>CAJNRD030001120.1:13077167-13096280 GCA_905319865.3 Cotesia congregata
ATTCCCATAATATATTGAAGCTATTCCATTATTGTATAGGAACGTTTCCAATAAATTATGGGTATGGTTCCCATAATGAGTATAGGATTAATGTCTATAATGATAATTTTATTATAGGATCCATTCCCATAATTGTTGGAAAGATTCCTATAAATTTCTCTCCGTGTACTAAGCCAGGAATCGAACCTGGATCTTCCTATTTACGCATCGAGCGCTCTTAAGTATTAAATAATTAGTCTTACAAATTCAAAATAATAAAAATAAAAATAATACCAATAAAATTTTCTTATTAGAGACGCTTTACAGCATAAAACGTATGACAGTTCTTATATATCATTCAAAACGCATTTATAATATTAGCATAAATTTGTATGTACATACATAAATAAATTAATGAATGAAATATAAATAAATAAATATGAATATCTAAGTGAATATTTAGCGAAAGGCGTTTCCACATTGGGTTAAATGCTAAAGTGTGAAGATGAAAGTTTCAAGATCTTGTTGAGTTTGGTTGGTTCCGGTGCATACAAGTGAGTCTCGGTTACTCAGAAATGAGGAGAAGAAACGATTCAGCGTTGCCGTTCCGAGAAATGCAAAGCTCGCATAAAGTGCCAGAACCGTACTGAATTATACAAGATTCGCGTAGGCACGTCGAGCGTACGTGAACCAGACTAAGGAATCAAGGATACCTCTAGACTCCACATCCTCCTACATAAACACAGATATAGATATAGATACAGATACAGATACATAGCTTAAATTGCGAGATAGAGCAGAGTGAAGAGCCAGACAGAGAGTGTAAGCTATATGCCATAAGTTATATATTATATACCATATGCTAAGGGCGAAAAGGATGCGGGTATAACTTGCTTGCTTGGGTGCATAACACGTCTCTGTATAGAGCACAGCACCATCACCAACGCAACGTAATCGCGACGTGTATTCCACGGGGTGAATAGCCACGTCGGTATGTTTCTGGCCGTATGCCAGCAACGGTAACTACTGGTACTACCACATTAATAGAGTTTTATTGTTATTTACTGTGACAATGGGTAAGCGTGTGCAAGCTTCGTCGCGTTATTAACGACCGCGGCCTGGTTACGTCCACGCGTAAGTGACGAAGAGCCCACGAGGGGTAGTGTTGAGTCTACGATATAGGAAACTACTGTGTACTATATGTACTGTATTCTGCACCGGCCTCTATACTATTATATGTTATATGTATTCTGAGCACTCACTGCAGAGCTGAGTACCTATCGTGTGGACAATATTGTACAGGCCGCTGTGAAACAATTTCGATAATTTTACAAGTTTTCTGCGTCCCGAGAAAATTGATATCATTATCGTTATATATGTTCCGTCCTATTTATTTTTAAACAAATTTACTGCTCTTGATAACTTTGTTATATATATATATTTACCCATCACTGTGACTCCCAACTATGCTACATGTGATCGATTATTTTGTCTCGTTATAATTTACTTATTGACTTTTTGAATTTTTTAACGACTGATGACAGCATTCAGGTAATTTATTTTCCGTAATTTAATTGAAAGTTTCAGACGCAATTATTCTATTGATGCATAGAACGTCAACTGAAAATTTGAGTTTTAAAATTTTTAATATTGATATTGGGAAAAAATTGGTTTTATTCCGAATCAAACTTCATGTGGGAGTTGTTATGAATTCTAATACAGTTGCTGGTGTATAGGTTGAAATATTTATTTGTTTGATAAAATATTCTCCTGTGTTCCTACGATTTAATATCGCTGACCTTTTCCTGAATAAAAAATTATTGGTTTATATATTTATTGAAAGTAAAAGTATGTAGGACGGGTATGGTTTGAATTGAGATAATTAAAAAAATTTTGATAGAAAAAGTGTATGGATAGTAACCTTATGCTTTTAAAGGAGCAAAAAAAATTTTTTCTAAGGATTATATGTTTGATATCTGGAGTTTTGATATTGAATTCACCATTTTTTAATGAATAAATTAACTCTCTTTCTTTCCATAACTACAAAAAATTATGTAAGGATAGTTAAAAAATATTTGTAGTGGAAAGAAAAATGTCGATGAATTTTAATGTTGTTTATTATTTAAGGACATTTTCTATAAAATATTAACAAATGATGGTAATTCTTACAATAATTAAAAACAAAAAAAATTAACGGTTTTGTATATTTACCTAAATAATTCTTCATTTTTACAACAAATGTACGTCAAGAAGTGTGTTTCATTAAAGAAAAAAAGAGTTTAGTATTTTATTACACTAAAGAAATAATGTTAAATAAGATTCTTAAACAATTAAAAAAAGTAATGATTTGAATTTTGGAAATTTACTCTTCAAACTTAACTCTCTTCTAAGGAGATGATTTAGTGATAACACGCCCTCCGCCGGGAATATTAAAAACCACTTATGATCGAAAAATTATATATGGGCATATATGACTATGTCAGGCCTGAAGTAGACTTATCAAGTCACATCAGGACATATTAAGTCATATTATGTCAACTATATCCTAATATTCCTATCCATAGTCTGATTTTCATGTCAGGCCATACGTGGACATCTCAGGACATATCAAAAATTATAAATGGTCATATAAGCAAATTTTTCACGGAAAATTAAAGCCTAATCGTTACGGTTTTTGAAAACATTTAATTCTATATTTTTTTATGGTTAAATTGATAATTTTTCGTTTATATTTTTAAAAAATGTACATTAATATTCAATAACATGAAAACTTTAATTAAATTTGACGTATCTATTTTATCATCAATTATTATCTGTTAGTATTTTAATCGTTTTTTAAATTCCTCACGTAAAAAAATGCATAGTGTAAAGTGAGATACCATCAAAAACTTCCATAAAATCAAAATACGACGAAATGATAAACCCATAGAAATGTGATAGAGAAAGAAGTAATAGAGCTAGAAGATGAAGACAAAAAATACAAGAAATAAGAGAAGAGATTCGCTGCATTTGCTTCGATATAGCAATACTTGTATGACTACGTCCCTTTTCTTCTTGAATATAACATTTCTTGTCTACCTTACCTTCTGTATTTTTTTCCCGTTCTATGTCGTGTTATATCTGAGAGTAAGTTGCTACCGGGTGTATAGTATGCGACACAGCCAGCAATGAAGAAAATTATTGTAGTGAATGCTTTTGCTTGCTCGCGGCAACTTTAAAATTTTCATTATTGTTATTATTATTTTTATTAATATTATTATTATGATCGTTGTTATTATTATTTTCTTGAGTTTCCGCTTCACTCTTGCGTCTGAATCTCTTTTTCACTATTTTATATTCTTATGTACATTATGCACATTGCACATGTGACTGTCTTGGTACGCGTATGTGTACTGTATGCTATATATGTGTTTCCTCTCGCGTATGCATAACTATTTTATGCTGATATTTTGGTGGATAATGCGACGTTTATTTATTCACATGCACACACTATACAGTGTCTTCCACGTAACTCATCTCTGTTAAAATTTTTTTCATTTTTTACCTTGGTACAACCAAATTAACAAATTGAGTACATGATACATTTTTTTCTGAGTAATAAATTATTTTTATGATGACTAAATTATAAAAGTGGATAAAATATTTTATTTTACAAGCTCGTGATATGAATAATTGGATTCTATAATTTCAATTATTTTTCATACTTTGTAAGCTAATAACAAAATTTGTTTATATTATTTACTATGTATTAAAAAAATATGTTTTGTTCACTATATATTATAACAAAAAACCAAAAAATTTTATAAAAAATTTTTTTTTTCTTCAAACTTGAAATGTATAAAAGTAAAAAACTGGTTGAAAAATGTAAAAAAATTTTTATCTAACATACGTCCTTTTGATTTTAAGAAAAAAAATTTTAAGCCAAAAGAGCGTGTAGATTTTACAAAAAATTGATATTTGGAAGTTAGACTGAAAACACTAACACATCCTAATTTTTAAAAATTTTCAATTTTTTTAACGAGAAGGTATAAAATTTATTTAAAATTTTTTCAACGAATTTCCATAAAATACGAAAAATCACAAATTTTTTAAAATTGATCTTTGATATCGTTTTCAATATAATTTTCAAAAATCAATTTTTCATAAGATCTCGACGTTCTGTAATCCTTAAAAGCTATTTTGACAATTTTTTCATATTCGCCATTTGGCTCTAAAAATTTTTTTTATCAGCTAAAAGGGCGTACTTATGTCAAAAAAAAAATTTTTGCGCTTTCAACCAGATTTTTACTTTTATACATTCCTAAGTTGATTGGAGAAAAAAAAATTTTTTTTTATCGCCCCATTGGTTCTGTAAAGCCTAAAAGGTGAGCCAAAAATTCGAAATATGCCCGTTTGGCATAAGTAACGCGATATCCTCACTCGTCATTGTGTAGCTTACTTCAAATGTTACTCACAAAAATGAAATACTAATGATATTGAAGAATTACTTTTAATGTAATTTTTTTAGTTGTTGTTATTCACAATTAAATTTTTTTCCTAATTTATCAATAAACAAATAATCATTTAGGCCACTAAAAAAACTACAATCAATTAACTTGTTTCTGTTTCAGAATATCAGCGCCTTTCCAAGCCGTAGCTGCGGTGTTAATTTTCTTGGGAACTTTCTCAGCGCTGATCGGGCACTGCCTGGCCGATCACAAGACCCTGATCGCTTGCGGGCTGTTTCTCCTCGGCGGTAAGTAAAGTAACAACCTCACTTCTCAGAATACTGTATATACCAGAAACAAAAGAACAACTGAATAAACGACCTGAGCAAACAAATAAAGAGTAAGAACCCTTGTATAGATTCCAGCCAAAAAAGCGCACCAAAAAAAAGAAACTATGCTCTCTAGAGCCTCCAAGTGTTGAAAGGACAGAAAGTAAACGGGAAAGTTTATCGGGTTGCTGGTCACGTATCAAAAGCTCTCCATCTCCATCTTACTTTTTTTGTTACTCTTCAAGACGAAAAGTGTCGTTGTGTATCAGACCCGCTACTCACTTCCCCCATCTATCCATCAATGTGAGCTTGATCTTACCACTCTTTCTGCCACGAAAAGCACGTTCAACCACAAACCTTTCCATACATATACAGATATACTGACATGGCCCGTAATCTCACCTTATTTTCGGCTCTTCTCTATGTATTCTAAGTATTTCTTTATTTCTCTCCTCGAGAAAAGGCCTACTGTAAATGTATAATGTATACACTTGAGGTTTCTTGCGTGGAACCGCAAACGATGTACGTTTACTTTTACTACTTACTTTAGTACTGATACCGATACCGCATATCAATCATTGAAATTGTTGACAAAAAAAATTTTGAAAAACCAAATCTCTACACTGAAAGATATTTTTCTTACTACGCTGGTCGAAAGTACGGGTTCCCGCTGCGATTTCACTGCAGAAAGCCTGACATTTATGCCGTGGTCGAGTCGCGCATGCGCTCTACGACGGGGAGCCGAAAAAATGTATTCATGCACTGACAACGAGTCACGAGGCGGCAGAAAGTCCGAAAGTCGGTAGTCGCGCTCACTCTATTACTTATGTATACGAGCCTAACCTTACTTGTGATTGTTATGAATGTATCTGTTTTGTTATGTGTCAATGATTTTAAGTTGAAACTAAGTTAATTACAGAAAATGAATATTTATTTTAATGAAATGAGACTTATTAAATATTTAAATTACAAATAAAAAAAAAAAATATATTTTATTTTGATAGATTTTCTCAAATAAATAAATAAATTCATTATTGAACAAGTAATTATTTTAAAAAATACACAGATTTTTTAAAAAATTTTTTTTTCTATGCATTTCACGATTATGAATTCATTTTTGTGTTTTTTTTTTTTTATTTTTAATATCAGAATTAATTTATAATATATTTAAAACTTTAAAATTATTGAATTAAATTAAAATCTTTTCTTAAAAGAAAGTAGTAATATGATAGATTATATATTAATATCTTTATTGACAGGTGTATTTGATGCCTGACCCCCCCCCCCCGAGCACTCGCTTCGCTCGTGCCGCAAATGTCGGGGGCAGGCATCAATTTTTTTCAACGCAATTTTTAACGTACTTTCGACCGCATAGCAAGAAAAATAGTATACACTACATGGGCAGAAATTTGAGAGCCCTGAACTGCGTGCCATGATGCCCTCGGCTTCGCCTCGGGCACATGGCGCGCAGTGCAGGAATCTCAACTTTCTGCCCTTGTAGTGTAATATACTAAAATTCTTCAAAAATTACCGTTAAATTTACGGTAATCGTGGGACGGATAATTATTAAGTTTTTTTTTCAACAAATTTTTCCTTAAATTTTATCTAGTCTACCATAAAATAAATGAATTTCTTTTGTAATTTTTAATTCAAAAATGGTAATAAATTTAAAGCTGCATTAATCCCATGATGAGAGTGAATTTAACGTTAATTTTTAAAGAAAATTTCTTTCTGTGTACATTGTAAAAAAGTTTGGATAATCCAAAATTGCACGACTCATAATGCTCATTTAATTATGAAATATTAATCAAATAAAGAATATGAAAGAAATATATAAAACAGCTAAAATAGCACGATAATGCGCAAGCGGGATAAATGTACACAATATATATAAATATACAGTCTTCTGGTTTTTGTTTTATTTTATTTTATACATAAACGACACTGAATTACCTAGCCCTTCGTATTCGGTGACCTACAATTCTTTCAAAGAATTTAAAAACAAAAATTAAACTCAATTAATGCATTTTTTTTGCCAGTTACAGTGTTTCTGGAGTTTCATACATGAGAGATAGGAAAATTTTTTGACCTATTTTGATGTTTTTTTCCCATTCTATTGCACTAAATCAATTTTTGAAAAGTGTCAAATTAATCTCCATTAAATTATCTTGAATAAAAATAGTTGCCAAAATGAGGCGAAAAAAATTTTTCGATCGTAAAGTACTTTCTGATGCTTCGCATCATGAGTCGTGCAAAATCAGTAGCAAATTTTTATTTCCATCACTTGGAGTTAATCTCAATTTTTTTTTTCTCTCATTAGAGTGATTCTGAAATAAATATGGACTTGAATTCGAAAGACATTCCAGTACGGAGATTATATAGAAAAAAATCAATTTTAATTAGCTGAAACAAGTTGTATGAGTCCAATTAAAAGGATTATTTTGTTTTCAAGTCTTGTTGATGAATTATGACGTAAAAAGTAAAAGATAATAAATTATTAACATTAAAATGTTTAATTAAATAAAATTTTCACTTTAATTTTACTGAAATTATCTAACATATAGCAATTTTCAGGATTTCTTAATAAATCTATCATAATAGAGAAAAGTTATCAAAAAATTCAACTTGCAATAATCAAACAAAATATTAATGCAATTTTTTTTAAATATTACATTTTATTTGTTATATTGAACTAAGAGAAACAGTTATGTTAATTTGACAAATCTCTAAATACCCATTTTGTGATTTTTAAACAAATAAAAACTATTTTTATGTTCTCAACATTAATCACATGATAAAATTGAAAAAAAATTGTATTTTTCAAAAGTTATAATACATTCAAACCCGATTATTTTTGAAAAATTAACGTCATCTCATTAAGAAAAGTTATTTTTTAAAAAGACTGGCAATATTTAATAGTGGTTGAATTCCTCGCTGACCCGCAAACTCAATTCAACTATCCACTTTACTATAGTATGATTTTTTGTCCTCACAATCACTGACTTCATCCTCTCAAGTGCTCCCTCGGTAGACAACATCGACTACTTTTATTCAATCAGACGATACCAAGAATTCACAGAATCCGAGATCCAAGATTTCATTCTCTGGTTTTCAATGCATTGACTTTATCGTTTATCATCTTCTTTATCCGAGGGGGATGCAATGTACAGTGTATGGTGGAAAGTCATCCCGAAATGTCGGAGAATTAACTCTGTATACGATGTAAGCTAGGGTTTTACAGGAATTATTTTGTGATACCCGGAATCTAGTGAATATTTGACGTCGCAATTTTCATAGCGTTTTAGTATCGTTGAATTATTGATCTGAGAATAAATTTATGTGTAAAAATGTTTAAAAAAAAAAATTAGAAAAACGGTTCACCCTAAAGGCCATCCCTGCAACTTCCCGCTCATTTTGTACTCAAACGCTTCAAACTACACATTACGTTTTTGAGCTCTTCGAGCTCAAAAATATTATTTTTGTGTCAATTTGAGCTCTTCGAGCTCAAAACTCTAATAGCAGTTTAAAGACACAATATTTTGAATTGTCAAACGGCAATAACTTTTGAATGAATGAACCGATTTTCACGCGGTTGGCGGCAATCGACGCAGTTTTTGAAGCTCCATGAAAAATTTTCAAGTTTAAATCGATCGAGCCATGAATTTCGAAGTTATTACAAAAAAACACTTTTTTCGATTTTTTTCGACAACGATATCTCACGAACGCATCAACCGATTCTGACGTTTTTGGTAGCGATCGATGGGGGTTTTCAAGGTTAAGAGCTGATTAGATTTTGAGACCGATCGGTTCAGCCAATTCAGAGATATTTAAAAAAAATAAAAAAAAACAACTTTTTTTTTCACTTTTTTTGCATTTTCTCGAAATCTACCGGTCCGAATTGGTTCTAACTCTCAGGAAATCTAAGTTTGGTGAAGCCCTTTCGAATGACACCAACCGCGATGAAATCGGTCAAGTCGTTCAAAAGTTACAAGAGGTTTACACACACACACACACACACACACAGACGTACGGACATCATCGTAAAAATAGTCAGGGAAGCTTCCTGTGACCTTCAAACGTCGAGATCTGATGAAAACTCGATTTTTGTAAAACGGGGTGAAAACAATAACTTCCCGATTTTTGAAAATCTGAGATTTTTAGCGGGAAGTTAAAAATGAATTAATAAATTATTTGTCCTTATACGAACATAAAACATATGAGAGAAATATATCTTAATTAACATATCTATTTAAAAAAAATGAAAAATAATTTTTTTTTCTCATACTTAGCCTATATTTTAAATATATATCATTTTATCATACTAGTCTTTGTTGTGTCTGCTAATGAAAAATTTAAATAATGTCGTGAATTTTCTTCATTAACTGAAATACCTTAGTATGATAATAATTAAATTATTATTATTATTATGATAAAATATTCGAGCGTGAAAAAATAGTCCAAGTATCGCATAGACAGAATTTAAAAGATTTATAAATATTTTAAACAGGTAAAGTATTTCAAAATATGAAAGGAATGGAAAAAAAAATGGCAAGGACATTTTAGTTCTCTAAAAATGTGAAGCAGAATGAGAGCAAAAAGTATAAGGAAAGTATAATAATAAGTACAGAAAAGAAAATAAAAGAAGGAGGACGAAGAAGAGAGCTGACTTTTCTTACAGTAAGTCCACGAAGGAAACTAAAGCTAGAAAAAAGTGTTCACAAGTGTAACGAGGGAAAACGTCGCTAGAAAAGAAGTTTGAGTTTTCATCTAGTGTATATATAGTTTAAAATTTTTATTTTTCATCCTTTGCTTTATCCAAGAAATTCTTTTTTCCAGGTACGCTGGAAAGAAGCTTGCGGTAATCAGTGTTGAATTCCCAAAGCGAATTCATTTAATTGAATTCTGCTGAGCGTATTAACGAGCAATGTGATTCTTGACCTCGGTTTGAACTACCCTTCATTCAGTTTCATTCCCTCCGGTCGATTCCTCTTAATCATTACTAACGGTTAATTATTCACCCGTAATTATGTGCCATTCCGCGTTCTCTCTGTACTCGGTACTTATCCATAAAAATCCGATTATACTTTTTTCTTAATTTAATTAATTCCGAGTCGCTTGTCAGCCGACGAATACATTTATTCTTAATTAAAAGCTCTCTAGTTAGAAGTTTCAATGGAAGTTTAAATACCAAGTGCTTCAGTCGCAGTAACAAAATTCATTTTTACTATTTTTTGATACTTCAAATCGATCTTTCAAAAAATTTTTTACTATGACACGATAAATATTATCACGTGGATTTTATTTATGAATATATATTTCTGAGTGATAAATTCAATTGTAATTTAGGCCGACAATAGTTAGAGACAGAATGGTCGTCCGTAGGACTTTGGTATCTTGTAAATTACAGACGATTATAGATGAGTCTATATGTCTTCTTATTTAACTCTAATTATGAAATTTCTTGTTTGCGCTATTTTATTATAAAATGAAGTAACCATCAAATATCTGATAACAATATTGAGCTTTTAATTCTCAGTGTGGATATATATCGTTATTAACTGCACTTGGGTTAGCAATCTTGCAGTAATTCGGCGAAACAAAAGAAAAGCATGATTCACTTATTAACTCGACAATTTTATTATAACGCTAGAATTTTTTTGATAATTCGAAAGCAGCGACAGAAATTAGCTGCGAAATATTTCGGACAATAAAGCTCTGTCATTAATTTAAAGCCGATTAAGTACTTTAATTAAAGTTAGGAATTAATTTAATTGAGATAATATTAATTAATTAAGTGACTGTTAAAATGGGTACAGTAATAGCAAGGCGGTTAACAAAGAATAAAGTAAAAATATATAAATGAGAGTTATCTACTTGTCAGCCAGCTCAACTAGTTTTGTCTACGTTTTAGGAATATACACTGAAAAAAAATTGTTTTTCACCCAGAATACAAAATATACTCATCCAAGTTTTTCTATATCCCATATACGTTTTTTAATATAAAAAAACTGTTATTTTTCGCCTGAGAATACCTAAGTTTTTTTAGGAGCTAAAACTTTATGCTGCGTTACGATAGTAACCGCAGCGGTGACGCCACCAATTCTCTGATTTCCCTCCAATTTTACAGTCCTGGCGTGTTTGTTTACGTCATTGAAAAGTTGTACTAATTTATTATTTATTGAACAATCACCTAGCTCTATTACAATTGATATTAAAATTTGGATGGATCCTTGGATACGAAAAAAGTTGCTCGAATGGGATTTACCATCTCTGCAAAAAATCTTTGAAGGTAATTGTTTGTTTTAATTCATCTTTTTAAGAGTTATTCATTATACAAATTTGATTCAATAAAATAAAAATAGAAATCAAGCCGTGGAAAGTAATTAAAAATTCAATTTGTCAATAATTTAATTGATAATTAATTAAATTTTTTTAAATTGAATTATTATAATTGATTAAATTTTTTTTAAATTTAATTATAATTAATTTAATTATAGTTGATAAATTAATAATTTCTAATTTATTAATTATAATAAAAAAGGTCCACCGTATCATAAAAATATCATATGCATCTGTGTCAAACGAGGTTAAGTCGGCCATATTTTTATTTTGGTATTTTGCTGAGGAAGAAACCGAGTATTTTAAAAATCACTATACTATATAGTGTGGGGAAAAAACTATGGTATTCTTGACACAGGTATACCAGTTTCTTTACTGGAGGGAAAAATTTTCTAGGTGGAAAAAAACTTTTGTCATATCAACCGCGAAAGTTGGATTTTCGAGCAACATACAGAGGGCGCAAAGGATACTATTTCTGGCAATCTATAGTTTAGTTAATTTACCTCGCACTAGTATCAAAAAGTAACTTCTCTCTCTCTATCTGTATCTACATCTTGTTTAATCTACGTTTAATCCATCGCTATTTAATCTTGTGTGACATAATTCTTGTGCCTTTAAATAAAATAAACAGTAATTGAATATTCTTGACTGTTTGCTCAAATCCAACTTCCGCAATTGATATGACAAAAAATGATGTTCGATACTTTATGCTCAAAGGTAGGGGCCCTGACAAACTTGAAGTGAAGGCACACGTTTGAGGCTATGGATACATTCTCATCAAGACCTCGTACTATATCCGGACTCGCTACACGGTGAGAAATTTCTGTAGAAATTTACTATGCATACATAATAAGACTGAACCTTAATGACTCAATTCAAAATATTACCATAAAAATTTAAGAATATCATATTGTAGCAATCAATATTTACTAGGGACCATAGTAAATTTGACCATGTAACTGTTACATAAACATATATAAAAAATTTTCGTAAACTGACTGAACAAAAACTGTGAGTGTGCTTAGAACTTTTCATTATAGTTCCATAGTAAAATTTCTGTTGCTCAGTCGACAATAAAAATTTATAAAAAAATTTGACATTTAGTCACGTGTACTCGGTTTAAATTTAAAATTGTGACTATGAAATTTTCAAATGTCCCATAGTAAACGTATGCGCGTCAGTCGCGACGCGCGCTCTTTCATTTTTTCGTGCTGCTTTGTTTTGTCAACATAAGTGTACAGACGCTATCAGCAGTGGTTAACGGTGTTATGAAAATTGCAATAAACATTAAGTTTTAAATAAATATTAGTTTATAAATCCATCAACATATGAATAGTTAATAAAAATTTGTAAGATTCCTAAATAATAAAATATTTAATAATTTACCGTGAAGAATTAAGATGAAAACAAACATTTGATGGTTAACCTGCAACCGACACTTTTCTAATAATATATTATTATTATTATTATTATTATTATAATAAAAAATAATTTAAAAGTTATATATTGTGTTTATAATTATTTATAATAAAATTAACTGCCAAAATAAATCCTACGTTCAAATTAAAAATAGAAAACAAATAAAAAAAACTATATTTTAAAAAAATATTTTTAAAAATTATTACACCAAAAAAAATCTTGTTTGGTTTGATATTTTTTTTGATTGCTAAAAATATTTTTTACTCTAAAATTTTTATTTTTTAAAATCCATGCAGAATAAAAAATAATAGAAATTTCTCACCGTGTACGCTCGTCCAGATAAATAACTCGGTCTTGATAATAATGCGCCCATAGCCTCAAACTTGTGACGTCACTTCAAGCCGTCAAAATCCCTAATACCTTTGCGCATATATATCAAAAATAACTATTTTCTCAGTGAATAATTAACCAACTCGGTTATAATACCACTGACTTTTATTTCTAAAAAAATACAACCAAATTTATCTACTTGTTTATTATTATTACTAATAAATAATAGCAATTGAGGTGACTTCACAGAAAGAAAATAAAATAATAAATTATTCATAAGTAACCTGTTTTAGTATTTTATCTCAATAGAGTAAATTACCGTAAAATACTCAGCGTATTTTTAAATAAAGTTCTTTTTCAGAATGAGGATTTGTTATTTTAGTTCCTTGACTTTTAAATGTGATTAAAGGACTCCGGATGTCCAGGAAATATCTCGTTCAGCTCGTAATTGTGTGTCCGAGGAAATAAGAAAGTGACACAAAGAGATAGCTTAAGTCTCCTCCGGTGCAAGATATAGCGATAAACTGGAGCGAGTCGGTGTCGGCTTTTGGGGTGTGAGAGTACAAGAACGAGAGATGAGGGCTCGAGATATACGGAAGCAAGAGGATGGGATAAGACTTGGCTTTGGATTAGTCTGATTTAGCCTCAGCGGTCTAAGGCCGCAGATTTCGTCTCTACTCTACTTACCACCGCCTACGCCGAACGCCGAGGAATCTTTGCTCAACTCCTCTGCTCGTTCCTCCTGAATTTACTATCGTTATATCTATCGCTACCAGTGCTTTCTTTCCACCGAGCTAGTCCTTTCTTCTCGTCCTTTCAACTTATATATTATTTTTATCTTGCTGGGAAATCGCTACCGATAACTTCTTTATTTTCATCCACCGTGAATTTACACGGAGTTACTTTTTATTTTTATCACTTGCACTTCTTTGCTACTAATATATACACTACTTATCAGCCATCTGTGTTCAGATAATACTAAATTATGTAATTATTTTATTTTATTGTTGAGTAATTGCTTCATCTCTGAAAAAAACTTTTTTATTATTTTTATTTTTACTAAATTTTATTAACATAGTCAAAGTTATTCAACGTGAAAAGAATATTTGAATTCATATTAAACGATTTAAAGTATTGAATGCCGATATGAAATTAAGTGGTTCATGTTCTCAAAAAATAAAAAAAGTCTATTCGTTCAGTTTATTCGACGAAAGTAAATAAAAAAACAAATATTGATGAATTCTGTAAATAAATAAAATTTTTTCATTAAAACTCAGCACGGCGTTTTTCAGATTTTCCGAAAACAGGCTTCAGCATCTTTTGTTCGGGTTATTGTGAAAGCACGACAAAGAGTAGATCATTTTTTTCCAATACACGCTTTCATCGTGATCACGATGAGTTTTCATTTAATTTCGAGAGCACGGGTTTATTCTTGTGAAAATGTTCTGTAATTATATACTCATTTTATTTATTTATTTATGAATTTTTGCTGCGTTAAATAGAGGATTATGATTTATGATTAAGTCTTGTTTAACAGAAAGTTATTAATATTTCACTGAAAATAAAGTATTTTTTTCTTCCAGAATACAAAATATTGTTGAGCTAGTATTCTTACAGTAAAAATACGTAATCTTACTGTAAGGTTTCTATATAATCCCCACAGAATTACAAATTTTTAAGCGTTAAATTAAAAAAACGTGACTTCACACAGTTATCAAACTTTGATAACTTTGATAATCAAAGTGTTAATTAATATTTGTCAATTAATATCTGCTATTCTTGATAGTTCATTAATAAAAAAAGAATATAGACCGTCATAATAAGAACCGATATTCTGTGTCAATTAGATGAGGTTAAGTTTACTTTATTTTAATTTTGGTATTTTATTGACAGTGAAATCAAGTTTTGCTTTAGTCAAAATACGTATTGCTGTTGAGATTAATCTTAGGTATAATTCTTACACGAATACTACTTTCTTTACTGGAGGAAAAAATTTTCCTCGTAGATATAAACTGTTTTTTCAATATTGGGTTATTTCAATAGAAAATTTGAAATTGTGAAACTTAAGATGCACAGAAATAAATTGTGTTTAAAAATCTTAAAAAATTACCATTCTTTAAATAAAAATTACAAAAAAATTAATTTATGATGTGGTTAATTTTAATTTAACACTGAATTATAAAGAAAATTCCTTTCTATGTACTATGGCTAGAATAGCAATAAATACGTTACGTAATTTTATAGAACAAACAAGTAACTCGGAAGAAAAAGAATTTTCTGCTCTTTGTATTTTAGACAATGCTATAGATAAAGAACAGCCTTATTTAAAGCAAAAAAAAATAACTGATTTTTTCCAATAAGTTTTTTGAATAAATATGTTGATTATATATGTAATTTGAATTTTTGTATGTGTATGTACTTGACTTTTTCCTTTCTGTTTATCACCTCCTTAACTCGAAACCCTCTATAACTCGAAAACTCTATAACTCGAATTTTTTTACCTCTCCCTTGGAGTTCGAGTTATAGAGGTTCTACTGTAGTTCACTCGCAAGATATACCTTGTGCCATTGCTTTTCTTTTCACTCACTCGAGTTGTATTTCTCACAGACTATATCATATTCTTATGAGATTTCACTCATAGTTATTTTTGTTCACTCAACTCATGTATTGACAATATCTAAAAAAAAAAGATGCACTCTGTTACGGTTAGAAATTTTGGTCAATTTAATAAATAATCAAATACTCCTACTACAAGAAATGGATCGAAAAGAATCAGGATTCCAAAAAGCAGAAGAAGACTTGGTATTGATTAAGGAGCGCCGATGGAGAAATAGACACAAGCCGAAGTGGTACACGCACGACCGAGAAACAACAGACAGGATTAGGAGAACAGAAAGCTAGGGGAGCGAGTCCATCTTAAAAAGGGCAAGCCCTGCCGCCAGGTATTCTCAGGCGCAGGACCAGGATTATATAAAAACGAAGAATAGACACTTTAAAGGGGCATCAAGATGGTTACTACCCCTGATGAGATGTCCCACTGCGTTAATTAAAAGCTCCACTTCTCAGAAAAAAACCACTGGTGGTCATCAGGGGATGACTAATCAATATTTGTCAGTTCAAGTGAGAATACTCAATAGAGTTAAAGGTCGCTCACATACGAGGACCGGCACAACTGCAAAATTCTTAGAAATTGAGGGATGGAACCACCACTCCAGTCCAAAGGTATGGAAATCGGGGATAGCACCACCGCCAAGCTCATCCCTTCACAATAGTATAAAAATGCAAGCTCTTCGGGGTAAGCAGAGCAGTATCTTCGAAACAATTTTAATCTACGGGGAACCCCTGTCCGTCAGTGCATTCTAAAACGTTTAACCAACGAGGAATCTCTTTTCACACAGTATAATCATTTTAAATAAAAATCGAGGAACCTCTTTCCAGTTCAGTACAGACCAGTTCAGTGCAGTTGAACGGTTTTTCTATAATACGGGAAAACTCTCGTCAGAAGTGATACAGTTCACCGTGAAATCCAATCTAATGACATCAATAAAACTTCATTGAAATCAAACATCGATTTCGAAAAAATCTAACTTTAATGAACGGTGTTCATATCAAACCGAACTCCATCGCTGATCAACCCCAGCATTGAGGTTGACAATCAGCTTAGTGATCCACATATTCAACTCCAGAGAGCCCTCCACGTTCAACACCTCCATCAACGTCGAGTTATCTGCGCCAACAATCTCAAGGTCAACTTAAAATCCAATCTAAAGCAATTGTCCACTGATCAATTCTAACCGTAACAACCCAATAGAGACGTGTTCTGTAACAACATCCAGTGTGTATCAGTAATCAAGAAAACACCTATTAATACATTTAAACCGTAAGTAAATTGTCAAATTTATTTCTTTAATATTTCATTTTTCCTCTTTTCCTCTTTCCAACCGGTTCTGATGGTCATCTATTTAGAATTAATTAGTCAATAAGTTCCAAATCAAAGAGATCTGTCAACAAGTGTGACTGCCACTCCCAGGGTAAAGGCATTTAGTTGTCTGACCGCGCAAACAAGCAGTCGAATACATTTGTGCCGTCCCAGGACGTAACACACTCAGGTGTTTTTGAGTTATTCAAAGTTTTTTTAAGTATATATTATCCTAATAGATATCAGTTTTCACAAACAATCGTAAAAATTCCGTCAATGCCAAAATTATAGAAATTTATGATTTTCTCATCCTTCTTTCACTTGGCTTGTATGAAAATAAAACGTCATTTTTAATTACAATGGTCTAGTGTTCAGTATAAGTATTAGGAATTTTATCACATAAATTTCAAATCTCATCAATTTTTCAGAATTTTAAATTTATGAATAATCAACTTTAACATATTCCAAAAACTTTATATAATTATAATCAAAATTTGATGTGCGTTAAAGCTATTTAATTTTTGGACAAAAGAAAAAAATTTTCATTGGTCCGGATAATTTATTACTGAGTTCGTCTTGTATTGAGTATTATTAAACATAAAATGTAAAGTTCATAAATAATGTCTTGTATTAAATATCACGTATCAAAGTTTTTACCTTTTTACAACTTCATTGAATAAATATCAAACTACAGAATTAATTATTTCTAAAATAACCAAGAACTCGACTTTGTTATCGAACTTTTACTGGCGTAATTTAATATTTATGCTTCAGTTTCATGCAACATAGTAACCTGACATTGGCAATTAAAAATTCTGAACCTTTAAAACAGCTAATAAATGCTAAACTACTTCTCCTCTCCTTCGCGTGGAACCCAATCCGACTATTTAATATAAGTAGAAACAAAAAAGCGAGAAATTAATTAAAGTTATTTGATTTAGTTGCTAAGTAAATCTGTGATGATAATTAAGTTTAAACTTGTAAGTCCTAGACAATTAAAACCTTCAGTAACTTGTTCATTTTACTTACTTCATAAGTTGTAACTTTCCAGTCTCATCTCAGCTATTTTCTCTTCTATTTCTTTTCTCACTTCTTACAATGGAAAATCCTATTTATATACTTTAATAATAATAATATTTTATAATAGCCATTGGCTATTATACAGACATTTACAATATTAACATAAATTTATTACATTCAATTCGTTTCATAATAATTAATTAAAAAATTGAGATATCAAACTTTTTTTCATATATTCGTTCAAACCTCATCTAAAATATTTTATTCTATTTTCATTCCTCATCATATCCGGCAAAGTATTAGTCCAGTTATAACCAGTATAAGTTATACATTTCACAGCAATGTGAGTCTTGGTGTTTTTTATAACTATTTTTGAGCTTGATTTGGTGTAGTATTTATGAGTAGTCTCCATTTTTATAATCTTTTCTGCTAATATTTTCAGTTTTTCATTTAAAACTAATTTATATAAAAAAATACAGATGTTAAATATCATTCTTTGTCTTATACTCATCCATCCCAATGTTTCTAATATGTCGCTTACTCTAGTGTATTTACAAACTTCTGAAAATAGTCTCATAGCTCTATTCTGGACTATCCAAGATCAACCGAAGAGTAACTCATTATCACACTACTACAGTCATCAATATCCGAACAAAAACAGTTTCACTGTAAAAAAATCGCGCCAAGTCCACGTTCATAAGACTATTAAGAAAAAAAAATTTTGTTTTCTTTACAAAAAGATATAAAATAAAAAAATTAAAACATCCAAGTAATAACCGATATGATTGTGTATGATTTTCCGAAATTAGAAAAAATTTTGTTGCAAATTTAAAAATAAAAAAAAAAATTTTGGAACGTATTTAGTGTGCGTGGTTGCAAAATATTTTACTTTTAATGAAATTCGTGAATTCTATTTACTAGGACTTTATAAAAATTGAAAGTACGTTCCAAAATTTTTTTTTTTAATTTTTAAATTTACAACAAAATTTTTTCTAATTTCAGAAAATCATATACAATCATATCGGTTACTCGGATTTTTTAATTTTTTTATTTTATACCTTTTTGTAAAGAAAACAAAATTTTTTATTCTTAATAGTCTTATGAACGTGGACTTAACGCGATTTTTTTTACAGTGAAACTGATTTTATTCGGATTTTAGTATTTTTTGTAATTAAAATAAAAAATTACAATTGGTACCAACTTAAATCTCGCGTTAGCTGCATTTTTTATAGCAAACTATTCCCTTGAAGCTACAGTTGTTATGCTTCCATCTAGTGGATGTTATTTTTATTTATTTAAAACTTTACTTACTGTAGTTCTTTCGCCCGGGAGTATTAAAATACTCGGTTTC
>CAJNRD030001120.1:13096296-13114715 GCA_905319865.3 Cotesia congregata
AGCTGTGAAATATCTTTTTTTAACTGTAGTTTCCCATCTAATGAAGGATTATTATGCATTCTCGAATTATTTAGTCTGTGGCAGATCACTTTGCCCATCGAAAAAAAGTCAGGATCGAAATTTTTGCGTTGCTATAGTTTGTGCTGATTAAATTTAATAATTTCAAGTAGATTAATTGTTATAATTAAATATAATTAATTAATATCAGTAAAATAAAGTATGAATTACTGTTATAATATAAAATTTAGGAAAAAAAATTACCGTAGAATTAAATAAAATTTTGCAACCTCGAAATACCGTTCTGCTTACAGTAAACACACTCGGTAGTCTGGCGCTCCGTTTACAACGGATTTGAACGGAACTTGGCGCCAGATTCTACCGAATCTGTGGATAAGCTATAATAGTTTTGTATACAAAATTTTTAGAATGATTACACGGAAAGAAATTTTTTTCAGAAATTACCGTTAAATTCACGGTAATCCTGGGACGACCTTATCATTTGTCGGTAAGTGAAATAATTTTTCACTTTTTTTTAACAAATTTTACCGTAAATTTTATGAAGTCTACGATAAAATAAATGAATATTTTCGTAATTTTTATTTCATAAATGGTAATAAATAAAAAAGCTACATTATGTTCCACGATCCCGATGAATTTAACGGTAATTTTTGAAAAAAATTTCTTTCCGTGTACTAACGGAATTTCTAATATGATACATGAAATTGAATTTTTTTCCATTTTTTAATCACTTCAGTAAGATTATTATCCTTAAAAGTTAAATTGTCATCAATAATAATACCTACGTATTTAATTTTTTTAACTTTAGTGAATATTTGATCACTGAATAATAACAATAACTTATCAATAGTTTTTCAGCTACTGTAGTGACGTTATTCCTTGTCCTCCCTTAGGCTGAGAAATAAAACTGAGCAACTCATAGTAGTTACGGACATGAATTCACATTGCAACAGCGGTTTGAGCACACGAACAAATGAGGGAAATTATCCTTAGAGGCTAAATGTAATAACATTTAACTGAGGGTCTACTCAAGCCGTGTGAAACTGGTACGATGCATTACATATAATCATACTTAACCTGTGTAATACGTATCTAGGTAAAACCCGTTCAGATGCTCAAAATTATAAATTGTTTGAGCGTAACCGTTTTGAAAGTGAGGCCATCACTGAGCTGTGGTTTCAATAACTTTTCTGTTCAACGAAATTTTATGTTCTCTATTTTCATAGAAGTTGTTTATAGAAGTAAATATGTTTATCTCTATCTATATTTGCTTTTATATAGTATAAACTTTTTTGATGGAAAAACTTTGTGCGCAAATATGAAATTAAACCGGAGATGATTCGTGGATTTATTAACTCAGCTTGAATTTCATTTTATCTACCTTTAATTATGTTATTTTATATCGTTTATTTTGTATTGATTATTTTGATAAAAATTTTTTAGGGTTTAATTGAAAAAATGCCAAATTTTTTTTTGTTCTTCTGTATAGATTCAATATAATAGCATCAGGTAAAACTTAAGAACTAAAGTTAACTAAATTATGTAATAAAAAAAGCTGATAACAACGAAGCATCTAAGTTTTAGTTGACCTGGATCGTCCTCAAATTTTCCCTAATCAATTAATTAAATCAAAACATTATTATTTGCTGATTGTTATACATTGCACTACGATTTTCGAGTGAGAATTACAACTTGGTATACTAATAAAACATTTAACTTGATTCAAAAGAAAAAATCTTGAGTCAGGAATATTATTTCAAACAGCTTCAGAAAAAGAAGAAACTCTCAACTGGTGAGTAAATTTCCTTGATTTAAAAAAATATTTAAAAAGATAAACTTATATCTTATACAAAGTGATATTTTCTCCAGCCAAAAAATTTTCTAGTATAAAATGTTTTTTTTTGCTCCAGAACAACATCGGTTTTCCTTACAATTTTCTTGGTTTAAGTAAACTTTTTCGGTGAAGGCTCCGGTGTAGGCTCGGCTGTAGAAAATTTTTTTCTTGATTCTAAAATTTTCTCAATTCAAAACGAAGAACTTATCAAAATGATGTTTTTGGGTCAAGATTTTTCTCTTGAATATAATTTCTTTTATCATTATATATTTCAAAGCGCTCTATGAAAATTTTTATCAATTACTCGCAGTTTTCGTTCTACACTTCAGATTATTATTATTATTTTTTTATATGCAGTTTATAGTTGAAGTACCAATACAAAAAAAAATATAAACTTATCGAATAACTTTTTACAGAAACATTTTATTAAATATTTAAATTACACGCTCGATTTCACATAAAATCAATAGGTACCAAGACAGCACAGCAGTCTATCGACTGTTTCTTTGGCATAATAAATATCTCTCCATCATCAAACATCAAATTAAATTTATTTACTTAATCAAGTGTGACTGTTTTGAACAATGAGAAGACTAGATTAAATTGCTCTAAAATTATATGACTCCACAAAAAAATATCTGCCTGCGACATTTCGATGATTGGTTAAATCTTTAGAGTTCATTTTCTTTTAACTTTTTTACTATATCGATCCGCAAAAAAATGTCGAGAGCGGAATATCTCCGAGAGCTCTTTATCTCAATGGATTTTTTTCGCAGAAATTTTATTTTTTCGGATTTTTATTAAAGGATTTCTTGACAGAAAGTTTCGTTGGCATGGCGAGCTGAATGGGAAAATATGAGCAGCAGCAGGGCGAGCAATTAGCGAGGGTCGATCACGCCAAAAAGCTATCGGACAAGACGGTCTCGGCAATAATGCCAGGAAGTCGAAATGCCGGTATGAATGCGCTGCTGATGGACCAGGAGGTTAAGTGGCATCGAAGAGAAGCTATGCGGAGTATCAGAGAAGAGGGTGAGGGTCCTTGGGGTTTGCTCATGCTGGGGTGAGTTGAGGTGGAGGGAACTCCCGACAATTCGGTTCGTACCGAGAAGTCATAGATATAGATATAGATATACACGAAGTACTTCGATGGGAAATGCTTAGTCAGTCGACATGAGAAATTATAGGACGACTGGTACGATCCCCTGTAGACCGAGTTACGGGCCACACCTATCACTACTTCCGGACTCCTGTAGTGACAACCACAGTCGGTTTTATCCTTGTCCTCAACTTTCTCATCACGTTGATGCCAATTATTTTGTTCAAGTTAATCAACCTTAGTTTCTCTTTATTACTATCGGCTAAGTGACAATATGAGTAGTAAACAAGAATTTCTATGTAATGTATAAAATTATTAAAAAAAAATTAGAAAAACTGTTGACCCTAAAGGCCATCCCTGCAACTTCCCGCTAATTCCATACTTAAGCGCTCAAAATTGCACTTATTACAATTTTGAGCTCTTCAAGCTTAAAAAGATGAATTACGTGTCGTTTTAAGCTCTCCGAGCTCAAAAATCTGATAGGGATTTAATAAAACACTATTTTTTTAATTTTCAAACCGCAATAACTTTTGAATGAATGAACCGATTTTGACGTAGTTGGCAGCATTCGGCGTAGTTTTTTTAGCCTCATTAAATATCTTTAAGTTTAAATTGATCAAACGGGGAATTTCGAAGTAATTCCGAAAAAACACTTTTTTCGGTTTTCGTTCGACAACGATAACTCATGAATGAATCAACCGATTTCGACCGGGCTGGCGGCGATCGACGTGGTTTTTTGATGTTAAGAGCTGATTAGTTTTTGGAATCGATCGGTAGAGCTGTTTAAAAGTTATGAAAAAAAGACCACATTTCAAAAAATTTTTTTTTGTAATTTTTTTGAGATTTCTCAAAATCTACCCGTTCGAATTGGTTCAAAGTGTATTCAAAATCTAAGTTTGGTCAAGCCCTTTCGAATGGCGCTAACCGCGATGAAATCGGTCAAGCCGTTCAAAAGTTATAAGAGGGTCACATACATACATACAAACATACGGAGATCATCGCGAAAACATTCAGGGAAGCTTCCTAGGACCTCAAAACGTCGATATCTGATAAGAACTCGATTTTCGAAAAACGGGGTAAAACCAATAACTTCTTGTTTTTTTTTAATTTTCAATTTTCCTAGCGGGAAGTTAAAAAAATTTCAAAAATCAAAAAGTCGATGATTTATAGTTGATAATTTGGTCATTGAATTTAACATTCTAGAATGTTACAGAGAAAAAAATTGCTCTTTACATATAATAAAAATCGAGAAAAATGTTCTAATAGACTTAAAATATTACACGGAGAAAAATTAATTATACTACTTACTATACAAAAATAGTAACTCCTACTATCTAAAATGGTAATAAAATTAATTAGTAACAAAATAATAGGTTGTATCATTGACAATTGTAATAGTTACTATTAATAATGGTAACGATTACTATCAAAAATAATAATTGTAATTATTATAAATTATAACTGTTACAATCTCAGATTGTAAAAATTCTGAAAGAAAAAATAATATAAATTTACTTAATTAAATTCTTAATTTAGATCCATATTTTAGCTAATGTACATTTTTTTCTTTGAAATATTAAAATATTTTAAATTCCCTTTAAAATTTTATTTGAATTTTATTGAAAATTTTGATTATTTTGGAAATTTCAAATTTTTTTTCAAAAATTTGACGTTGAAACTTGCTTTAGACAAATAAAAATTTAAATATATATTTTCAATCCGAATTTAATCCCGATTTTTTGTGCACTACAGCTGCTTTTAGTTTATTCAGAAATGCATCCACGGTAACGCAGATTCTTAATTTTTTTAATATTTTTTACTAGCTCAGATAGTAGTTATTATTATGACATGGTAACTACAACCATCAGGTTATATTAGGAATTATGATTTTGATAATAGTAGTAACTAATTAAAATAATAACAGTTATTATTACTGATTACCATCATAATAGTAGTAGTTACCATCAGGATGATAAATACTACAATTCAGATGATTTACTTAATTATTTAAATAATATTTACTACTATTAAATTCAGTTAATAGATTTTAACATAACTAGATAATAAACTCTACTATAAAATTTTCTCCGTGTACTTTATTGGTAGTTGCCCTCAATACAAATATTTCAAAACTATACCCGATCTATTATCCAGCAGTGATTTACAATCAACAGCATAAATATTTACCAAAAATATTTCAAAATCTAACAGTGAGTGCATGCGTGGAAGCAAGATAGGAGATAAGTCGAGGTTAATGTAGCAGAGAGCGCACATTATCCAAAGTGCTTAAAGGGGAAGGAGAAAATGGTTGAGGATCCAGTGGTAGAACCTGAAAGTACATGTGGTAGACAGACTGTAAGAGAAGTGAAGACGATGAGCAGAGAGAAAAAGCGGTGAAGCTAAAAAAAATCCATAATGACTCACCAAAAAAGTAAACGCACGGTGAATTTCCAAAGTGCTCGCGTCGTCTTATGTTCTCTTATTTTTCTCATTCGTTATAACTTTTTGCACTGCATCCTATTCCTTTCTCTTTCTCTTTCCTTAATCTCCACAAATTAATCTACATCTAATGGCTCCTGGTATTAAGAAATATACCCAGAACCGCTATTACTTTATGTTTTTGTCAACAGAAATTATATGTCTTACTAGTTATATAAATTGAGTTGTTAAAACAGAAAATAACACTACATACCAAAAAGCCCATAAAAATGTTACAAGTTATAACTCCCGAGCATAAATATTTTTTTTTTAGTTTTTTTACGTTTAAAAAACCACGAAACCCTTTTCTTTCATTCCTTCACATTCACGATCGTTTTTCACGATAAAAGAAACCTTGGGAATATCTTTTTACTTGACTGCGCATTCCTTTTAACGATTTCATGCTTTCGACCACCAATCAAATGACCTACGTTTTTCGAGTCGCGTGCACTGGAATCGTCGTTCCACTTACTTCCGGATCTTCATCGAGGAATAAACTGAAAATTTCCCCAACTATTTCTCATACAACTTTCGCAAAAAAAAAACTTCGTAGTTAAAAAAATCAGAAAAAAATTCTTCTTGAAGAGAAAAAGAAAATCAAATAGTTTAGTAACAAAACCGGAAAACAGAAAAGTTAACAGTTCAAGAATCAACAAAAAGTATGAATTAATTTTCGACATGAACACAGTAAATCAACAAGACTTTATAATAATCCACAGAGACTTTTTAAAAAGCTAACCTTTCTCTTCTTCACCTTAGTAATGCTGATTTTTTTTTTCTGGCTCATAATTTAAAAGTTCACCTCCAGAGATTTGCACTCGCTGCTAAGTTATGTGGAAGAAGAAGAGAAAGATGGAAGTACATAACTTGTGAACATATAAGAAAAGCGTAAGGAATAATGTAATGAATGGGTTCATCTTCATGACATCTGACACGATACTTATCACGAGCATTTTCATTGTTTATGTCTTTAACTATTACCTGTTACTTTTTATTGTAAATAAATCTTATGATACTTTGTCACGTCATATATTCGCCAACGCAAGTGGATTTTGAAGAGTTTATATCATTTTTTTTTTTTAATTTCCGTTCATAGAAACAGTTGTTAATTAAGTGAGCTTCTAAAATTTCAAATTGAAATTTTTTTATCAGAATTTTTTCAGAATAGTTGACATGAATTAGTCAAGTCAAATGGTATCTAATGAAAAAATTTCTTGGAAATGAAGAAATTTTCAACACTTCCTTTGATCAAAGAAATATATATGTAAATATCAAACCATATTATGTCACATTAACCCATATAAAGCTAGATATAAACTTTGAAAAAATCAACGATTTCATCGGCAAATTTAGGATATTCGAAATAAAATTTTATACTTTGTAAATTCATTAATATTTTGAACAAAGGTTTGAAAAGCCGAAATTTGTCGTTGCATTATTCAAGACATATTTTAATAACAAATGAATATGTTAGCATAGAGACAAAAAATCATATGTTGTGATAAAAATTTCTAGGATCTAACAAGTAATTTATATGTGATAACAATAAAACAGTTTTGTTATTATAGCAGAGTTTTTTATTTAATTCAAAAACATATTTTAGTTGAAAGAACAAATTAATTTGTTGAAATAACAAGGTTGTAATGTCAGGATAACAAAAATTTTTTGCTGGTTCAACATAAACCAGTCAGTTGGTATAACTAATATTGTTGTTGTTTTTGTTATTGTTGTTGTTAAAATAAACTAATAATTTTTTCAGCGACATTTTCAAAAAAATATTTTCCCAACATAGTAACTAAATTTTAGGGCTCGAAGTTGTATTTTGAGCTCGATGAGCTACAAAATTATTTTATTAGGGCAAGAAATTGATTTTGTGACGTAAAAAATTGGTTTATTTTTATAACTTGACTAATTTTGTTAAAAGAACTGTTGGATTTGTTGCTATAAGTATAATCATTTGTTACTACATATTTTCCATTTATTCCGTCTTTTGTTGTTTTAACCTGTCCATGTGTATTTTCCGATTTTCATATTCATAAAACAAAAGAAAAGAACTTTTGATTCAAAAATATACTCTTCATAGACTATTACGCCAAGTACTTAAACTACAAGTGAATAATGACTCTTATGTTGTCTTCAATCTTCGAGATTTTTTTAATCGAGTTACTACATTTTATAAATTTGTAATTGTTATTAATAAGGTATATAACTACATATCACTTTTTGTTTTCATGTAATTTATCTATACTAACATATAAAGAGGAAAGATTTGATTGTTTGTTTGTTTTTTTGCATTGAATAGTCCTCCAAACAACTGAACTGATTTGAAAAATTCTTTCACTGTTGGGAAGCTATACTATCTGCGGGTGTCATAAGCTATATTATATTATAATTAATTTTGAAATTTTTGTTAAATATCCTTGCGAAGCCGGGGCGGACTGCTAGTTTCATTATAAATTTAAAGTTAAAATTTTTTTGTTTTTCGTCTAAAATTAAAAAGGTCAGAAACTGAGCCACGATCACATCTGGGTCCTTTAAATTATTTCTGACAGATTATTCTCTAAATAAAGCTATCAGTAAACCACTTGAATAGTCACTGTTTAAAATTCAGAAAGTACTCATACTCATTACATCACTATAGTATCGGCATTATTTACGACTAAAGCTATTACCTTTATCCAGAGGAAATCTCCTGATGCATCATTACATCGAATATATATTAAATATACTATATCGTATATAACACAGCTTTTGCTAAGCTTAATGGGATTTTAAAGCTTTGGTAATATTATCACTGTATCAAGAAAGAAAATAAAATTGACTTCGTCACAGAAAACTCCTTTGGATTTAGCATTTCAATAAAATCCACTTTCATCGTCATCTTGACGTAAATACTCTAAGCTTAACTTCCTCTTTTTCTCAAAATCACACAAAGAAGTATGAACTAAATAATCCAAAGTATAAAAGAATTACATAATAATAATAATGACAATAATAATAGTATATAACATAAAATGAAACCTAAAAATCCCATAGAGAGCAAGTAAAGGTTGTCAGATATTTTGTGTACATTTATAGAGCGAGAGCTGAGTAGAGGGTTCTGCGCTGATGAATGGGTGGAAACTTTTCCAACTTGAATTTCGGGGTTTTAATGTTACTCCGACCAAGCTGAGTTACGACGAAGTTAAACTAGAAATTTTCAGAGAACTATTTGGACGAATGTTGGACGCTTTCAAAAGAGTTTACAAAAACAAATAGGGGTTCAAACATTTCGAGGTAATTCGTCATATCAAGCGCTGTAAGCTTGAGCTTGAGCATGAAACTAAGTGGAGTGGATGGTAACAGTATAGTTTAAAACTAAACTATTCGGCGAAATAAAAAGTGTGACGATGAGGACAAGAGAGATAAAGAGAAAGAGACGAAGTATTAGCAGAATTTTGGCGCCATGAAACATCGAATTCTCTCTTGGAAAATGAGTTTTCTATGCTAAGTAGCGCTTTTTTCTTGTCTCCGACGAGATCTGTATGAGTATGAACCAAGCTGATCGATGCTCCTTTTCGTGCGAATTTGCCTGCTTTATTAAATCGCACAAGCACTTTCATCCTTACCCTCTGTCTCATCTTTTAAATTCCTCTTCATTTTTATTTTTTTCCATTTATTTTATTTTACCCTTGTACTCTTTTCATTACCATAAAAATCTTTTTTACTTTTTTTTACATATTTACTTTCAGAGTCGTACATAATTTATTTTTCTTTATAAATTAATAATAACAATAATACTTATAAAATTTAATATTAATAATAGATGGTATTTTTTTCATATTAAAATTTAATAAATATTACTATTAATTTAAATAAAAACAGATTTTTATTTTTATTCAATAAAAAAACAAAGAATATACTTTGCAAAGTTTTTTTCATTGATAATATAACCAAATTTTTTGTAGTGTATATTTAATATCTATTATTCTTCATACCATTACACAGTAAAAAATTTTACGTCATTGCGTCAGAAAACTTAGTGTTAAAAATTTTTGTGTTAAATATTTAACACGTTTTTGTGTTGATTTAACAGAATAAATGTTAAATTAACACAAAAAAGTGTTAAATATTTAACACAAAATTTTTTGACACAATGACGCAAAATTTTTTACTGTGTACCAATTACCGGTTCCGATTCAAAGTTATTTTTACTTAATTATCATTTTGTGTATTTTTAAAAACAACAATTTTATCAACTGATAATTAACAGCTTAATTATCTGGAACAAAAGAGCTTTTGACGAATTTACCAGTCAGAAAACTTAGTGTTAAAAATTTTTGTGTTAAATATTTAACACGTTTTTGTGTTGATTTAACAGAATAAATGTTAAATTAACACAAAAAAGTGTTAAATATTTAACACAAAATTTTTTGACACAATGACGCAAAATTTTTTACTGTGTAGTATGTTTCCCCTTACAACAAAATCAAATATTCTTCTCTTATTGATTCCAAATCAATTCCAAAAACTTCCTCTGCCATCAACAAAATCAAATTTCCGTTCCAATTATTTCAATAGTTCCAAATTCAACTATTCAATCATTTACAGCCGCATAAATGCAACCACTCAAACACTAACAGTAACATCCAGTCCAGGTGTTCATCTTTATTACTAAATAAATCCAATATTGGACTTAATTTAAGAGCAACCACAATCACCCATACAACAAAATTCAATTTGATAAACCGCAGTAACATTTCGGAAATTGTAATCGATAAGTGTGTAGCAGTAATCTCAGACAACCAGGAGATTACAGTCGACAAACTTGACTCGCGATCGTGAAACAAGACTCTGGAGTCCGGAATCCAGAGAGCCCGAGGTCAAGAGTACAGACAATGTATACGTATATATATATATATACATAGGTGGCCAGAGCTTTCCCCGAGCGTATTCCGGTTGATCGAACATTGTGCTGTTCTGAAAGCCTCGTTTAGAGCATCCACAACCCGAAACTTCTCCGCAATGTTTCCTGAGGCAAAACACCCAGCTAAAATGTTTTGAGGTAGCATTTCAAAGTTTTCGAGCTTGTTTGGACTCCCAGTTAAGAAGAACAGTCTAGGGCTTTGAATATTTCAAATTAAAGCACCCCAGGGTATTACAGATCCTCTATGGCTCAATGAATGAAGATCTACCAGCCTTCTGAGCTCACGTTAGTCTACCTATCTGCCGTTTGTATTAGGATCAGTATCGGTATCGGTATCGGCTCTCAAGCTCCTCACTCTTCTCTTTTATCTTTTTTGGTTAGTATATTTCTCTGTTACCTAGAGCGGATATTTACTAGGACGCTGGCATTCCCCTGGCACACAGCAGCGAGCATAAATTCCCATCGCGTCCCTCGTTTAGTTTATGTTTACGGGATTAAATAACTTGACCCACTGGCAACATATCATTCACGTCGAGATGGGATGTCTGTGCATGTATGTTTACTCGCACGGGTATGTGTATATGATACATGTCTTGGAATGGTACTAGTCACCCCAAATGTGGAACATTACATGAATGTATGTATGCATGTGCGTGAATAGTTGGGATTTATTGTATATGTATTTATATAACTTATCAAGTTCATTTTTGGGGAATGCTGTAAATTTTTTACGGAAACAATAATAGAGAAGTTGGTAATTAATTTTTTTTAATTCAGAAAAATTTATTCGTATGTAATCACGTGTAATTTTTAGTCATGATTATTGTTGACTGAATTATTTCACAAAGAAAATAAATTTAAAAAAGTGATGTACAAAAGATAATTAGAGCATTTAATCTCGAATCAGCCATTTTTTGATTTTTAAAACATTATTAGTGAATATTTAATTTTTTTTCTTAATAAAATTATTTTTGTAAGTTTCTTTAATTGTGAAGATTGTTTATAAATTTGTACGATCACTATTAACACCCTAAATAATAAAACCATAAAATAAGATAGGGCGTCAATAATTGGACCCCTGCCAAGAATACGTAACTTTATCTTTTATTGACAATAATTAATTAATTAATTAATTAATTTCAGTAGTTTATTGAAGTACACAGTACCACCACTATAGCGTGTTATTTTCACGACTAAATTCGATATTGTTCTGAGTAAAATACCGATATTCTGATAATGACAATATTTATTTTGATAGGAACAATTTTTTTTTCAAAGTAACCAATTTACCTTGAAAAAAAAATTTCATAGCTATAATACATTTAGAAAAAAATGAGCAGTGTTGTAATGATAAATTAATTTGTTGAAAGTTCTAAACAGACTTATTTCTTAGCTGAAAAAATCAAAATTTTTTGCATAGCAATTTTCTTGTTGAAAAAAAATTTTCTAGATTTGGAAACATACAATTTTAGATAGACAACTTGGGAATTTTTATCCAAAATTGTTTTTTCTAAATCTAGAAAACTTTTTTCAACGAGAAAGTTACTGTGAGAAAAATTTTTATTTCTTAAACTAAGAAATAAAATTGTTTAAAATTTTCAACAAATTAATTTCTTGTTATAAAAATGCCAATGTTTTTCAAAAAAATTTTTTTCTCTTAAAGTACTCCTTGATTTGGGTTTCGTTTAAAATAAATGTAAAAAAATGTTCTTCATTTACATTGTAAATTGATAAATAGACAAAATACTATCAAAAGTATCATTGCAAGCTTAAAAAGTTTCTATTTTTCTACACTGTTACAACCCTTAAGAGACATAGGAAGCAAGGTTAATGATTTGAGCGATTATTAAATAATTATAAAATGATATTGAAAAAAGATAAAAAAATTAAACTATGGAGCTTATAATCCTCGTAATATAATTCTTTAGAAATGTTCGGCAGTTCCCTATCTCTTTTATGTAACCTTTCTGTATATTTATTGAAAAACAGTAAATTGGTCATCTTCAGAATAATAACAATGATGTTCGTACAATTAATAATCAATAGTTATTGACAAAGATAATTAATAATAAAGATGGATTGACGTCATTTATCAAATATGTTCACTCTTGTTTTCGATATAAGGAAGGGTTAAATAACCATTTAATTCAGTTTGAGTTTGACAGTCAGCGTGAAAAGAAGTTAATTAATAAAGAGTGTTAGTTCAGAATACAGAATTCAATTCTAAACATTTTGGGTAAAAAAATAAAAACCATTATGGACGGTAAATCGACTGCTGAAAAATCAACCCTTCAATTAGAAAAAGGTAGAATTTTATGCAAATTTTGATTCAATTAAATATTTTATTATCAGCAAAATTGTGAATTTTTGGATCAAATTTTGATACAATAACCATTGATTAAATTACTTATCTTGACAGGTGACTCAGAATCAAAAATCGTAAGTACATCACAGCAACAACAACAGCCTTGTAACAATGAAAAGGCATTTGTACAACTTCAGTACTATTTATTGTGGTTGATGAGAACCGAAAAAAGAATGCACGATACAAATGAAGGGAATTTTCAGTTTTGGAGTCTGGTTAGTTCGCATTACTTAACAACGTGTAATAACTTGATGAAAGTTGTAAATGCTGATTTTGGGTATTGTTTGTCCCATCAAGGTATCTATATCTGAAAGGAAATAATATTTATACATAATGACTTATTATTTATCGATGATAAATTCTAGTTACTGGTGAAGATAAAAATCCTGAAGTATTAAAAGCAAGATGCCGTATGCTTGATTCATATGAACTGATGATGGTAATTAATCAATCTCTACAACGTATTCATTTAACTTTTACAAAATTTATAGAACAGAATAAATTTTGCTGGAAATTCCGACTCATTATGTCATATATTGAGGTCTATACATTGCATTTCATTAATTATTTCAAGTTATAGAAGCTGTAAGAGCGTATTTTTCGGAATTGATGTAATATTGTTCTAAAAGTACAATAATGCAAAAAAAAACTTTTTTTCAACATTACAATTTTTTTATCAGTAGAGTCTCGGATAAGTGTGTGCAATCGCCTTACTTATGGATGGGAAAGGGGAAGTTTATGATATGTGTAGGCAAATTAAAGGTTTGTTAGTGGAAAATTAGCTTATCCAAGAAAAACCCATACGGTATTATTCGTTTACTCGAAGAAGACAATATTAAGAATCTGATGCCGTACCGGTAAAATTCTCATTTGTTTAAGAGAAAAAACCCAAACTGCAATTAGCTTTATCATCACGAGTGCAACAAGGATAGTGCCGTTTCTCGCAGTGAGTACGACGCGAGAAAAAGACGGGATAGGCACTTATTAAGCATAACATTTGAAGTTATAAATTAGAATATTTTCTGCCTTACAGGTCATAAGTGACTAGTGGATTTTTTTTTAATTCAAGTCAATAGATGGACACTCCATCTTCCCTATATATCGAGAGTTTCCTCTCTTCTACTTAGTTCGATGGAAATCCTGTCACTAGTCACTTATGACCTGTAAGGCAGAAAATATTCTAATTTAAAACATACAGATGGTCAAGAAAAAAGTTATGTTATTGAAGTTATGTTATGCCTAAATAAAGTTATCTAAGTATTATTAAAATTAATCTGCTTAGGGCATTAAAAATCCACGAGCTTCCCTTAGTTGCGCAAATTTACCCTAAACGAGTGCGCACACTTACCTGCAGTACAGGGTAATAGTGCGCGTTTGAATCATTTGGATTAATCCGTTTTTTTCCGAAGTGTTAAGGTGTCATACTTTGATTTTAAATTTAATTATATCCTCAATAAATACTCTATTAGAGACATATTTTTATTTTCCATTTATGCTTATCGTTTAACTTTGACACTAGTTTGAATGCTTAAGTGCGCACACTTGCCCCACATGACTCATGTTATCTTTTTAGATCATAATTACGCCGATTCCGAATGTGAAATTTTCTTTATACGAGCTTATTCCATCTGTAATGCGATTTTATTCTAACAATTCCGTATAAAAATCATCTGAGGAGGTTCATTATGAATATCATAATGAATCTCATATTTTGACACAAATATGAGATTCATATAAAAGCCACATCAATATTCATTTGAAACCCGTAATAAGTAAAATACTTATGTGATCGAATTTTTTTTAAGTATACCCATGTAAAAAAAAATCGTCTTAAAATTGTCGTTCGTTTAAGATCTTAAACGTGACACAAACTAAGACTATTTTAAGATTCTTTTAAGATGCCAAAAAAAAAAAAAATTCCGAGATTTTTTAATAATTATTTTGATTTTTTTAAGACTATTTTAAGATTTTTTCAAGACGGCTCCGGAAAGTTATTATGGAGCGTCTTTAAATTGTCTTAAATTAGTCTTAAAAAAATCTTAAAAAAAAATTTAGACTATTTTAAGATTGGGTTAACAGCGACAGAGCCCCGGAACATTAAAACGGAACGTCTTAAAAAAGTCTTAAAATTGTCAGATAATAATTTTTTAACAATTTTAAATTCAATTTAAAAACATCTTACTCAAAAATATTGCGGTAAGAAAGTCGTAAAATCATCTAAAAATTAATTTTCACAACAAATTCGAGAACAAAATTTTCAAAAATCTGCTCTCGGAATTTTTCTTTTGGCGTCTTAAAAGAGTCTTAAAATAGTCTTAGTTTGTGTCACGTTTAAGATCTTAAACGAACGACAATTTTAAGACAATTTTAAGACGATTTTTTTTTACACGGGTAGATTAGTAAAATTTTCATTTTTTCTGTTAATCAGAGGAAAAATATAATAATTGAGAAAACAGTATTTTTATGATGCGCTATATTGTTGAACTACTTTATTTTCTTTCTTGATTTTCTTAACTTAGAAAAATATTCAGAAAAACATTATCTTGGTTTAAAAAAAATTTTTGACTGAAAAAATTTTTGCATCTTAAGATAATTATTTTTTATTTTGAAAACAATTTTAATTCTCCTAAAAATTTCTTTAATTTACTTAATTTGCATTATTTTCTGTATGTAGTTATGACTCAATAATTTTATATCACGATTTAAAAAGGCTAAAAATATCATTATGATTTTATGCAGATATGACCATCACTTTATTATGAATTCATGGTGATATTATAATGATTTAATATTTTGTCAAAATATGAGATTCATTATGATATTCATAATGAACCTCATTATGATATCAGATGATTTTTACACGGCATAATTAACAATTGATGACATTCACTAATAATTTGTTTGTTTTGTTTCATAAACCAGGATTTGGAAAAAAAATTAAAATCTACTGATCAGGTCATCAAAACTGCCAAAAATACAATAAGCATTACATCGGCTAGATATGTCTAAATTGACATTTTAAATTTTATCGAGAGAGATTATTTTCAGATGCGGATTTCTCAAAGTTTTTATTGTTTAATTGTATTACTTTTAACTATTTTAAGTTATTTTTAGTCAACGTCACCATATAATGACGATTTCTACTACTTCGAGTTAATATTAATTTTAAAATAAGAATGAAAACATTTGAGATTGAAAAAAGAAAGTTAAAAGGCCCGAATAAAATTATAAGAAAGATCAGTCTCAAGTTAGATTCAAAATAATGATAATAATTATTGTACGCTTGTCATATTTAATAAAAATAATCATTATGAATATAAATTTAATTAATTAAGGGATCATTCTGGTTCTAACTTATTTTTTTTTATATTTCTTACATGAATAAATAGCGGGTGAACGGAGTTATATAAGTATTTATGGCAGGAATTATGGAGATTAATATTCATTGATAAAAAACGAAATGATTGAGAATAAAACAAAAAAACTTGAAAATGAGCCTTTTTTCTCAGATTTTAGTTCTAAACAAATTGTAAAAATCAAAATTTTGAGTAAGTTGAAGTTCGTGCCATAGCTACTACTATTTAGGATATAATATGGTTTCCATTTCATTAATAAGATCAAGTCAGTTAAAGTTTTTTTAATAAAAAAAAAAAAAAATCTTACCTAGTTAATCAGCGATGCCATCAGCATCACACAAAATTTCTTCAGCCTGTTTGAGAATTTGATTTTCTTTCACTCGAAAATCCACATTAACCTCGTAAAATAATGTAGTTACAGTGGTCTGATCCCTTAGAAAGGCCCTCGCCAGACAAGCCGGGGTAAAATGCCCCCATTGCAACCGGGCTAATTTTTTTTCCTGAAATACCTTATACTGTGGACAACATCTAAGCCCAGTTTTAAGTCTGAAATATCACGCGTTTTTGAGTAAAAAATGAAAGTTTATTTTTTTTCAAATCCATGACTCTCCGAATCTACTTGATAATATTAAAAAAGTGCTTATAGGTTTTAAGAAATCACTAATCAGTATGTACTTTCGAAAAATGTTAAAAAAAAAATAATTTTTTCAAAAGATACAAATCAGAATGATCCCTTAAATTGTACAATTAAAAAAATGGATGATCTCTTATAGTAGAAAAGTTGAATTAAAATATGATGATAAAATTAAAATATTCACGGTCACTTTTATAGGGTCCAAAACAGAGACTTTTATATAAATCCCAGTATAAAAGTATCAAAAATATATTTATTATTATCATGATTTTTATTACTATTTAATTATTAGTAAATTAAAAAATAAAAATAGCTATATAATAGCTATGTAAGAGAAAAAAAAATACATTACAATCTAAACCAGCGTTTTTTAAATTCATTAAAAAAAAGCGGTAAACCAGGTAGGAGAACCGTGCATGCGCGCGCAAGATTGACAGTTCCCTACTGTACCAGACTGTCGATTATATACCGCCGATTGCTCATATAGAAATTATTTTCTTCGAAATACGACAAAATGAACCTAGGTGGCTTATGCCATAGACTAATAAAAATCTTCTCGCAATCGCTTATTATAAGGGTAGATTGAATATATATAAATTCAGATGTGTAGTCGATTGGAAGTGTGTGCTAGTGATGGCACAGCTGAACATTGATCGCTAGGTATAGATTATAGATATATGGCAGATCTGCTCAGTGGGTGTCACATGGTCGCCATAAGTAACTTGTGTTCGGCTCCCGATTGCGCGTGTAGCTCCGTATCCGTCTCCCATGGAGACGCTACGAACTTGCACGCCTGCACGGTTGAGTCTTCACGTCATCCTCGAACTACCGCGATTTCCAAATTTGGGGGGCAATCGGATAGGTTAGACGAGGTAATTTGTCACTTCCATATACAGGCACTGCAGTTTCGCAGTATGCCATTTTTTTATGATTTTTTTTTATTGTAGAATTAAAATTTCTCATTTTTTTTTCTTTTTTAACAGATAATTATTTAAAAATCATTCTTAAAAAATTGCTTTTAAACCTTTTAAAAATTTCTTGATGTGAAATTTTTTAAAAATTTTATTGTTAAAAAAACCTTTAAAATTATTAAATCTAAATCTTATTAATTTCAATATTGATTAATTTTAATGATTGAAATTTTATACAGTATAAAATTTTGTAAATCTAGTAACATTTCGGTATACGAACGTAGGTTAAAATTCAATATCGAGTTATTAAAAAAAAATTAAAATTTTATGTTTAGTAATATAACAATATTTCCTCATGAGTTAAAAATCTATTTATTAAATTTACTAATTTTTATATAAATATGGTTCAAAAACCATTTTATTATTATATTTAACATGTTGATAAAATTACAGGACAAAAAAAATGTTAAATAAATAAATTACAACTTAACAAAAAAAAGTGCGAAAAAATTCTATGCGTACAAAGATTGAAATCTTCTGTCATCTTTAATTAAACTACAATGTAATTTGACACGTAGAAAACAAACAATATGGCGATTCAGTCGCACTCACGCTTATAAGTGTGTATAGGTGTAGCTTTTAATCTTACTAACACATGAACATAACTACAAGTTTGTGTCCGGCCATCTACACCGTAAAAAATTTTGCGTCATTGTGTCAAAAAATTTTGTGTTAAAAATTTTCATGTTAAATATTTAACACTTTTTTGTGTTAATTTAACATTTATTCTGTTAAATCAACACAAAAAAGTGTTAAATATT
>CAJNRD030001120.1:13114766-13125136 GCA_905319865.3 Cotesia congregata
GTGTTAAAAATTTTTGTGTCAAATATTTAACACTTTTTTGTGTTAATTTAACATTTATTCTGTTAAATCAACACAAAAAAGTGTTAAATATTTAAAACACAAAATTTTAACACTAAGTTTTTTGACGCAAAATTTTTTACTGTGTACTGACTAATTCTGTTCTTTTGAGAATTATTTTTTAATTATTAAAAAATCCTCTTTGGTGATAAAAAATATTTGATATGAAAAATTAACTTATTCCAATTATTAAAAATATTTTTTATTTTTAAATAAACCACTTCATGAGAATTTAAGAAATTAATTTATTACTCCCTTACAAATTCTTATGTCAGTGTATATCGACTGATTACAGTATCTATTACAATTTTTATTTGTTTTAAAGACTTCAACTAACTTTATGGTTAATTAAATATTGACAAGGACTGTTTTTTTTTCAATTGATTTTTTTTTTTCAATACAAAAATTAAAAATTTTCGGTATTATTGGATACTTGGCTCAGTACAAATAAATTTATTAACACAAATCAATATTTAGTGACAATGAGATTTATATTGTTTTGATAAGTGACATGAAATCTTTTTATTCTAATCAGAATTATTGTTATGAACAAAGAACGTAAGGCCTTTATGTTTAAAAAGAAAATTTGATGTAAAAAAATGAAAAAAAAACTTCTTTCAAAAATCATAATAAAAATTATGTTTAATAATATTTAAATATTTCCGTAACATCGAAGCATTTCAATCTTTTGTCTGCAGACAAGCAAAATAATTATAGTTAATTGAATGTAATAGCCAATGAATATAATTTGAATACACTGTGAAAAGCACTCAAGATTTTCAAAGCATTGGACAGGTTAAATTGAAGTTGATGGCAACAATACAGTTTTTAATAGCGATGAAGAAAATCGGCCCAATAACAACAAAAGGCTGGATTGACGTCACTCATTAATTTGTATCGTAATAATCGCGGATTTAGTAGAGCAATTAAACAACTTAGTCCAGTTACGTTTTGGTGGTCAACGAAGGATCTTGTTCCTAAAAACTATCCGAGCAGAAGTAGACATGGACAATCAAGGAAGTGATTCTGGTATATCTAATTTTTCAACCTTTATGAAAGGAAAAAGTAATTTACCAAATTGTGAAATTACAAAACGTTATGTTGAAGTTGACGGTGAAATAATGTCGGTAGATGATGAGTTTGCTTCTAACGGAGATCAAAAGTTAACTTTAGAAAATAACGACAAATCATTCATTTATTATGAAAAAATTCATGATAATAACAATTGTAATAAACCGTTTTCACTACCAAGCACATCAAAACAATATATGGAGAATAAAGTTTATCAAGGTGGCGATATCAATCATGTCAAAGATGATATGAAGGGAGTAAGAACAGCTCTTTTGAAAAAAGGTAAATTTTATAAATAATATTTAATTGATATATTATTTATCAAAATCACACTGAGACAAAAAAGTATGACTCTTAAGAAAATTTTCTTGTCACAAGAATATATATTCTTGATAATTTTCAAGAATATATTTTCTTGTCTCAAGAATTGATCGAATTAATCGAAGTATTTTTTGTTTAATTCAAGTGAACCTATTCATTTTTTAATCTATCAAAATTAATGTCAACATTTTATTATCATGATAGATATTGATATTCTTTTGTCAAAAAACCAAAATTCATTTTAAATGATTCTTGAGTCAATAAATTTTTTTTTGCACGAAAAAAAGAAAACTCGAAATATTACAGTATATAATGCAACGTAGCGCTTCGTGATGAAAACTGGAAAAATTACAGTTTCAAATGTAATTATTACAGATTTTATAAGAATTACATTGTAGAATGTAATATTTACATTGAAAGTTCTGAATATTAAATTAAAAAATTGAATTTAGAAAAATGTTATTTTAAGGAAATCCTTTCGCTCCAGTTGAGTCAAAACAATTGTAGTAGTCAATATACGCAAATAGTTTGTGACAGTAATTCGCACATTCATTAGAGGTTGTTGAAGCGTTGATCTTGGAACGCAGTCGAATTTTTTTCAACCGTTTGCGGCTCATTTGAAGACTGACACCTTTTGGTCCGTTGACATTCAATTTATCATAAAAGATCCCATTTTCAAAAGGAAATGCGGATGTTTCCCATAATGGCCCACTTCTTCTCACTGATTCGCCCAAATAAAGAAGTGAATGGATATTAAATGTCATTGCTCCGAGACCATAAATTGACTGGAACTCTCCAACGAATTTTAACAGATCATATTCTGATCGTAAAATCTCACTTTCCGTTATTGTACGTTTTAGAAGAGTATGAATGCTGCGTACAAGCAGTAAATAAGAGTCAAAACATTCTTTGTTTAAAATGCCATTTAAACAGATCGGACTCCAATACAACAGCCAAGATTTCAGTTGAGAAGCCTTACATTTACTAAAATTTTTTATCAATCCTGGAAGTCGATGAATTTCGTGAGGTGGCTTCATATTATCTAAACGTTTTTGAATTTCATCACGATTATCCTTTGTTAAGTAAAAGTCAGTCCCTGCTGTAGTCCACAAAGCCCATAATTGACGAACAACACCGAGTAAACAACCGTGCATATAATCGATAGGATATCCCCAAACATTATCAAATAATGGTAATAATTTTATAAATGGAGTCGAGCCTTTCCCTCCATTACATGTTTTTATTTTTTTTGCAATATAATAAGTACTTTTATAAGTTTTTCTTCTTCTGGGAACATAATTTTTATTCAACCTGACAGCATTTTTTACGTCTTCTTTGTATCGCGAATTCGTGCGCAAAAAAAAAAAAAATTCACAAAATGGCGTCGACATAAAATATCAATTTTTTTTTTCCCCTTTTTTTGACCTTTTCGAATTTTTTAAAAATACTCCAAATTGAAATTTTTCGAAATCCGTAGCAGGCGCGATAGAGAGATATATAAAGCAAATTCCCACTAAATTTCAAAGGAATCGGTGGGGTAGAACTTAGGATATCATGTCAACCACTTTAAAAAAGTAGTTTCGAGAAAATCGCGTTTAAAGTTTGAGAAACAATTTCAGTAAAATGACTCACAATAATATTTAATATTCACTTTGGATTAATCGCGAATCCCAGATCCATAAATTGGGCCTTCTTCTACTTCCTACTCGACGTTTTACGAAGTTCTTTCTGCTAATCGAGCTGTTCTGCCTTCTATTGAAGAAGCAGAAGCAGAAGCAGCTGCGTCACAAAATCCACTGTATCTCCGAAAATAATTCGAATTTTGAAAAATCCACTTAAGGACATATTTTTAAGGGTCTAAAATTTGGAAATATGCAAAAAAAAAAAATTCGAATTTTTTAAATTTCTAGACCAGAATACCCCCTTAACTTTTCTTGGTGAAGAATTTAATTTAAAAAAATAAAATTATAAAACAAATTTTATCAATAACGTGCTATAAATATGTGGAGTTAATTTATTTTTTTTATTATTATTATTATTTCATTTCAATGCCAAGGCAGTATAGCCAGATGGCAAAAGTATACAAAAAGAGTTATAATAAAGTACACGTAAGTCTAATGAAGGTATAAAGTTTAGAAAAAATTAGATATCTATTAGTTTAGAAAATATTAGATATAAAAATTGATTATTTTTTATGAAATATTATTTTCTTAATTTAGAATACAAATTTGACAAATAAAACAAAGAAAATAAATTTGAGGATAAAAAAATTGAGTATTAAAAATTTAAAAAAATTTAACAGTTTAACTCAGTGATACAAAAAATACAAATTATGGAAGATGATAATCTGAGATGATCTAGAACAATAAACTTATGTAAACAGAAATGTGAAAAAGAATATAAACGGTTTGAAAATTAGGATTCATTTTCTTCTTTAAAAGTTAGAAATTAAGGTTCATTTTCTCGTTCACGTTTCATGAAGAATTCAAAAGTACTGATTTTAAAAGAATTTAAGCTAAGTGAATTTGTGACTTCAAATGGTAAGTCCCTCCAAATTCGGATCGCAGAAACTACGAAGAATTTAGTAGAATATAATAGAATCAACAATCTTTCGATTGTAGTTTTTACAAGTTATGCACTGATACAGAAGAATTTATTAATTGTTAATGAATCAATTTATTTGGTAAAAATTTGTTGATTATTATTGAAAATAACAAAATGTTTTTAAACTAATTAATAAATGTTTTTTTGGAAGAAAAGTAGATTCATTAAAATTTAATTAATAGTTAACAAATATTTATAAACAGTAAGTAAATTTTTATTTAAGTTAATATGTCTTTTTTATGATGCGACGGAAAGATTATTTATAAACAAATAATGTCATGACCTTTTACTACAACAAACACGATACAACAATCATTTTCACCGCAAAAAAAATGTTGCTTCTTAGAACCATTGTTATATTATTAATTTAATTTTTTTATTATCTATTAAAGTTATGAAGATATAAAAAGTGTCAAATTTAAATTCTTATACTTACTTTTTATTCAAGGGCTTAGAAAAATTTTTATTAAAAGTTAGTGAATAGTAATAGTGTAATTCAGTAAATATTAAATCCCTTAGTGTTAAAAAATTATTTATTGACAATTAATAACATTTATTAAATATAAACAAAGATAATCTTGATGGAAAATCTTACGATCGTGCTATTGTAAGAATTGCTATTATTTAGATTGTAAAAACTGCAATACAATGATCGTTGACGATGCCATAAAATTCTCTTCATCTAATAAATCTAATCTACTAGGTAAAAAACAACTAGTTCGGAAACCACAACTAATACCACTACGATCTGATGACGAAGATTATAAGCAATTACACCAACGTATATTGAAATTGATTGAAAAAGAAAAAAAATTGTACAATGTAAAAGAACCAGAACCTTTATATTGGTGTTTGATGGGCTCTGACTATTCTTACTTCACGGACTTACTTTTAGAAGCTATTTCCAAGGATCTCAACAACTTTTCTTTGATGAAAGAAAGGGCTCAGGATGCTGAAGCGATTAATATAAAAATTCGTATCGATAAAGCTCATGAACTGCTTTTGATGTTATACGATTGTTACAGCTTGATTCACCACAGATTAAGAGAATTCCAAAAACAACACTCCCACAGTCGCTTCTACTCTTCACACCTTCGGATCACTAATCTGGTACTTTTAAATCATTCTTAAATAATCATAAAAGTATAAGCTAGTGTATTAATTTTTTATTTTTAAGGGTTACGAAACGAAAATGGAGCTTATTGAAAAGCAAATTGAAGATTTAAACCATTTATAAATCACAATTACATTCAAGACAGAAATTTATCATCGATAATTATTTTCAAGTGATAGTTTAACATGAAGTTTCCTCATATTATGTTGATTGACTAATTAATTAATCACGGAATTCAAACTTCGTTTGGAAAAAAATATTAAATGTAAAAAAAAAATTGTAGTAAATTTCTATAAACGTGTGTTTAATTTTATATGAGATATATGTTCACAAAATATCATTATGAATTGCTTTACTATTTAATTTATGATAAATAATAAAATTTAAATAATTAAATAAATAGAAATTAATATTGAATTCTCTACTTTACTTCAGAATAGCAATTGTACTCAAAATATTTATTGAAAATAATCTGTGTATTTACCATAATCATAATAGTAATATATAATAACCTAAGGCATTTAAAATTCTACTAAAAATCAGACTCTAGGCCTTTCTATTAACAACCTCAGTATTAACATTTACAATTGTCTTTATCTTAAGCTCCAAGCTTATATTACATACAACTATACAAAGTTATCTACCTCATAAATACAAATGTATAACACTGCACAATTAAAATATTGCTCAGGTTCATTTACATCCTTGCGTCAATAGCTATAAGTAAACTTTTTTTTTGTTTTTCGAAGTATTTATCTGAGTAATTAATTGTTTTTTGTGAATATTAAGGAAGTTGGAGTCAAAAATAAATTGATCAAGAAAATCATCCATATAGTGGAACTGCAGGTAAATTAATCGATCGATTTTGCGAGAAGTCTCAGAAGCTACATCTAAATGCTAAGTGACTCGGATATTCAACTAATTTTTTTTTAGTTCAAATGGGAGAGTTAATTTTACCACTTGTTAACTTTTATGACAATCCACTATTATTTGAATAGATTATTTTTTGAAAATTAGATTTATAAATAAACTAAATTAAGTATACTTAATTTTTTTATGTAATTATTTGGAAGTACGGGTCATTTTATTTTAACCCATCAAATAATATTAAAATTTTTTTTTCAACAATCACACATTTTTATTCTTAAAATTCATCGACAGTATACTATAGAATAATTATAAAAAAAAAATTTTAATGTTAATTTTTTGGTAAAAAACTTTTTTTCAAATTATTATACTAATAAGAAGTTGACAAATCCAAAGTTTTTTAAAAAAATTTTCTACTTGTAGAATATAAAAAAAAGGTAGAAACAGATCGACTCATGTGATAAAATTTTATTGATGGTTTTTGGTCGACGTAAAATTTTAGTCAGCATTAAAAGCTTTAAGAGTAATTGAAAAGTTTATTTCCAACTACTTTCATAATTATTATCATGAGTGCACCGTATAATAAAATAATTTTAATTAAAAAAAAAAATAAAAAAAAAACAAAATTTACAATATCTACTTTGCAATATTTTATTGCTAAAAAAATAGCGTGAATATTACTTTCAAACAATTCCCAAAATTAAACTTGATTAAAAAAATTTTCGGCTCTATTCAAGATAATCTAATTTTGTAAAATGATCTTGATTCAAGATTTTTTTCTCAAATCAATTCAATTTGTGTATCAGTAAAATAAATAATTTACACAGCAAATATTTTTGTCGTATTCTATGCGTATGTAAATACAATAGACGTACAATATATAATATTTAATATATAGTCACGGAGAGGAATGAAATCAAAAAGATTAGCGAGTACGGACGCGCAGAGAATCAGTACGGCACATAGCATGGCACAAGAGTATGGAGTACGTGCGGTTTTGAATGGGTCTCGAGGGGCTGCTGTGTTGTTGTCAGAGGTAAAAGGGGAAAAGGGGATGTCGACTGACAAACGACGCGATTCTGCAAACGTCCGATATGCCTAATTATCGCGAACAGCTCGACTTGGTAGCGTAGAGAGCGGACAATGCCGAGAATTATGCGGCTCTGGTGTCGAAACAAAGCACTGCCAATAGAATTGTCCTCGAATACGCCCGATATTCCATTCGATTTCAATAACTTTTTAACTTTTAATTAGTTGGGCTTTGAATTAACATCAATATAAGCATTCATGCCACTGAAACTCACTATATTCATTTCAATATTCAACTCAATAATCAGCCGTTAGATGTAGGTATGCCAGAATTGATTCGCGGTCAGAGAAATTTTTTATAAGCTAGTTGTAATTATTGGTCGCGTTATTAATTTTTTTATTGATAAAAATTTTATTTAATTTAAAATTTTTCCATGTACAAAATTTGTAGATCCTAAAAAAAATTTTACATATGTGTACGGACAATTTAATGTAAGTAATAAAAAAAAAATGCTGGCTTAAGTGTCTTGACCTAAAGATGAAGCACGAGTGTCATGAGTGCAGGGCTCGAAAAAATTAAGCTAGCTCACATGACAGCGATAACGAGGTCGTTATGCGAATCTCGGAGATGACTCTCACCCGTGAAAACATGCGCCGTAATAATGACATTCAAGGTAGAAAAATTTTAATTATGCCCTTTTTTAACTGTCCCGTTAATTAATTTAATCAATGGCATTCACTTACGGCTGACGACATACTGAGTATTTCTACTGACTTATAGGTATGTCGATCCCATTCCAATTATTATATCAATGGATCGCATTGAAGTTAAAACATTAATGGAATTTGATATTACTTCGTTTCTTTTTTCCGTGAAAAATTTTTCTTATCATACATTTTTATTTTTTTTTCCTCATTATTTTAGATTTAATTTATTTAATGATGAAATTATACATTCACATTTATAATTTAATTTTTAATTGAGATAGCAGCAAGTAAAAAGGGTTTCAATGAAATAAAATTAACTTAATTTTAGTGAAAAATTGTAGACCTAAGAAAAATATTTTGAAGAATTCCATTGTTTTTAAATAAACGGAAAAGTTTTTGAATTAAATAATTTTTCTCGGGTTTGGTAAATTTTGATTCATTCATGAATTTTTTGTCCTGATTTAAAATAATGAAACTATTCAAAATGAATTTCATGGTTCACGAATTTTTCTCTATTAGGTACAGTTTAATTATTTAAGTCGGTATACAGAACCCATAAAATTTATTATTTTAGTATATTTAATTTTGTTTTTGTGTGTAATAACCGTTACCATTTTTATTTATATATATTTTATAAAAAATTAATTTATATAATAATAAACTGCAAAATTGATGAATTATTTTCTTTTCATTTTAAGCCTAGTACATATATATGTCCTAGTGTAGTTTGATATTTTTATATAAAATTTTCTATAAGATCGACAAGATCATATATGACCTGATATAAAAATTGGCAATATGTCTAGTTTGATATCTTCATATATGCATGGTCTTGTATAATTTTATGGTCGAAAGTAGTGTTGAAAATCTTTAACAGATGGCGTATAATCGCTGAATCGTCTCCTTATAAGAGAGTTAATGAAAACATGGAAAAAAGAAGAATACAAAAATTGTATTTTATACCGTCAAATAGCGCTTTGAAAAAAACTAAAAAAATCAAAACTTCAGATTAAAATTTTAAAAAATTTGATTAAATGATTTATATTTTAAACTATAAAAATCAATATTTAATTGATATAATTGAATTTATAAAAATATTTATTATACTCGCTTACAGTATAAAATGTTATTTCTGCATTACTTATTCTAAATATTATCGTACGGAAAAAAAAAGTTATTTCAAGTAAGTTTTTCTTAACTTTTCAATTAATATATATATATATATATATATATATATATATATATATATATATATAAAAGTAAGTTGATCGTTCACATTATTAAGACGGTACTCGTTTTTTAATATTGATTGGTTGGTAGTTTTGCGAAAAATTGCTTCCCGTAATTGATCGCCAGTATTTATTTGTTTTTTTTTTTATTTTATTTAATTTCAGTCTCTTGTAGTTGTGCATAAAGTTTTTCATTTTTTTTTATCGGAAAACGGATTTAAACATAGAGCTTTATACAGCAGAAATTTCACCTCACTGTTACTGTTACTGTTGTCCCTCGAGTTTTTAAACTTAACGAACTAACGACACCAATCCTGCACGGGAAAAAAAGTTTTACTTTTAAAACAATGAAATTATAATAGTCAGCAGAGACACCACACATAAGCGAATATATCGTGCGAATATATGGAGCGAGAAGAGTAGGATAAGGATAATTACTCTGATACGGGGGTACACGATTATATTTACTTGTGAATGTAGAGAGGTGTTCCAGAAACTATATTTGGACTTGAAGCAAACTTGAGAACCGCGACAGCCACCATTAATTTCATTTTCTGCTTACGTTTCCAAGGTCTGTCTTTCGTCTTTCTCTTCATATCCATATTTCAGTCTCGCCATATTCATCTTCGGGTCTTTATCTTTCTATCTCATTTCTATCTCGAGTTATTTCACTTTCAGTTGGTTCTGAAATTCACTGGAATTATGCACCCACGGAATTCCCTGGAATTTAGAAAATTCAATTACGAATTATTTTTATATTAAGTCATGCGGGTAATGAGATTTGAGAACTACCTAGCGGAACAAACTACCTCACGAAACTTTTGTTATTATCATTAAATGAATTTCAATTGTATTTTATGAAATATACTTACAGTCAAAAGAGAATTCAATGTTTATTTCAAATATACTCACGAATTTACAAGGTTAATTATGTCAAGGTTGATCTTAATAATTTTTTGATATTGTTTTTGGTAGAAAATTTTCGTAATTTTTTTGACCATGTACAATTGTTGATACAATACATTTTTGCTTCAAATTGTAATTTCGAGCAAGAAATGAAAATATAATGATAAACTACGCAGACGTAAAATCCTTACAATTTTGAACCGTGAAAAAAATCAAAAATTCAACTATTTTATTTCATTGTTTTGAAAGTATTCCATTTTTTAATGCACTTGAAATTGTAAATAAAAAATATAATATATGAGAGTACTGAACATTTTTTGTCTGCTGGAAAAAAAAAAAGTTTGGAAAATCCAAAAGTGCACGCCTCATAACGCTCATTCATTTTTTAAGAAAAAATAAATTGAAAAAAAAAAAAAAAAATTGTAATTGAGTAATTTCTTACAGAGTACTTTTTTTTTTAAATT
>CAJNRD030001120.1:13125646-13142204 GCA_905319865.3 Cotesia congregata
GTGAATTGAACGCTCATATTAATTAGGGAAATCCTTCGTGTGTTACTTTAGATAATAAAAAAAAAATTGTTCCGGTACGATCATTTTTTCGACCAATTTCCTTGCCACATACACCCATTCATACACGGACGTCCAAAAGAGATTATGTTTAATGTTATTATTTATTTTGTTAAACAAAAAAATTGTTATTGAAGTATATTTTATGTGCCTAGAAAATTATTTGACTTGACATAAGTGTACTCATTTTAACCTGTAAGTGCGATATAAATAACAAAAAATTAATTTCAGTTTCGAGAAAACTGCTTTTTTCGAAATGTCGAGAGTAGAGCACAACCTCAACGCTTCGCTTATGAGGCGTGCAAAAAATACGTAAACTAGGCTACTGATATGAAATACGGACCCAAAATGGGGTGACATCCGGACGTCCACGTAAAATTTTTTTTTAAAACGTTTTTTTTTTTATCAAAATAGCTACATGAAATGATTTTAGAAAATAAAAGATGGTTTAATTTAAGTGTTTTTTCGGTGTACATCTACTTATATTATTGTATAAATGTAATATGGTTGTGATAGAGACATTTAAAGATCACAAAATTGCTTGACTTTGACGAGTCGAGTATAAAGCACAACCTCACGCGCTTCGCGCTATGAGGCGTGCAATAATAACTAAAAAATAGAATTTCTCGCTATTTTTAAGCTAAAATATTTTCTATTATAAACTTTTAAGTTCTTTGAACTCAGAAATACAATTTTTATACATTTTCGAGCTTTTAAGGAGCTCAAAAAATAGAAGTATTATAAAAACTTGATTTTTAAAAATTGAGGTGATATCAATAAATTTTCATTTTTTGAAAATTTGTTATTTTTTGTAAAAATACCAGATCTTTAAAAAATCGTAAAAAAAAAAATAAAAAGTCTTCGTATCAAATTTTATTTGAATTACTCTTACATTAATAGGGTTTCAAAAAAATCAATTATTTAAAAAAAATGCTTTATCATAAAATTTTGTTAAAAAACTACAAAAATTCCTATTTTTGAAATTTGTAAGCCAAATATACTAATAAAAATTTGGAGTTTCCTTCGACGATTAACTCACAGTTTCAAATACGCCTAAAAATAAAGAAAAATATTTATAAAAATTTTATAATTCGATTTATTTAGTGATAAATATAATCTATATAATAAGAATCTTTTTATATTTTCGATTTTTTACTCATCATTTGCGTTTTGGCATTGTTAGACACAGCATTTTTATTTAATAATTGAAATTCTTTTTTTTTATTAGCTAAATATTTTTGAATTTCATTTCTACATACGAATTTCATTCTGAAAAGATCGATCATCGTGAATCAAGAATATTGGATCAAGCAAAATTGACTTTTACGATGATCACATTTTTCAAAATGATTTTCATAGTTCAAGATTTTTTATTTTGAATCAAATTATTTTTGTTTTTAAGTGTAGTAAATTTAATAAATAAACTGAACACAGGTTGATCGATTGAACATTCATTCACATTCACGATTTTCATTACACGTCAGTATATAAAAAAAAATATTAATAAACATCACTGTCGGGACAGTTAAGTAACCCCTTGTTAAAAAAAATAAATAAAAACTGATAAAAATTCACAACATCGTGATTGAATTTTTTATAAGCTGGAAGCATCATCCTCCTGGCAATATCCGATTTTCCATTCAACATTAATTAATATTTAATAAATGGAACTCATTCGTGCGTTTGAATTCAGATTTATTATTTTGATAGTTTGTAACGAAAATATTTATTCACTGGAGTTATTTATGCAACAGTTACTTTTATTTATACACACTCTACTGGATAATATAACGCCCCCCTCTGTACAACAATAAAATTGCGCGAATCATAAAATTATAAATATAAATAACAAAAGGGTTGGGAAAAATTTATGGATGTGAATTATGCTTAGTATGTGTTAATGTGTTATATTCATAAGTTATATTTCGCGAATGTGTTCACGGATTTTTTAAGCAAAGTGAAGTAAAGAAGTAGAAGAATGAGGAATAAAGTTGGCTTTTATACAGTAGTTAGGATGTGTTCAAAAAGTTCAGGCGCTGAATTTTTGCATCCACCGGTACGGGCATGAAGAATAAGAATAAGAATAAAAGAAGAAGCAAACTTGGAAACACTAGACCACGCGATGGTCGATTTGAATAACCACTGCCATTCAGTCTTTCTTTCTTACAACTTTTATTTAGTCACCGTGTAGTGGAAAAAGTTCGATTCCATCTTTTTCCGAGATTGTCCAATATGCGTTCTCTATTTTCTATTTCCGTTGAAACAAGAACGTAATCGGCAAGTTTTCCACTCAACTCTATGTGAAAGTTAAGAATTCTTTCGAATTTACTTTCAATTCTTTGACTCTCAACTTTTCACAATTGAGGTTATTTCAAATTTTGATTGCGAACTTCAAAATAGGGGAAATAGATTTCAGAATACGAAAACTGATAGAAGAGTTTGTTAATATTTAATAAGCTTGATTAAGTGCTCATGAATGATTTTTAATATTAGGTATTATTTTTCTGACGATTATTATATTTTTATGTATGCCATTTACATTATGGGCAATTAATATAATAATTGTAATTATCATACATTTTTGCTTGAAGATGTTATTGACTGAGATATTATTGTCACACATAATATATCAGGGATGAGAAGATGAATAAGTTAGTTTTATTAATTCAAAAAAATCAGATAAAAGCTCAGGTCTTAAAAAAAATTTTTTTTCCCACATAGTTACAAAAGACATACGACAAAATAGACAAATATCATTTTTATCGTAATTAAGAAAAAAAAAGAGAACTTAACTGAGATCTGCTAATAACTGCAGCCTGAGTTCTTAATCAAACAAATAAATTTTTTATTTAGTTTATCATTCTGAGAATATATTATTATTTTTTTATTCATCGACCATGAAGTCGAAAATTCTTGCGGCCGTCCATTAATACAAAATAATACATGGTATAGCATTTTATGGAAACAATAAAAATAAACAGTAGATGTAAAATTAAATTTAAATATGAAATATGTTAATAAAGTCCAAATTATAGGTAGATCTGCGAAATTCCACAAACGTTAGCGCTGACGTACATTGCACATATATGTAAGACTACTGTTAGTAATTCAATAAGTGAACTTTAGTATTATATAAAAATTCAACGTTGACACTTTTCATAATCTCATAATTTAAGTAGATGATTCCATTCAAATATGTAAATTAATAATTTTTTATAACAAGATGAAAAACTGAAATGTAAAATAAAATAATGGTTGTAATAAGTAATATAATTTTTTGCAGTGACAATAATAAGAGGCCACAATTTTCATCGGAAACCAATAGCATGTAAAATTTATTTCTTAGGAATGTCTTTTTTCTAGACTAAGTTCAACTCTCCTCAAAAATTATAAATAAAATTTTTTGAAAAAAGTTTAATCAAGAATTCATGAGATAGAGAGATATTTCTCTCGAAAATTTATCTTTATAACCATTTTCAAAGAATAATTGCTATAATTTCCCTCATTGGACTCGTAATTTGAAGGATCAAAATGAAAATTAGAAGCGAGTTACAACTAGAAGGATGAGATTAATAATTATTGAAACATTCTGGTAACAGTATATATTAACGATAATTTCATTTTGTTCAGTAAAGAGGGAAATAGAAGTAATTATAATGAAAGTAAATTACACATGAGCACACTTACTCCAATAAGTATAAGCACAAGGCGTAATAACGATACAACGAAATTACCAGTAAAGAGGAAATGTAGTGAGCTTACGGAATATCAAGAGAACATGACTTTTAAATAGTAAATTCAAAGTTTCTTGAGGTGTAATCAACATTTCGCTAAGGAGACACATGTCGTTCCGTACCCGCAAACCAAAACCTAACGAGAACGAAACTACTCCGTGAGAAGGAGAAGATGCTAAAAGATATAAAGTGGAGTCTCGAGGATTCTCGTGCGTAATAACGACATGACGATCTATATTTCCAAGAAGGTAACGTCGAGAACCAGACAACTATTAATTGGTTTAATTATACCCTCATTATAGAGTCAGGAAAGTGCTCTCTCTAGCTCATGTTTCTAACTAAATACCCCTATTTATACATGTCCAAAAGAGTTCAAAGAGATACTTAGTTTCGAATTTAGTTTTTTATTTTTCATTACTCTCAATTTCAATCGTTTTTGTTTCTTAGGGTTATTTTGTTTTCATCGATGTTAGTATGATTTTTAACTTCCCGCTAAGAAAGTCGAAGATTTTGAAAAAATCGGGAAGTTATTGGTTTTACCTCGTTTGGCAAAAATCAAGTTTTCATCAGATCTCGACGATTGAAGGTCATAGGAAGCTTCCCTGATTATCCCTACGAGGGTGTCACTATGTCTGTATGTATGTGTGTGTGTGTGTGTGTGTAAGTATGTAAACCTTTTATAACTTTTGAAAGATTTGACCGATTTCATCATGGTTAGCGCTATTCGAAAGGGCTTGGCCAAACTTAGATTTTGAATACAATTTGGACCGATAGATTTCGAGAAATCTCAATAAAACGGTGAAAAATTTTTTTTGAAAGTGGTTTTTTGGAATAACTTTTGAACGGCTCTATCGATCGGCTCAACTCCAAAAATTAATCAACTCTTAACCTTGAAAAATTACGTCGATTGCTGCTAATCCGGTCAAAATCGGTTGATTCATTCAAGAGGCATCGTGAACGAATGAAAACCGAAAAAAGTGTTTTTTCGGAATTACTTCAAAATTTCTAGTTTGATCAGTTCAAACTTAAAGATTATTTATGAGGCTTAAAAAACTCCGTCGAATGCCACCAATTGCGTGAAAATCGGTTCATTCATTCAAAAGTTATTGCAATTTGAAAATTCAAAAATTAGTGTTTTAATCACCTTCTATAAGACTTTTGAGTTCGAAGAGCTCAAAATAACACATAAATTGTATTTTTGAGCGCAAAGAGCTCAAAAACGTCATGTGCAATTTTAAGCGCCCAGGTATGAAATAAGCGGGAAGTTGCAGAGATGGCCTTCAGGGTCAATTGTTTTCCTAATTTTTTTTCATGATTAATTTTAATTTTTTCGATTGAACTCAATTTTTTATACAAAAAATTAAGTTGAAAAAGTTTTAAAAAAAATTTGTAGCATCGTAATTTCTCAATTCAATTCTCTTATAAAAATAAAATTACCAAATGATTTATAAAAAAAATAATACTATTTTTTAGAAAATATAAAATTTAACAGTATGGTCGCAAATATTAGAAATTTTTTTTTATAAAAATTTATTTGTCAAAAAAAAAGAGCGTGTGTACGGAGTACACATGTCAGAAGTGAAACTTCTTCGGCAAAAATACGTTAAACATATAAATGAAATCCTCAAATGATTTATTAAAAATTTGAACTATTAATACATAAATTATTTCAATGTGAAATTAAATTTTCAGCTGAAATAAATAACATAGACGTATAAATTCAGTCTCTTGATTACCGTAATAGTTTTAGGTTCTCAATTCTATTGACAATAACTCAAAAATAAAAATCTTTTCCCTCGGGAGCGGGCATTAGAGCATACAATAAACGTTCTTCGTGACATCGAGTCCATACTTTAAAAGGCACACTCTTTTACAAGCTCTGGCTGGTTTTCTCAACGTTTCTAAATCACGATATCTCGCCGCGGCTCACTGGGGTCTAAACGTTGAACCACATTCATCATCTCTACGACCTTATACTCAGCCCTCCTTTAGTTCCACCCTGCCAGCAGTATATAATGCCAAATACTCGTATTATATATATTTCTGACTACAGAGTTACTGAATGTCTGGATCTTCGATTGCGCTTGTAGATTTCCGAAAACACGTGTTACATTTACAGGGGATTTATTTTTTTCTTTCTTTTTACAACCGGAATTTATTTTTACAAAAAAAGTCACTCCTATTGAAACAGTTCAAATTAAATTAGCAAAAACTCGACCCAATAAAGTGAAAACCAAACATCCAGATTCCGAAATGGATTCAATCACAATTGACTCGTAAGAAACGGAAGAAACTTGCCAGAAAAATGCCAACGCATCTTCACCCGGCGACTTCACATGCCATCATCTGCTTTTTTCTGGCTCCTCGTCATACTATCCATTTTATTTTCCCTGCACGTACCGTACTCCGTTTTCTATTTGTCCATACCGGCTTTGCTCCCCCCCAGCCCCATTCCGTCTCCTCAATCTCACGGCAAATATTTACTGAGAAAGAAGGCGTTGGCGGGTCTACTCGAAAGACTGGAAGCTCGAGTATGTGAGCCGAGAGAGAAAAGATGACAGGTTGAGACAAAAAGAGCAGAAGCTAGAGCAAGAGAAGAAGAAATGTAAGCATGATCTTTCTTCGTTTCACCCTCTCAAGATCTCTCATGGGAGTAAATAACTTTTTCCCGGCACAGATCAAATACGCTCTCTCGTACTTATACGATCTAAGTAGGACCTACACCGAGAAATGGAATTTTTTACTCCACTCCCAGTCACTCTCACAACGTCAACTTAGCTTCTCTCGATAAGGTACACCCTTTTCCAGCCACTTGGAAACTTCTAAGCCACTTTTCCTATCTAACTCGTATCAGTTCTGAAAAAGCTACACTTTCGGTACTACCTTTGACACGGATTGCAATATCAGGTGACTCACTCTTCTCATTAAATATTAAATTACTTTAGTAGATTGTAAATAGTTGAAAGTAGATGATAAATTTGTCTCTGAAGATGTATTACCTTTATCCTTTATTAAACAAAATTAAAATGAAATTTGTTCATTTATTGACTGTAGTTTATAATTAACTAAATGAACAAAATTTTGTGACGGAGATAACTTTGTAATAAAATTAGCTCTTATAATAAAGCTTAGTATTATCAGGACCATCTCAAACTGAACTGTTACATTTATGTGGTTTCAGCTGTTTTTGAGCAATTTATTACACTGATAGGATTTAGTTCTATTTAATAAGATTTAGTTACAGATACTAAATGATTTAGTAACAAACCTTTCATTACCGAATATTTTGTAATAGGTACTAAATCATTTATTAAAGCCCATTTAGTTCCACCAAATAAATATTTAGTAGTGTTTAATAAATGATTTATTGATACTCAATAAATCGTTTATTGGTATCAAAGAAATTAATTTTTTAACTAATTTCAGCTTGTAACCTAACTTTTTAACTTAAAATAAATAAAAATAATTAGAATAAATAATTTTAAGTATATTTATAAATATAAGGTATTATAACGAAAAGAATCTCATTAAATTATATGTTTTTGTTTGAGACATTTATAAAATTTAAAATTAAACAAGTTTTTAACATATCAATAACAGACAAATTAAAAAATGTAAACTAAACTGCACTGAGAAATAACATAAATAGGAGACATTTATTAGGAGTATGTGTATTTTTAAAGGTTTAATAAATCTCCCAAAATCGAGCTGAATAAAATAATCTGAGTTAGTGAATAGGTTATGTATCACATAAACATTGGAATTAAAGCATAGCCATCTACCGACAATACTTGTCAAAGAAATATTTAGTACTTGTTACTAAATATTATTTGGTGGAACTAAATGGTGCCACGACAAAATAATCGCGACAGAATAACCACAACAGAATAACCGCGACAATGTATCCGTGACTATGTCGCTGACTTGTCTACACTACAAATTAATTATAATTAATAACAAATAATTATTTGTTATTTACCGTAAAATGGACGGTGGTGTTTACTCAGCCAGGTCTTAATAGGTGACTGAATAATAGTTACGGACAGTGTCTCGGATAGCTTAACTGGTAGAGCCTTTGGGGCGTAACCGAACGATCCGGGTTCGAGTCCCGGTTCGAGCTGTCCGAATTATATTTTTTCAGTCACTAAAAAGATTTCTACTGAGTAAAAAAGGTCCTCCCCTTTCCCCTTATCCTTTATTCACTCAATTCCCAGATTTGTCGTGGACATTATGACGCTGATATAGCATCGCGGATGTAATGTCGTGCGGTTATTTAGTCGGGGCACCGAACTAAATATTTATTTCCATGTAATAAGGCTTTGTTCATATAAAAAAAATCATTTATTAAACTCTAACAAATAATATTGATGGGTACAAAATATTTGTTTCTCCCAAATAAATGAATAAAAATTTTGTTACTAAATCCTTCTATCAGTGTACAATTTTAAGGTTTTGAAATAGTTTATTGATTTAATAAGTTTATTTTTTTACTTTTCTTATTAAAGTTTGAATATTTGTTCTTATAATAATGATATCCACTTCAAAATTATCCCTTTTGTAAAAAAAAAAAAAATTGAGCGATCATACGCTCTCTACCGGAAATTATGAGTATTTCTTTTGGTCGAAAAATCATGTATAAAGTTGAAATAAAATTAATTTTTTTCATTAGTTTACTGTAATTGTAATTACTAAAAATTTGATGCCGTACATGACAGCTTTGATCGTCGCTTAATGTAACGAAGACATGCGCTACTATTTCGATTCAACTCTCACGGTGTAATATATGAGATAGAGAAACTTTAATACAGTGTAAGGAGATTAGTTCTCATTGAAACACCCACGTTATATTATTCTCGTGGTTGGAACTTTGAATAAGTTTGATAAAGTCTTTGTACCAAAATGGCGTCCGCTATTCTCCGATAAATTACACGTAATTGCAATCTAGTTGTTGAGCATTGTATCGGGCCAAAGTTTTGTGCGCCTGATCTAAATGATCACATGGATCGGACTGATAATAACAATTGCTGGATTCTTGTGAATTTGAACTCTGTTTATGACAGGCAGATGATTGGAGAGAAATAAATTCTCAGAATTGTTTTCGGAATTTAAACTCTCTTTAATTATAAATTATTGCATAAATGTTAATAATATTTAAATTAATATATTTTACAGCACATATACACAATCAAAATCACAAAAATTGTGAATTAAATTTTTTAACAGTGTTAGAGCTTTAAAACTCTAAAAGTTATGATTTTTATTGTCTTAAAATATTGAAAAAAAATTTTTATACTTTTTTTTTGCAACAAAATGGTCATCTTTAAATTATAGATTGCAATAAAGTATTAATAATTGCAGTATTCATAGTATTAAATTTAATCGATCACTTTTGGTTAATGTTAAAATGTTTTAAAAATAAAAAATTTTCATGATTATTATCATAGTATTTTCCAATATAAATTTTTTCATTCGTTATTATCGACGGACCAAGTGACAATGAATTCAATTAAATACCGACTAATTGAATCCCAAGAAAATTTTTTACAATAAACGACATGATTTGTGTTTTAATACCAATTCAAAATCCACCCGATAAAAATTAAGTAACTTCGATTATGACATTTCATAAAGTAGACGATCTTTGATTCCTTTAAAAACTAAGTAAAGTATATCAGAGAGTTTTCATTCTGTAACAATTGGCATTCGGTAACGAGTGGCCATTAATTTTAATGAAAAGAAAGAATCCTCAGCTAACCAGCAGTAAAGCTATTGTTCTCATTTCATTCACCGCTGTCTATTGTTACCACTCTCGTCTGTCGATTCAACTTGACGCCGCTGTTCACTATTTTTTCTTTTTTATTTTTATTTTTATTCTCCTCTTCCTCTTTCTCGGCCCGTAACTTCTTCATCTTATTCACTGTTAATAAAAGCAGACTAGAGTCCTACGTCGGACACTGGGTTATTTGAGGATTGCTTGACCCTGGACACCCTGAAAAAAGCTGTATAAAACATTCAGAATGAAAAACGGATATCCAATTGTAATTTCGCTGAAAATCTCAAGAGTTTTCTCCTTCATACACTCTTATTTTTTTTCCCCACTAGGTTTCGGTCTCTAACGAGTGCTCTGTAACACCCTCCGCCTCACAATCTGACTGTCTCTATTCCCACCGCCCCAATGACCATAGAGATTCCTCATGAAAGAAATCTATGAAGATGTCACTTTACCTGATTTCTTTCTTTCATTTTTATTCTCATGACAATCAACCGGCTTTTTCTTTCTTCTGCTTCTTCTTTACCAACTCAAACTTGTGCGATGTTTCTGCATGAACAAACACGACAAACTATACAACTTCAGATAACAACACGTCAATAATTCTCCATCCAATAGTCAGTATTAATAATTTTTTAATTTTTCATTTTTTTTCATCTGATCAAATAATTTTTATGAAAATCTGCTCTATAATATTCTTCATATTTTTACACGGAGAAAATTTTATAGTAGAGTTTATTATCTAGTTATGTTAAAATCTATTAACTGAATTTAATAGTAGTAAATATTATTTAAATAATTAAGTAAATCATCTGAATTGTAGTATTTATCATCCTGATGGTAACTACTACTATTATGATGGTAATCAGTAATAATAACTGTTATTATTTCAATTAGTTACTACTATTATCAAAATCGTAATTCCTTATATAACCTGATGGTTGCAGTTACCATCAGTAATAATAATAGCTACTATCTAAGCTAGTAAAAAATATTTAAAAAATTAAGAATCTGCGTTACCGTGGATGCATTTCTGAATAAACTAAAAGCTGCTGTAGTGCAGTGTAGTGCACAAAAAATCGGGATTCAATTCGGATTGAATTTATATTTGTCTAAAACAAGTTTCAACGTCAAATTTTTCAAAAAAAATTTGAAATTTCTAAAAAAAAAACAAAAATTTCAATAAAATTCAAATTAACAAAAAAAAATTAAAATTTCAAAAAAAAAATTTTAAATCTTCAAAAAAATCAAATTTCCAAAAACAAAATTTTGACAGGAATTTAAATTATTTTAATATTTCAAAGAAAAAAATGTACATTAGCTAAAATTAGATGTAAATAAAGGATTTAATTAAGTAAACTTATATTATTTTTTCTTTCAGAATTTTTACAACCTCAGATGGTTACAGTTACCATCTTCGATTGTAACAGTTGTAATTTATAATAATTACAATTATTATTTTCGATAGTAATCGTTACCATTATTAATAGTAACTATTGCAATTGTCAATGATACCACCTATTATTTTGTTACTAATTAATTTTATTACCATTTTAGATAGTAGGAGTTACTATTTTTGTATAGTAGGTAGTATAATTAATTTTTCTTCGTGTATTTGTGCGAAGTTCAAAATAGCAAGAGCTTCCCAGCCATTGTCTGAAAAATCGATAGTTTATCAAATATAATTAATTTCATTCATTTATACACTCAATTTTTCCGATGTTGCAATTCATGTTAATTTATTAATTAAAACTCAACATAACATCTTGACCATTGCATTTATTATTAATAATTGTTATCGCGAAATTTTCTCATGCTGATTACCTAATCGATATCACAGCTACTCTAAGTGGTAATATTTGTCAATCAAAACTAGCTTCACTGATTAAAAAAATTCTCTTAATTGCCTGTCACTACAGTTGGGAGTTTTTTCTTTACTAATTAGTGTTATTTTATTAATAAAACAATAATTACCGTCTGTGATTTTTTTCCTTAAAACACAGTAGAATATGGCTACGATGAAATCTTCAAGCAGCCATTAAATAAAGGCCAGACTCGGAGACGGCAAACTTTGTAGAGGGAAGCACTTGATTATTTTACTATTATACTGAAGTTAGCTGATAGCTGTCAATTTTTTTAATTTTTATACAAATTATAATGAAAAAAAAGCTTATAAAAATTTCTATTAAAAAATTATTTATAAAAAATTGCTTTTTTAATTTTTTAAAATTTCTACATGTCAATTTTTTTTCTAATTTTTTTAGTAATTAACTCAGTTTCAACCTTAAATCATTGACACATAACAAGACAGATACATTCATAACAATCACAAGTAAGGTTAGGCTTGTAAACATAAGTAATAGAGTGAGCGCGACTACCGACTTTCGGACTTTCTGCCGCCTCGTGTCTCGTTGTCAGTGCATGAATACATTTTTTCGGCTCCCCGTTGTAAAGCGCATGCGCGACTCGACCACGGCATAAATGTCAGGCTTTCTGCAGTGAAATCGCAACAAAAACCCCGTACTTTCGACCAGCGTAGTAAGAAAAATACTATTTCGTACACGCACTAATATCTGAAACTGCCGGGACTGTCACCGTTTATATACTATAGTCATTCAATGCTGTCATTTTTTGTCTTTACATATAATCTCAAATCCTTCATCAAAAAAGTAAATATGATAATTTAAATAAAACAGCTTCTTTGAAAACATTAATTCCACTAAAACGCTCATTAAAAAAATTAAGTAAACGATTGACCCTATTAAAGGCCATCTCCGCAACTTCCCGCTAATTCCATGCCTAAACGCTTAAAATTGTAAATTGCATTTATGATGTTTTTTTTTAATCTGTCAAAATCGAACAGATATCAATAATTTCCTATTTTTTAAAACTGTTAATTTTCCTTAAGTGAGAAATTATAAAATTTCCAATTGCCAGCCAATTTTATAATAGAATTTTGCAATTGTCTGACAATTATTAAAATTTCAGGACCGAAAATATAAAAAATAACTTTATTAAATGAGATAAAAAAATTTTTTACTGCGTATGACACTAGAAAATAAGCACAACAATGACAATAAAAGTAAAAGTAACGATAGACGATAAGAAAATGTGAGCTGAAGATAAGAAGAAAGACAAGCTACAGTATTTCTCGGCCTTAGCCTCAGGTAGAGCGAGCTCTCCTCGAACAAAACCAGCATAAAAATAAAAGACAAAAAAAAAAGAGCGTAGCTTGCAATGAAGACGATCAACATCAGTAAAAATGGTCGTCATGGGGTCAGACATTCACATTTCCTTCCTCTATGGCATGGCATATACAATGACATGCGCTAGGCAATGCGGAAAACCCAAGATATTCAACGCGAGCAGGGACTAAGAGATTGTGCGCGTTTATACGCTCCCGACCTTAAACTCTGGTTTTACGACAATGCAAATTTTTACGTTACTCTCATTTTATGCCAGCCGGATGGAGGAAGCATGTAGGTAGATAAAGAGAAGGAAGGGAAAAAATAAAAAAATAAAAAAACCACCAGAGATTTTCAAGTAAAAGTCGGAAGATGAAAGAAAATGTTTCAAAGTGGGATAATGCGTGCAGAAGATAGTAAAGACCCTATACTGCAACGAGTCAGTCTCATAAGACAGGGGGATTTTCTCAGTGTCTATCTATCTCTATATTTATCAACATTATTACACCGCGCCAGGATTTTTAGAAAACAATATTTCATAGTCGGGTCACGTCGTTTTTATGCAGACTATGGGCTTTTGGTTTCGCTTGAGCCAAGCGATGACAGATTCTATAAAACACTTGGATCCAATAAATTTATTGCTTGCGTGTGTGAAAATATGCATATTTTTCAATAAAAAAAAGTTCTTTTTATTCCCGATATATTTGTATGATAAATTTTTTATCTTTTTATTGATAATTAGGATTCGTGAAAAGTTTTAAAGTCATGACGAGAAAAGTGAACAAGTTGTCGAAAAAAATCAAATGGGAGACAGAGTAGGATGATCATGACTCGCTTATAATTGAAGATATCGAAAAACTGCTTGATAAGTCTGTCAAACTAGGATTTATCGGAAGCAGTAACTTCAATTAAGAGATATCATGAAACAAATTGATTGATTTGGAAGAACTTTGATGCCGCAAAAACTCTTCATTAAAAGTTAGACGGGTAAACTGTGGGATCAATCAAACTAGTAATTGACATGTTAGTTGGATAATGGAGCACTGACATAGTTAAATTGATGTAAATTTAGTCAGTTTGTAAATACACTCACACTTGTAGAACTTTGAATGAGGAGCAGGAAAATTTATCGCGGATGGAAATTACTTTTAGGTGCTGAATAGACCTTTGTTGATTAAGCTTACTCAAAAAAGAGCTAAATACAACGTACTTGTAAAATAATTTTCTGATTTAGTTTGATATAGATATAAATAACTTTGACATTGAAAATGAATTAAATTAAATATACCTATGTTTAAAGACGTAATAAAGAGACACTCCAAACTTTCGCAGCAGAACCTATTAATAACTCAAACCTCGTTGATTGCAAATCCTCAGTAAGACGAAATAAATTACCATTCCCTTTCGCTGAACCAATAAATACGCAATAACTCGAATTATTTAGACTCCGTTTCTCGAAAAAAATTTTAAGCGTCGTCAAGCTCTAGCAGTAGCAAAACCCATTTTGGACGGATATTATTATTGATTTCTCAGAATTTAAACAAGCAAAAAAATTCTAAATGGAGCAACTAATTAGCAACAAATTTAGTATCACAAGTAAATTTTGTTGCTTGAATAATAAGTCAATGAATGATGGACGAGTCTATGCTAGCTTGATAAACCTAAAATTTTATTTCCTAAGGGATGTTTATAGTATATGCTTGTATTCTATGACCCGAAATTTACAAGGAAGACTCGATAAATCGAAAATATTTGAGTGATGATATGATTTCAAACCCTGGGCATTTCTTTGCTTAATTCACGGAATTAATTTTCAGTAGAATAAATCTTTAAAGAAATTTACTTGCAAAGTAGTTTTGTATTTAGTTGGCTCTTAACTTTTATTACAAGATGAGCCAATTAGGCACTACGAATTATTCAAATGTATTACTTGATAATGAAAACAATGGAAATTTTTCAGAATGTATGTGATCATAATTCTTACAATAAATATAAAGCCCCTCATCGAATAATTATGAGAAAGAAATGGAGCTATAACTCTATTTAGTTTACAAGAACAAGCTATGATTGACTTACGTTTTTAAGAGAGCTTTTTCCCTAACAATATAATTTGAAAATCTCAAAAATTACGCTACACAAAAATCTATAGATTATTTAGATTGATTCGAGTCTGCAAGGTCAGAAATCACTGACATTTGTAAGTTTTTAATTATAGTTAGAAGAAACAATTTATATCCAAAAAAGGATTTTTTAAAAAGAACAATTTAATATATTCATTTTTTGACTTGAATCAACAAAAATTATTTTAGTCAATTAAATGATTTTTTTCAGACAATAAAGAACATTTCCCAAAATTTCCGGAAGATACATTCTTGTGCCAAAAACATTTATTCTTAATAGAAGTATTTTTCTTGCAGTGTATAAAAACATTGCTTTTGTATGTAGGTAATGATGTTATTAAAAGAACATTAAAAGATAAGCTATTATTATTCTGCTCTTTTAATTGAAATCTTATCTCACGTTAGTTTTCTAGTTTAATCAACTACTAAATAAATTATAATAAAATTAAATTATTTCATATTTAACTAGTATGACGTCACTCGAGCCGTGATTCCAGTCTTTAATTTCACCGATGAGAGATTTATTCTTATCAGATATTCAATGGTAGTGTATTTAATTGCGGTATTACTTAAAAGTTTAAATAAGAAAGAGGAAAACAAGAGTAGAATAAGTCTAAAAAGTAAAAACGATAGGATTGTGATAAAAACGAGATCTAAATCCCCATGGAGAGCTTACCAGGAAATTGTTCCGACTGCAAATTGCTATCGATATCCTCTATTTTTTCCTTTTCTTAAACTCTCGCGACGCGAAAAAAGTTTATTGCGCTGTCTCTCGTTTTGCTTTAGGATCTTATCTCCCACTAAAAGCAATTATACCTATAAACCACACACCGACATTAACAGTGATTTTACAAATGATATCGATTGGTACTAAAATAACAAACCTCGTTACTTTGTTGTTCCGGGTTACGTAACTGATCTTTATAATGATCTTATCGTCTCAAAATACTGAATTTAACAATAAATTTATTAATATTTTTTGGTTATTTTTGCAGGTCTTTCTCTCGGTGGCGGTTTGATAGTTCTGGCATCAGCACTTTCAGACGCTTCCTACGAATCGCCTACAAGATACAGCTTTTCATCAACATCCGGCTCTACGGAGGATAATGGACTTCCGAAGTATCAATACGGCTGGTGTTTACAGCTTTCAGGACTTGCTTTAATACTAGCTGAAATTGCAGCTCTTCTAACCGTCTCAGGATACATGGCACGCTTTCCGACCGTCGAAGAAATGGTATGTATACCTTTCAAAGTCTTATTGAGTTCAACAGAAAGATGATGAAAAAAGCGGATTTTAAGAAAGTACAAGCGGAGTACTAGAATGAGGATATATAAGAAGTGTGTGTCCTTTGAAATCAGTTACCAAAGGATTTTTCGTAATATATAGACATATATTTCGTATTGACTAATGGCTACATGTATTTTTACTTGATTAATAGTACAGATTCAGAGCATTTGATGATATTAAGTAATAATTGATAAAAAAAAAATATCAAAAATAATTTCTGTCTCCTTTTCTCTAATACAACGTTACATGAGTAAGTCTCTACGTAAATCAAAAGAGACTTTCTATTGAACTTCTCAAAGCGCGAAGCTCGTGAGGTTGTGTTTTACACCCGACTCGTCAAGGTTAAGCAATTTTGAAATCTTCAAATACCTCTGTCACAATCATATTGCACTTATTATACAATA
>CAJNRD030001120.1:13145846-13156451 GCA_905319865.3 Cotesia congregata
AATTTACTCATAATCTAATATTTTTTATTTTACATTGGCGGCGAAAGGACCTCCTTAATGATATTAAATTTTGAACTAATTGTTTTTTTCGTACAAATAGAAGATTCTATAAAATCGAGTTAGACAATTTGCTAATTAGATCATCAATATATAATTATATATGATCAGGCAAAATCATTTTTTCCCGGGTTGACGTTACTAGTATTGACCAATCTGCTAAATGAATGATTAGTAACAAAAATTTATTTTCAGACATGTAACCTACGCAGACAACACTAAAAGCGAGTGCCTTCTGGACGCACCATTGGGGTTTAACCGGTATAACAGCATGGCAGGTCAAACTGTCCCGATCACTCTGAAGCACCAAAACAGCCCGACTGTATCAGCAATCCAAGCTCAGGCAATGTACCAAAACTTCGGTACCATCCACTCTGGAATCCTCAGGGTATCAGAACCCGGTACCAGCTCCAGCTCTAACTCCAGCCAGAGAAGCATGACCCTGCAGAACCCCAAGAGAAAGTCTCAGATTGCCCAGAATACCTTCAGTACCCTCGAATGCGAGAAGAGAAAGCCACGCGCGGCTGGAATCGCCGGAAAGATGAACTTCTATACCGGTAGCACCGTATGACCACCACCACCGCCACCAACCCCGAGATAACTCCGAGAAGAGGATGAGTCCACGCTGTAAATTACCTTGCGAGTCTTACCGACTGTACTCTGTGTTATCCTCTGTCGTAAAGTTTCCCCGGTGGTGGCTGACAACAATGAAATTTGTGTCAATGTTGCTGATAATTGTTGATGAAAAACTCTTTGAAGATATTTTCAGTCCCTTCTATTGAAAAAAACTCAAGTGATTAATGATAATTATGAATGAGTAATGAGTAATGATTAATGATAAATAATGAATAAAAAATGTAAATATTGATAATAATGAACATGAAATGTTTCTTTAAGAGTATATTATTATTGTATCGATAATAATTTATTCTTTTTTCGATACTTGATACGTGTTCTGACTACTGCCAATTTTTAGCCGATTTATCCTTTGATATTTTTTTAATTAACGCTCAAATTTTATCGACAAATGCGATGTACCGAGTAAATAATATTATAATAACAATAATGACGATGAATAATACTTAACAATAAATGGTTAATAAATATAAATATATACAATGTTCGATTATTATAAATGTTGATTGTTGTGTTTACATTGCAGACAATTGACAGGGTGTTGAATAATAATTTTTTGGTTGTTAATAGTGACTAGTGAAAGAGACAATCTATGTGGTGATGATAATAACCGAGGGCGCAACATCACGGATTCTAAGATTTTAAAGTAGAATCCGCGACATATCAAAATATATAGAAGGATTAATAATACTACTTGTAATATTAATAATAATAATTATTATTATAAGTATAACTATTGAAAAATAAGTAAAGGGTGAGAGATTATTTTCGAGCAAGTGAATGTTTGAATTTTTGTGTACGTGTTGAATTATATTCTCTATTAATGAAGGGAATATGTATAATGGAATACATGTAATTTTGTTACTGACCATTTTGTGTTGGTAATGTAACAAAAATATTCTAACAAGTGGAATAAAGTATTAAATATGAATAATATAAAAATTGTTTTGTATAAATTAAGTAGCTCCATGTAATACCATGTATCTGATCGTAGATAAATATGTAATAAAAGATTTTAACTAACGATGATTATTTATAAGTAAATAAATATTTAATATTCGATGACCAGCAACTACTTTATTGTATTATTATATTATTTCTGATTGATTATCATTAGTGATTATAAAATTATGGGAAAACTTTGATAATGACGGATAATAGAGATGGTTTTTAGAATACATTATTTTTTTGTGAAACGGGAGCTGTCATATTTTATAAGATTTATAAAATTTTATTTTGCAAATAACTAGTACCTTAATTTGGCTTTAAATATTGACGAAAATTTTTTAGTGATTGAATTTTAAAGATGTATACTTAATTTAAATCGTAACTTCCGCTGCTGTTAAATTTTAAATGATCTTACTATAGAAATCTACACTAAAAAAAAAAGTTTACTTGATTTGAGAAAAAAATTCTCGAACCAAGAAAATTATTTTGAGAAGATTCATTGTCTAGAATGAGGACAAAAAATTTTTGACCAAAGTAATATTTGTTTAAAACAAAAAATATTTATTGGTTCAAGAATTTTTCTACTTAAATCAAGACGATCAATGTCTTCAAAATGACGTTCATAAATCAAGAATTTTTTTCTTGAATAAAGTTAGTTTTTTTTTTAGTATGTGGTTTAATTTTTAGAAATGGCAAAGCTTGTAGAATTTCAAAAAGTTACGAAATTTTGCTGATACTCTATTTTGAAATTGAAAAAGTTATTTCAAATAAGTTATACTGATATCAACAAGTAAAGCTTTTTATCCATTGATTAATACTAAAATAGTGCAAAAAAACATATAGAATCTTTCTCTATACAGAAGAAAAATTTCTAAGGTTTTGAATATGAAAAAATTCATTTTTAATTATTTTATCAAAATCTAATGCACAAAATTTCATCACCTCTACTTGGCTGAAATTCAATATTTATTTAATTTTCTAAATTAGTAGGTGAAAATTAGTGAAATTTAATTGATATACTTTTTGACTTGAGTTAACACAGGTTTAATTAGTCAAATATTACAAATTAAAAAAAAGATAATCTTACAAAGTGAAAAAAATTTGGGCCATATTTAAAAAAAATATTTTATTGACATAAAAATATAAAAAGTATTTAATAATTCCAAAAAGTAAAATTATTAAAAATAAATAATACCTCATACAATTTACTTTAACAGCATCCGGTAGATGGCATTGGCATAATAAAAGCGCTTAAGCATACTTGACAGTACTACATGTTATCTATCATCGAGAACGAGACGCGTTGTATAATGTATATTATATATATGTATATATGAAAATATATGTATATGTGAAATATATATCAAATATGCATGTGAGTACTCAAATGAAAGCTTTTGATGAGTGTAACATCAGGATGAGCTTATATCTTTAAAAACTTCAATAGTTAAAAAAGTACAGTGCAATTTACCAAAATTAATTATTTACTAAAGCAAAGTTTTATTTATTTAAAGTTCATTCAGAAAATCATTTATTAAAAATTTTTTTAATCACTAAAAAATTGTTTTATGGATTTTTAGTTCTGTTCAATAAAATCTTATTAAAAATTGAGAATATAAAATTTTATTCCCATAAATTAAGCTCAAAAATTTTTAAACATCCCAATAAAATAGTTGTTTGAAAATTTCAATGAAAAAGAGTTACAAAATAATAAAACCGCAAGCCGGGATGTGTGAAATCAAGCATAAGGAAATAGCGAGCCAAAACTCTACTAAATATCACACACACTCGAGCCAACTTGAATTTATCTATTACAAGGTGCCAAAGTATCTCTCCTGTGCTAGTTCACTCGATTTGAACATTACACGACTCGTACATTAACGAGGAGCTCAGTTTAAGGAAAAACTGTTGTGTATTATACACTCCTGCTCCTGAATTGCTTGAGGAAAACACGGAGACTCTTGAGAGACTTTGAAAGCGGGACAGAGTGTCAGACGCCCAAGTGGGACATGGAAAAAGTTTAAGCAACACAAGCCCAGCCCCTTTCAGCCCTCAATTCCCAGCCTCACACACATACACACAAAGACTCACATATGACACACTTGGACCGCGATCTCATTTCATAGAAAACTTCCAGGGTATTTTTCCTTGTCCCCACTGTTGACAGTAATTTGTTGGGAACTTTCTCTAAAGATCTTGCGGTGGCCAAAAGAGTTTTTAATCACTAGCACACATGCATGCTACTTCCTCGGGTTTCATGTCATATCCAACCGAGGACGATTCGAGGATTGTTACATCACTCCGCCGCTGCATGCTTATTTATGCATTACGCGGCTAAAAATAGCGGGAGTAATTTATAACAGTGATTTAAATTTCATTTTACTCTGATCGATAGTTTAATGCACTATATTCTCATTCACTCGGGCTGGCAAGTCTCTAGAGCATCGATGTAAGAGGGTAAGTGACCCGACAAAAGGTATTTTACGGTATGTGAGACATCGAACTCCCGGTTATTCAATCATTGGTACAGTTTTAATTTATATTTTTATTTTGCAAATTGATAAAATTCGTAGATTATAACTTGTTACTTTGAACATTGATAAATTTTATAAAATTTGGGAGTTGTTGATTTTACTTCAATTCTTTGGAAATCAATTTATCATCAGATTTTCCCAATATAAGGTTTTAAGTAGCAGCAATCTTAAAAATTTGCATTGATTCCGTTGAATAAATTTTAAAAAAATCGTAAAAATGAAATTTTTGGAAAAAAAAAGATTTTTTTGAACTATTTTTTTATTAGTTCCAAAATTTCATTAGACCTTGTACTCAAAACTGACTTCAAAAGCTAGCCAACTATTCTCAAATTTTTTTTTCATTATAGTTTGAACAAATACTAAATGACTAATACTAACTAAATAACAAATACTTCATAAAAGCCGTATTTTTTTTTATTTTTGCTGTAACAAAGATCTCTTTAAAATTATAATTTACAAAATATCAAGATTTTTATCCAACCACTTTTTCCTGTGAAAATAATTTATGTATAATCAATCTCATAGTTTAAATTAAAATCCATTAAATTCTTACCGATAGAAATTAATAAATAAAATGTGAATGTCCAATTACTAAAATTTGAACATAAAAAATTAATCTATTTTTAAGATTAAAACTTCTGTCAATCTTCAATTTAATTTTTTAACCAGGTCAGAGATATCATCCTTTCTTACTTTAAATTAATATTCAATAATAAATAGCTGCTTAATAGATGACAATCTGAGATATATTTAACATTTAAAACAAAGCTTTCAAGTTGCCTGAATAATTGAAATTTTAAAGAAACTTCAATATCTGTTAAATTCATAATTAATTACAACCAAATTCCAGAAAGACGTCAGATGAAGCGGAAAGTTTTGATACCAAAAAAATAGACTTACGAATTTTGAAATTAGATGCGCAAAAGCTTTTCTCAGAGTCTGGGAATATAACTCTTGCTTAATTAGTAACACTAATACTGGTTCTTAAAGTTTTGAACTTGTCGCAGAACGGAATATTCAGCACGCTTCGCATTCGGGTTCAATAGCCTTTATGTAACTCTTGAATTGTTTTAATATATGTGAATAATTAACTAGGTCTTTAAATTATTATAAAAATAGTAAAACATCTTCAAAATTTGAAGAAAGTGCTCAGAAGAGAGTCTTGTTTATTTTGTGAGCTAAACCGACAATCGAATTACTCACAGTGTGGAAAGCCGAGATTGTAGCAACCTAAACATCTCTTAAACAACAGCACCCAAAAATAATCAGGAGACAATAAATAATTCATAAGCAATTAAAAATTCATGAGCTTGACGTATCATGACAAAATAACTCTCTTATTACGCTGTACTTGTTACTCGTTACTCAGCTGCTACATGCATACATAAATACATACTCATCAGATCACTACAGCATCTAGAATAATACAGCGTGTGCAGCACACACCCAAGAATGTATTTATCTGACACGGAGTGGAGGCTTTCAGGACGCAAGCTCGCTTATTAGAGGCATAGTGGTCAGGATTAGTATGCCAAGCTTTCGAGCATTAGCATCAGCATCTCTCCCAGACTGAGAGATCTGTCCCAGAATATCTCCAGCTAGCAGCCAGATCTTTATGCCTCGAGTGTGCAGCGCGAGTGATGGTTAAGCTCATGATCAAGTTAGTGATTGTGCTTCTATTCCGAGATGACGGAATGACTGATTTCAGCTCCCCAAATTAAGTGGAAATTGTTGCCCGACAAATGGACATTGTAATTACCTCAAATGTCAAAGTGCCACTGCATTGTGCTCTGGCGGACTGGACCTACACACGGAGATCAATATAACTCATGTGTGTGGTTATCATCACCTTATTAATCTATTGGTGGGTTCAGTCGGCGCCTTGACCCAATTCAACAGATAACTTTGGACACTAATGGAAGGATTAATTGACGGAAAAGACTTCTCAGATTGATAATTATTATATTATATAACTAAATAATAACAAAAGAGCAAAGTCATAAGTGATTTTCGGATCAATGAAAAATGTTAATAGCCGCCATTTTGAAATTAATCGACCGATTTGCTTCAAATTTGAATGCAATCATCAATATGTCTTAAAAAAGAAGACCCTTCAGTTTCATTAAGATCTCTTCAAAATTAAAAATGTTACATGCTTGAACATCAAATCCAAAATAATTTTTTCATCAATGTTGGGCTTGCACAAATAATTAATTGAATTTTTAAGCTTTCCATTGATTTTTCTGCTTTTTAACTGTTCAGGTTAATTATATTAATAATCTTCATCCAAAAGAAAATTATTTTTGATTTAATAAAAAATGTTAATAGCTGCCATTTTTAAACTAGTCGACCGATTAACTTCAAATTTGGACTCAACCTTCAAAATCACTCAAAAAAGAAGCCCCTTCAGTTTCATTAAGATCTCTTCAAGTTAAAAGGGTTACGTCCTATTTTTTATGTTCATGCATCGCTTGATACGTTCAAATATGACCAAATCAACCCGTGTCAGGCCTGATATATAAATAAGCCTTATAAAAAAATCTTTTCCGGTTACACATCTAAATAAGTCCAACATAATGTTTCTATCAGTGTAGAACTTGCTCAGCTATCTAACTAAATTATCAAATCACAGTTGGATTATTTGCTATTGATTTATTGTAATCCCCAATGTTGTACAGAGTAAACAGTAGTGATAAACTCTTTCAACCACCGTACATCTCGATTCAATCATCTGGCACTTGTGTGCATCAATCAGTAGTTGGTTGTCCAAAGAATATAATCAATGCTTTGAATAAATCAATAGCTTACGCCATTGAATGTAATGGTGAGTTGATAACATTTATCTAACCAGTAATAGATAAATACTCTAAAATATTTAATTTATTTATCTATCAGGGTGTTGGTAATGTACGAGCGTATGAGCTGCGGTTGTTTTGCCAGTTTCGTCAATCTCCCGTCTATTAATAACAGATCCATTTCGATCATTGATCATCAAGGAAAGAGTCGCTGCGGATTAATTGGGAATCATCATTAATCAATTAAACTCGGTAAATTCTGAATAATTACTTCAGATTCACAATTTGTAACCTTTTATACTCAACGACATTATCGCTTAAAATTAATTACAACTTTTAATCATATAATTCTCATTGAATTAATAATTAAAAGTTTTAATTGAAAATTTTTAAATTGATTCTAGTTATCCAGAAGTTTATCAACTCTAATCAAACATATATAGATAAAAGAGAACAAAAGTATAAACATTGTATTGCATTGTGTACAGAGTAAACAGAATACTTGAGAGTAACTAATATCAAATAGCATAACCATGTATTATACAATATAGGATATACATTATGTACAGCAGCGTATTGCAAATAATGTTGAACCCTTTAAGCAGACAATAGCGTCGGTGTAATCAAAGTAAAGCGCTGGTCAGACAATACACAGCAGTAGAGTAGTATTAAGCCAAGTACTTAGTTCAACTGATATTAATATACACACAAACACATGCAACCGCGATATGATATAGAATATGAATGTTATATGACATAGAGTACTGTACAATTTGGTATAGTATAAGTAGAGGCAGAAAACAGCACCCACTCATGCATACTTTAACAGCAGCTGTCCAGCCGACTCCGATTCCCAAGCGTGTCGATACAACTCGCAACTTGCCTCAGATAGAGATATAGAGGGTGGGTTTGGAGAGCGTGGTGCAACGTACCCTGCGCCGGTCACTCGCACAAACTCGCCGGTCCCACATGCCGATCCTCAATCATTCACTCACCAGACAGACTATACTACCAGTACTAGTACTATTGTACTGTTATGTTATGTGCAGAGTGTCCTATGCCCTCAAGTTTGCTCTGAATACTCTAAAGGTCTGTCTATATACCTTTAATCAGCAATATTAATGATTGTATCTCCGGAAGCCTGGTAAAGGTGAAAGTACGCGGTTTGTTATTCATTCAAAAGCTTTTTCGATATTACTCAGGCTTTTGTTATCCTCGATCGACGGGAGAGAAGGAAAATAAATATTGCATTGATTTATGATTATCATTTTATGTAACAAAAAAATTTTTATCTGAGCATTTATGTTCTGATTTGAAAATTTGCCATATCAAGACATATATGGCTTTATTAAGAATTATATTAATACATATCAAGCCATATTAGGTTATATATGGCTTGATATGGCCGTATATGGCTTTCTATGTCAAAATTATTTAGATCAAGACACATAAAAAATTGCATATGAATATATTAATGCATATATGGCCATATTAGTTCATATCAAGCTTGATATGGCCGTATATGCTCTGATATTGCTTCATATGGCCTGATATTTCTTAATAAAAAAATTATTTATATCAGATCGTGTCAAAAAATAATATCGGAACATATTAAGGCAAATATGGCTATATAAAATTGAATGCGACCATATATGTCCTGATTTATATCCTAATGTGAAAATCTGCTTTATTAAAAAATTATATTGATGCATATCAAGACATATATAGCCATATCAGCCTGTGTATGGCTTCATATGTCTTAATTTAAAAATTATTTAGATCAAGACACATAAAAAATTACATATGAATATATTAATGCATATATGGCCATATTAGTTCATATCAAGCTTGACATGGCCGTATATGTTGTGGTACGGCTTTATATGGCCTGATATTTTTTAATAAAAAAATTATTTAGATCAAATCATATCAAAAACTGATATCGGAACATATTGAGGCAAATATGGCTATATAAAATTTATTATGGCCATATATGTCCTGATCATTATATTTGTAGCCACATCGGAAAATTTTTGAACGTTTTATAATTCCTAATGAGTCGAAGAATTGTCAATCGACGCTTAATTAAAAGTGGCAATAATGATTATAAATCTTGAAATAATTAAAGGCTTGAGCCACTAGATATCCACTTATTGAAAGTTCTTCCATCAACGAGAGGATATTAAAATTGTTAGTGAGGCAAAGACCAGAGAATCTCGGCTAGCGGACCAGTAGTATAGAACTACCGCTGGTTTGTCCCAGCGCTGAAAAAAAAAATCACGAGTTCTCAGCCATTTCGTGCCATTAGCGCGTTTCCCCGAATAAAATAGTAAATCACCCTCAAGGTATAAAGAGACGGGCTCCTCGATGGGATACATAATCGAGTGGACTCTCAAGTGTCCCACTTTTGCTTCTTTCTCATCTTAAATTTTACCTCCTCTGCTTTTCGACCTCTTATTTCTCGCCTTTAGCTTTTTAGCAATTTCCTTTTGAGTGAAAGCTTAAAGGACGCTTATATTTTTTTATTCCATTTTGTTTTAATTAATATTATTATTATTATTATTTTTTTTTATTAGCCGTGTCTATCTGAAGGAATTTACAGACCAAGTAATTTAAAATAGTTCGGATAATTTTATCCTCAAGATTTAACTTGGCGAGTTATCGTTTGGAAAATATTCAAAAATATACTTCTGTATATAGGTACTATATTATATAATTTATATATGTAAAATATAATATGGAAAATAAAGCCAGCGGATACATACTTAAGAAACTCGTCAAGATATCCGGATGAAATTGGAGAATTCGTCAACGACGCAAAAGAATTCTAAAGGGTCTTTAAGCCGGCACAATGTCGTCGTATACTTTGAAAAAGGCTGAAGAAGGGCTGGGGAAAAATGAGGAGATGAGGGTGGGATGACAACGACTATGATTTCTCGGAGATTTCAAATGTTTGAAAGAGAAGAAATAAAAAAGCTGTAATAAAAGCCAGATGATGGGTTTATGATTCTTATGTAGTATTCACTGGAATTTTCTGGGGATCTGGCAAAGCCGAGCTGGACATAAAGTTTGATTGAGATGAGTGTATACATATATGTAAGTGATGGAGACTCGTTGACGGGAATAAGATGAAAGGACGAAAGAGAAAACGAGGATCGGAAATAAACATTCGATTCGTTTTATAAATTTTTTTCTCATTTTTTTTTTTTTTTTTTTATTACTATCTATCTAATTAAGAGGATAAGGAAAATTTGTCTCTCGTGTTTTTATATGATAAAATGGGTTTTTTTTAGTTTGATTTGGTATTTCTTAAAATATTTTGACCTAAATTTTTGCTTCTTCATAATTTTATATATTTTTTAGTGACAGTAAATTTTGTGTCAGGTTTTTTTGAGGTTTTGAATATTTTGTTGGTTTTCTAAGTTTTATTCGTCACATTTCCCACTAAATAATTAATAATTCATATTATTTACTAATATAAAAATTAAGAACCGACATTTAAAAACTTGTAGAATTTTTTTTTATTGAAAAAATGATTAAAAAAAAATTTTCACTTGTAAAACACTTTAAAAACTGTAAGTGCAATTTTTTAAAAATATTTTTTTGTTCTAATTTAATTATTAAAAAAAAAAAAA
>CAJNRD030001120.1:13156656-13175261 GCA_905319865.3 Cotesia congregata
TATATATATATATATATATATATATATATATATATATATATAAGTGATGGAGACTTGTTGACGGGAATAAGATGAAAGGTTGAAAGAGAAAACGAGGATCGAAAATAAACATTCGATTCGTTTTATAAATTTTTTTTCTCATATTTTTTTGATGTTCAAAGGTGAGATTTTTTATTTAATTTATTATTAAATTTAATAAAAAATTAATAGAGATCTAAAAGGGTCTTCCGATGGCCATAAAAGCAAATTGTTACTTATTATCCATAAATGTCAAATTAATATTCAGTAATAATGATTATTTTAATTAACACTCAAGATCTAAGAGCAAGAATCTAATCATCTAGTAATGGATACTAAATGTATTAATAACGTTACTTAAACTAATATATTCACCTTTCAATCATAAATTACAATTGAAATTATCCATTAAATTGAATACGTCATTTTAGATAATTAATTTTTCGGTCTTTATTCAAATATCACGTAACCGGAGCATAAATTAGAGCAAGAACCGTAAAGAGCTCTCCTTGCTTTTAGTTACAACCTTCCAATGAGATTGAAATCGTAATAAGATTTCAGAGTCACACACAATTGCACGTGATCACCCGAACGGCAATTGAGTTAATATTTTACTTTTAATATTTTTAACTTTCCGCTAAAAATCTCAGATTTTCAAAAATCGGGAAGTTATTGTTTTCATCCCGTTTTGCAAAAATCGAGTTTTCATCAGATCTCGACGTTTTAAGGTCATAGGAAGCTTCCCTGACTACCCCCGCGGCGGTGTCTGTATGTCTGTATGTATGTATGTATGTATGTATGTATGTATGTATGTATGTATGTGTGTGTGTGTGTGTGTGTGTGTGTGTGTGTGTGTGTGTGTGTGTGTGTGTGTGTGTGTGTGTGTGTGTGTGTGTGTGTGTGTGTGTGTGTGTGTGTGCATCAGATCTCGACGTTTTAAGGTCATAGGAAGCTTCCCTGACTACCCCCGCGGCGGTGTCTGTATGTCTGTATGTATGTATGTATGTATGTATGTATGTATGTATGTATGTATGTGTGTGTGTGTGTGTGTGTGTGTGTGTGTGTGTGTGTGTGTGTGTGTGTGTGTGTGTGTGTGTGTGTGTGTGTGTGTGTGTGTGTGTGTGTGTGTGTGTGTTTGGATGTGACCCTCTTATAACTTTTGAACGGCTTGACCGATTTGATGACCGATTGAAGACCGTCATAATTTTTCGTTCGTTCGTAGACCAGGTAATAGGATAATTAGGATCCATGTCCCTTACTTAGGTACTTAGTCTGGAACCTCAATGCATTTAAGATTTTAAAGCTTAACAAAAAGGTAAATGAGAGTTTTGTTATACATAAATGAACTTGTAGCCGATTGAAAGAAACATTGAAAGATATTATCTGGAAATCTTCAAATCTAAAGATGCTCTTAAATGCGCTGTGGCACTAAAGTCCGGACTGGGAAATTTTCGTAATTATAATCTCATTAAGAAAAATATCTTTTGGTCTACTGTCTAGACATATAATAAAAAGATTATAACTTAAGTTTAGAAAAATAATAATTTTACAATAATAAGTAAAATGCTTAAACAACAATTTTAAACTATAACCTAAAATAATTTAGTTAAAACACGTGTTAAGAATAATAAATAATTAGAAGTAAAGATAGACAAATAATGACTCAAAATGAATAGTTAAATAATAAAACTATTAAACAAAATAGAATTTAAATGTTAAGAGTAATAAACAATTAGAAGTAAAATAATGACTCAAATGAATAGTTAATTAATAAAACTATAAAATAAAATAGAATTTAAATGTTAAGAAATAGAAATAAACAAATCGGAAACTACAAATTAATTATTAACAATGACTGTCTAATTGTTCATTAAATTTTCAGTCGATTGTTAACATACATTATTTAATTGTAGTTTAAGCGTTTAAATAATTTAGCTACATATATAATTTAAAGAATATTGATATCTAAATTTTTCATATAGTAAAGTACAAGTTAACATTAAGATCTCTGTGTGCATATGTGTGTGTGTGTATAGATGCGCCTATACATTATCACAAATGTACAGTGCACATCCTGTGACCTATACTTGTGCATCAATATACAAAGTAGACTGCCACTATAGTAATTTTCCGAAACATCCGAAGAGAGGGTAAGAGTCCCCGAAATTCGATAGCTAATTGGGCATTGGTTTCTCCCTCCAATTAACAATTAAGGGACCGCAAAAATCTCGGACCCTAGTGGTAACATCGTACACAGTTTAAGTAAGTCTCAATAGACCACGTGTAATTTTGTCTCATTCGAAATTTAAACAGTTGTAAAAGTAAAGTAGAATCATAAAGTGAAATCAACTAAAGCAAATTGAATTAGCAAGATTTATCAACTTTATCAGGTACATTTTAAATATTAATATTTGTGAATTTAGCAATATTGAAAATTCGTTATATGAAAGAAAATATTAAATTTCAACCATTGTGTAATAGTTGTAACAATTGTAATAATTTTGTCACTTAACTAACTTTCAATTTAAATAATAGGTATATGTATTAAATTCAACTAATGATTAATTTATTCAAAGAAACCTATTCTCAATAAAATTAAAAACTCGGAGTTCCCGGTCTATTAGCTTAACACGCTAGGACTAAATACTAAATAATTAAACAATTTAAATCAATTAATTATTCATAAATTAAATGATTTTTACACACACTGTAAAAAAAACTGGGGTAAGTCCAAAGCGGTGTAGGTGTTAAAATTTGCGGTGTTAAATTCCAACACCGAAAGCGGTGTTAAAATAACACCGCTGCCGGTGTAAATATTTTTTTCCGGTGTTGAAGCGGTGTTAAAATATTTTTTGATGTTGAAGATATTTTATTTAAGTCTGTATTACATAGGTAACAATTTAAATAACTACAAACCGAAATTAAAATTTGTTCTGGATGACACTCATAGATTTTTTATATTTTTTTATGTCATACATTATTTTCGTAAATTTTAAAGGCACAATTTTGTTTATTTCAGCAAAAATCATAAAAATTATACCGGCCCACAAAAAAAAAGTGGTCTGTACTTTTGACCGGACTTACCTATCTTTATGTATTTTGACGTGCTAAATCCGAATCTGAAGTCAGTTTTGCCCGCACACCCTCAAAATTATGAGTAAAATTCAAAAAAACCCCCAAAAAAGGCAAAAAAATTGCAGTCATCATTCTCTTCATTCTACTTATACTTCATTTTTTATAGATTTCAAAATTTTGTGAATATTTAAATTCTAAGATCATATTTTATACATTGAAATGCACCTGAGTCATTAACAATCGTGATTAATAGATTTTTTCTTATATTTAATAGCAATTTTCTCGATTTTTTTTTATTTTTTGAAATTTTTTTTTTTATTTTAAACCGTCAATAGGACAAGAAAACTTCAGATTCAAATTCAGTGGAACAAAGTACATAAAAATCATACTCAATCTGAATCCAAAAAATTTTTTTCATTTCGATAATTTCGATTTTTCATGATTTCTTGCCTTTTTTTCAATTTTTTCAAACTTTGATGGATCAAGGGGCTACTTAACGGTTCACAAAAATTTATTCATCGCTGTGACTGCAGTTTTTCGCAATTTTTTGCTTTTTTTTTTCATTTTACTCATAATTTTGAGGGTATACGGGCAAAACTGACTTCAGATTCAGATTTAGCGCGTCAAAATACATAAAGTAAGGTCTGGTTAAAAGTACAGACCACTTTTTTTTTGTGAGCCAGTGTAATGAATACTATTTTAATATATTTTCTATTTATTTTTTTTTTGTAATTTAAAAACTCAATTTTATTATGTTTTATAGATTTTATAATCTTGATATTTTAAATAGAATGGTTACTCCTCTTTTATACTGATATTACTCCGTTTTACACCGATTTAATACCGGAAAAGTTACGCCGGTGTTATTTTCTTTTAACACCGCGCAGTGTTAAAATAAGTCCATTTTTAACACCGCTCTTTTTACAGTGTAACACTATTTTTTCCGAGTCTATTTTTTCCGGGTCTATTTTTTCCAAGTCTATTTTTTCCGGTCTATTTTTTCCGAGTCTATTTTTTCCCATCTATTTTTTCCGGGATTCCTATCTATTAGCCTTACGGCTAGGGTAAAAATAATTAGATTTTAAATACGTTTCGACGTAACAATATTTATTTATTAATTATTATTATAATTATAGTAAAGAAGATATAAAATGGATCCTGAATTAAATCCAACAACAGCTGGCCACTCGCTGATGTATCAAGCCATCGAAGATGACAAATTGAAAGATCTTAAATTGTTATTAGAAAATGGAATGGATGTAAATGAACCGATAATAACAATTGGAGAATTTGCTGGATTCACAGCATTGCATGTTGCATGCATGAAAAAGAAAGATAAGATGGTGAAGTTATTAGTTAATAAATATAATGCAGATGTCAATGCAATGGCTGTTGACGGGACTCAACCCATTCATTTAGCTTGTTTTTATGAACCACTAGACAAATCTAACAGATCTCCCAAACCAAAACTATGCAGTAAAATAAAAACATTGGTGAAAGCTAATGCAAATGTTAATGCCGAATTTGGACAAGAAATTTTTTCAAAACACTATAAAAATAGAGAATGGTGTCCTGATTTTGGTGACAAAATGCCATTAGTTGCATATACTGTTATTTACAATAAACCATCAATAATTAAACATCTCAAAAAAGTCAACTTAGACATTATAAGCCTTACAAATAAAACATTGCTGATGTACGCTGCTCAAAACGACTTTTATGATTATATTCCAGTCATTATGTCAAATGTTAAGGATCCTAAGTTGAGGGAAAAGTTGATAAACCACCGCGATAATGATGATGTACCGCTAACTCATTATCCATTTCATCCTAAAATATATGGAAAATATCGATATCATGAAAGTGCGTTGTATCTTGATGCATCAATCGACCAACAATTTATTCCATTAATGTCAAGTTTGGGGGCTGACATGTACGCACTAATAAACAAAGATCCCGCAACATTTTTACCCAATCTGGTGGCTTACAGAGGTTGTCCAATGCTACTGGAGGATTCTTTGCGTTTTTATACTTCTATGCCCTTATCTAGGGTTTTGTACTACGCTACTCTTCCTATAGATGAAAATTCTGAGCATCTAGTACTTTTTAATCCGAACAATGATCGATTTCTTCGAAAAAGGACTCCAATAGTAATTTTTAGAAAGTATCAATATATTTGCATATGTGTTGCTTTAAGAGATCTGGTCTTTAGGAGTGTATTCAGATTACCTGTTCCAGAAGAAGAAATAAAATTGATGAATGAATTAATTGCCAGTGACGGACACGTCAGAGAGACTGTAATTCACTACAAAATAGATTTCATTGAAAAAGAATTACAGGAGAACTTTATTGAATTCGGCGATAAAAAAATGACAATGTATGATTTTTTAATGCAAGTTTTTGACTACAAAAAATTAAAATTTTTGGCTCGAGAAGAGAATTTACTGGATGCCCTAGATAAAGTTTTCAAAAAGCGTCATGACTACTGTAATTTCTATAATATGTATTACATTCCAATTAAAATCAGGATAAAAGATGCTAAAGAAAGATTAAGACATCTCGAAAATTTGAAGAAAATTTCATTACTCAGAAAAGCTATACCGTTACCGTTTGAACTGATATTATATATTGTTGAGTATCTAAACAACAAACAATTCAACTTATTTATAAAAGCATTTTACAGTTCGTAATTTTATATTGAAACTGGTTGTAGTTTTAAAAAGAAAATTTTTTTTTACTATTAACAGTTTACAGAAACAATTTTCAGCTGTCGCTTATTTTTAATTAATATTTAATATTATGGTGAAAAAATATTGTAAAAAACCATTGCATTGTTAATTAACCACAACTGTGACAATGGAAGGAAAAAAAAATCATAATACTTGTAATAAAAAATCGAAAGTTTTTATTTTTTAATTGTATTTATCTAATTAATAAAAAATACAAGTTTTACCTCAGCATTAAAATTTTGGAATATATTTAGTCAGTCGACTTTGAATTAATATTTTTAACTTCCCGCTAAAAATCTCAGATTTTCAAAAATCGGGAAGTTATATAGTAATAGATATTAATAAAAAACAAAATAATACATTAAGTAACTTAAACCTAAATAAAAACTACTCTTCTTTTAGTACAGAATTCGTCCATTTACATTTGATAGAGAAAAAATATAACATAAAAATTCTTTAATTATGATAAAATAATCTTAGATATTCGATCAAGTCGAATAATAGGTAAAAAAGTATAAAGTGATTGATACTGTCAAAAGCACAAAATAAAGATAAATCATTAATAAATTCTTTTAGAACATCAGCGATTAAAACATTATTCTGCATTATCTAAAATTTATATTATTCGAGGAAAATGCAACTTTAAATCCGATTTATATGTTCAAAGTCATATCAAATTAAATTATGATTTTTTTTTGTCTGAGAATTTTTTCTTCTTACGATTATTTTCGTCATCACTATCATCTGAATTTTGTCTTTCAGATATATGTGATCCTATACTTTCATCTTCATCGGAATCATCAATGAAATTGATCCAATGTCTTTTTCTGTAGCGTTTATTTTTTTTCTTCATTCTCGGACCTTTAAAATAGGTTATTTTACGGCTTATCCAAGATTGAACGTCTTCTTTGCTAGGTTGTGTTTTGTTACTGTTTTTTCCATCTAACTGACAACAAAGCCCTAAAAACATTAAATGTAAATTCATCATTTATATTCTTTGCTTAAATCATCGTTACTAACATGTTAAATCCTAAGATAAAGACTAAATTTTCTAAAATTGCCATCTCATTGTCATTTGAATCAATTTGCTTACAAATGCGATTTGCAATCAAAGTCCATTGAACAATACTGTAAAATAATTAAAAATATAGGCATTCATGAATACCGTGATTTTTAGATTGTTCGTTATCTAACAAGTTGATTAAACAAGAATTTTTAATAACATCACGAATCAGAAAATTAAATTGGATTTCCTAAATCGTATGCTGCTGGATTAATTCATCAATGGGTGTACATCAATTACATATACCCGGGTAAAAAAGATTATATATATTTATACATAATTATATATGAAAAATGGCCCCATATAATCGATAGTAGATTACATACCTAGGCCAGTAAAATAAGAAAAGTCTCAGACCAAACGGCACGGTCTCATAACGGTGTTTGACCCATCGAAAATTACGTCGTCTGATGCAGTTGAAGGAGTGATTTTCAATTTATACACAATGATCGCTATTTTCATTGGTATAAAATATGCTTGAAATTTTTTTATTTCTGGTAATCCGCAACCATTCTCAGGTACTGTCACTCCAGCCTCTGCGATAAGTTTCAAAGCCTCCTCTTTTTGGTAAGAATTTCCTTTATTTCGCGAATCACGTATACGATTCCATTCTTCATACAATGGTCCAATGGAGGACTTTTCGGTTATTTTTCTTTGCCCTGCTAGTGCCATAACAAGAGCTCTAGGTAAACAAAGATTATCATTATTATTCATTTTTAACACTCCAGGTGGACGTTTTCTGTCGCATGCCTCGGAATATTTTTGTCCAATCACTGCTTCCACAATGTGTAACTTTATTTGAAAAGTGTCTGTTACATTAAAACCACCAGCACTTTGCGAAATTTTGTTCACTAAATCCCACAATTGTTCAAATTCATATCCATCAATAGGGCGCATACTTTGAAATGCTGCATTACCCTGTTACCCATCAAAACGAAAACTCAAACAAAATCGGTTGTGTCCAGCTCCACCTGCCTCTATTATTTTATTGTAAACTTTGCGAAAAGCCCTTAAGGTCCAGTGAACTGTATTGACACCTTGGGGGGCAGCCTGTATACGAAATTCCATCAGATGAGTGTTTACCCGAAACCTTTCAAGACGTTGAACTCCGTTAAAAGTTTGAATTAGCGGCTGGTCTATAATATTATTTTCAACATCTTCGTTTATTATTTTGTCTTCATTATTGGAATTCTCGCCATCTTCTTCAATAATACGATCTTGTTCTCTTCCTCTTCCGTGTTGTATGATGCCTAATTATAAAAAGAGTATTAATACAAATTAAGTTATACAATAGTAAAACCTCGAATAATAAGAAATAATTTCTCAACTTACCATCAAACAAATCCTCATTAAAATCTTCAACTTCAACGTGATGTTGAGGGCTCATTGTAATCCCATACTCACGCAAAAACACTATATCCTCATTTTCGTTAGCTAAATTATTCACATTATTTGTCACTTCACCCGATGTAAGTGATTCTAAATGAAGTGAGTTTAGATTTACTAAATTTTCAGGTAATAACCCTAATAATTCAGCTTCGATTACCTCGTCGATTACAGGGAAATTTGAATGCTCCATTGCGTATGCGCTTAGCGACAAGAATGATGAAAAATTTATTTGGAAAAACGTAAAGACCTCAAATAGAAGCTCTGCCTCTCTCCACTCTATCTCAAGTTTTCTAGTATAACTCCTAGAGATACATCGAGGTTTTAATATACGAACCCTAACCATCCCCTCTGAAAACATTATCCTCGCACTTTTCCTAGACCGGTTTTTATACATCATAATATTTTTATCCTCAAAAGTCATTTTTTAATTAATCATGTCACCTGTCAAAACACCTCACACTTCTCCAAGGCCCCCTGCCGAAAGGACCACATGTTTTCCTTTATACATGCAAATACCCACCATACATTTTCCCCATACCCAATTATCACCTCTCAAGAAAACGCCAAGACCCTCCCTGCCAAGATAACGAGGAACAGGTCCCAAACATCAATCTACATCTTTAAACATAAAAAACATATCCTTACCATCTTAATTACCCCCCTGCCATGACATCTGTAAACATTCGAGAAAACACATTTTCAACAAGTATATTGTCAATCAAAAGACCCAGACAGCCGTCCCCAACACCCCCGCTGAGGGGTGAGGAAAAGGTCTGGCGCCAGTGGCCGCGGAGTGGGGGTTTGTTGTGTCTCCCCAGTTATGCCCCATACTACTTATATATAACTAACCATTCCCGTATAGATTCAAGGTCAAAACGAAAATTAAAAAAAAACATGGACGATAAATTAAATAACGATCCCCAAACTAGTCGTGACACAAATAAAGATCTTGGAAAATTTCATCGATGTGATTGGGACGGATGTGACAAAAAATTTAAAAGGAGATCTGATTTAGTTTTACATCATCGACAGCATACGGGCGAAGTAAGTAAATTATTTCCAACTGAATAATAACTGAAATAATAACTCAAAAAATAAATAATAACTGAATATTAACTCAAAAAAAAAAAAACTAAAATGTTTTCATTTTTCAGCGACCGTTTCAATGTAAGTTTGAGGGTTGTTCGAAAAGCTATGCCAAAAATTCTGACTTAAATACCCACATCAGAACTAATCACACAAATCGCGATGATGAAAAAAGGTAAAACTAAATTTTTTTGTACACTATCAGTGTAGTGTATACTATTTTTCTTTATAGCCGGTCGAAAGTACGAAAAATATTGTGTATATTATATCAAAAGAAGTTGATGCCTGCCCCCGACATTTGCGGCACGAGCGAAGCGAATGCTGCTGGTCGGGGGGGGGCAGGCATCAAAGCAAAGAAACCAATGTAAATAAATAAAAGACTTATTTTATTTAAACACGATAAACTGTTCAATTAAACAAAACATAAACATTTTCAAAATTAACTAACATACATTTTTTATGGTTGGGAAATATAAAGAATAATAATACTATCGATAAGTTAATAAATCAACAAGATTCACATTATTTTTTTATGTCAGTGTTTAACCGCTAGAAAAGAGATCTAGTCAAATACTTATAAGAGAAATTACGCCTTCGGGCTTAATCGTTAAAACTCGGGAATAATCGTATGAACTCGGGAATAATCGTATCACGCTATGGCCGTCACGCATGCGCGCCTTGGTTAGCGGTAGAGAAGCCGGCTCGCGTGGTCTGCTGCAACAGTTGTGCTTGGACTCTTGTACTACTACGACTACTCTGTGCTAATCAATTCTGACAATTCTTACTTGCATCTCACATTCATTCAAATATTTAAATTATTTATTAAATATAAATAATTATAGTAGATTCAATTATACTTTAAATTCTCAATTCATTTAAATCAGTTTAATAATTCAGTGAATTAACATAAATAAATAAAATCAAGTAAATTTATTTAGTGACGCCACGCGGCCATTACGCGCCACCGTGAACAAAAGATTGCATCAGCCACGCGGCTTTAGTCAATCCATAATTGACGCGTGATATTAACAATTAATTACATTAAATCAATTATTAACATTTAATTACGATCTTATTTAATTTAACTTATAAATAATTAAATTCCAATTTCAAATCATTTGACTAATTTCTACACGAATAACATCAAACTCAATTGACTAACATTCTGTTATCAATTGAATATTATTAGCTCTCACTCTGAGACAGTTCAAATTAATTAGATATTACCAGCTCCCACCTTGGGACTTATCTAATTCAAATTATCGATAATTTTCTATCTAAGGCGGCTGAGCTCACCCCTATTGCGTTATTGCAACGTAATTTTACACATTCACACTTACACACACACAATTTACTTGTATAATTTCATCAAGGAGGTTTTTTCCCAGCCTAGCTGGGTTTTCCTCCTTTGGGGACAAATAAATTCTTCTAAATTGTTCCCCAAAAAATCCAAGTATTATTATTTAATTTCCTAATCCCAACTTCATCATATTTTTAAAAACAATTACGGGAATTATCCGCATTGGATAGTTTTCGACAAAACAGTCAGTCGACATAATTTTGTTAATTAAATAAATTAAATCCTTCATGATTTAAATTCTCAATGTTTTGTAAAATATACAATCAGCGTAATCAAAATACGGTTAGTAACAAATAACGAACATAATTACTGAAAGCAACTTCACACATGTTTCAATGCGATAGAAAATTTTTTGCTCCCGCTGTAACAAAAGACGTATGCGTAGCTCTACCAATGCACGAATTTTGAACTTTCTGCTTTAAAAAGGTGCAAAATTTGCGTACTTTCGACCGAGGTATAAAGAAAAGTCATTTGACGCGCTGTCTCAAAATGACTGTAAGTGTTAAAAAGCAAAAACTTACTAAAAGTAAATTTCACAGTAAATCGACGACTTACGAATGCACTACGTGCTAAGTTAGTTTTGAAAATAACGAAAATTTGGAAGATCTTCCTACACGATTCTTTAGAAGCGAAGACAAACTTAAAGAGCACGTGGCACTCCATCACAATGGTCAATCATTCCAGTGTGGCTTTTGTAGTAAATCATTTAATCGTTTGAATAACTTCAAAAGGCACACTAAAATTCATGAATTAAAACATCACTGCAAATATGAAGCCTGTGGGGTTAAATTCGATAACTATACTGATCTTCGTAAACATTTGGCGACCCATAAAAAAGGTAATAATTAATTTATATTTTATTACCATTTATGCAAGAAATCATTGCAAAAATCGAAACTATCGAGATGAAAAAAATTTTTTGGATTTGGATTGAGTATGATTTTTATGGACTTTATTCCACTGAATTTGAATCTGAAGTTTTCTTGTCCCATTGACGTTTTAAAATTAAAAAAAATCTCAAAAAATAAAACAATCGAGAAAATTGCAGATTTAAATATGAGAAAAATCTATTAAACACGATTGTTAATGATTTTTTGCATTTTACTATCCAATAGTAGTAATTTAGTGAATAGAAAAATATTTTAAGCCCGGAAAATTTTTAACACCGCTTGGACTTACCACAGTCTTTTTTTTACAGTGTATTTATGTAAGTTTATATTTATTTTCGTTGCGATTAAATATTAATATTTTTTTTTTACTGGCTTTCAGAGTTTAAATGTCCAACATGTGAAAAAGTTTTTAAATGGGAGTCTAAGCTTAAGGAGCATATGGTTTTTCATGCTCCAAAAACGTATTCGTGCCGACATTGTAGTAGTATATATTACACAGAACATCATCTTATAGACCATCTTAATAGAGTACACCTGAAAAAAAGGTTCAAATGTCGGTATTGTCCGTCTGTGTACCGTCAAAATTACCCACTAAAAAAACATATTCTTAAGAAACATTCATTTAAAAATTAAAAAAACAAAATAAAAAACATAATGACAAAAAAATAATTTTTTGCAAAAAAAATACTGTCTTAATCAAGTAAATTTCGTTGACCAAAAAGCAACATAAATTATCATGGAGGGCCAAAAGATAACTTTGGCTTTGATTTTGTGTCTCTTTGCTTTCGCTGGTGTAGGAATTCTTGGAGCTCCTGCAGACTACCAGGACGACTAAATGAATCAACTTTATCGCTAATTATATTTTATAGTTATTATTTTTCGTGTATCATAATTATTGTTGCTTTTATAGAAATGCTGAATGTTTTATATATCTGAATTAATTTATAGTAATATAATTTTAATAATTAATCAAAGTGATGCCAATTGTACAAAATATCATAAATCACATTTTTTTTAGTTAAGCGTTAATAAATATGCAGCTATAAAAATATAAATAATATAAACTAAATATAATATAATATAATATACAATTAGTTAATTTATTTCGTATTAAGGTAAGATCTCTAGTAACTCAGGAACCAGTACACCTGTTCACTGGATTTATTAATATAAATATCTTTATTAATGAGTACAGATTACTATAAATAATTTATAAAAAACGTTTTAATATGTAAAATTTCGAAAAAGTAATAGGCATTTGAAAAAAAAAATTTCTTTACTGTACCGCCTACACTAGAAAACTTATCGCTTACATTTTTATTTACCTTCTTCAGAGGGCGCTAATATTCAACACTTAACAGTCGAAATTTATGTGAAATGAATCGTGAAAAAAGTAAGGGTGGGAGGAGTATTCGGCTCGGAGTCTTGGTCCCTATCACTCGTTTTGGGAGCGGCTGGCGAATTTTCACTACCACTCACCTCGTTAACCGAGCGCCTCAATCGAGTATCCTAAAAAGAGTATCTTAACAAGACTGCTGTTCGCTCTTACTCGGAGTAGGATAGTTAGACGGACAAATATCTCATGAGTGAGTATAGTATCTGTGCGTTCAGAACTGCTCGCTCGAGGAGTATAGCTTAAAACGAGTAAAACTCTTACTCCCTATCCCTGATTTAAAGTAATAAATACGCGTACTCAACAAACATGTTATTAAATTACCAAAATAATTGAGATGAAAAAATATTTATTTTCCAGCGATATTTTTAAGTTAATTTAATTTTATCATAAATGAAATTGAAACATTTTTTTTTTAACTTTTATCCGGAAAAAAAAAATTTTTTTTTCGTTATTTTTTAAACATTTAACTTCTAAAAAATTTTTTACAAATAAATCAATAATACAGCGATATTTTTTTTAATTTAATTTTATCACAAATAAAATTGAAACATTTTTTCTAACTTTTATCCAGCAAAAAAAAATTAAAAAAAAATTTTTTTTGGTTATTTTTTAAACATTTAATTTCCAAAAAATTTTTTCCAAATAAATCAATAAATTCCCTCTAAATATTATCACCTTACTGCTCAAAATAAATAATCCTCAGTGTTCTCAGCTGGCATGAGCCCCTCGCGCAAAAACCAGAGCAACCGCCGCGCAAATAAACATAAATACCTAAACAGGTAAGGACCATTGACCCACAAAGCATTGCTGGCTTAAGCAAGTGAGCACACAAGCACAACCGGAAGCCGATGTTTACGCAGATGATCCACAGTATCCGGGGAATGGGTAAACTTGATGCAGGTTTTACGTGTCACCCGAAACTTTAACGCTCTTACACACACAATACCACCCCAGTCTCGCAGGAGCATATCACACATACACACACACAAACACCCCTTTATACATCCTTGCCTATGCAGGATCAAAACTGGTCCCCGTGGGTGCTCCAATGCGCCTGCGCCCAGGTGAACTCACCGTGTGTGTAAAATAGCGCGAAGAGGAGCTTTCGTAGTCGGCATCAGCCACTCGCGACGTAAACTCTCCCTCCCAAGTCTCTGTGCCACGTGCTCGCGAAATCCGCGAGTCCTCCGATTACTTTATAAATATTCGCAATAATTAATTAATTAAAATTATTTTTTGTGGTAAGAATGTGCAAATTGTGAGCTTAAATAATTTTAATGAGTGCTGTTTTATTTTTACAGTGATTTTTAATTAATTATTGTATTATTGTGGTTTTATTTAAATTAATTAATTAATTAATTAATTAATTAAAAATTGATGATAATTATGGTTAAATAAAATGAAAATTTAGTGAATACAATTTAGAAGAACAAAGCGGATTTAACGCGTTGAATAGTAGTGTGTCATTAACAAGTTAATGGATCATTACAAACGAGAATTAGTGTTGAGCTTAATCCACCTGTAAGTTTAAATGCAACGATAAAATGGATAATATTATGATTATGACGTCGCCATTTACAATGATACAAATTAGAGTGGCAAGTATCTTTTACGCAGCCCATTGGTTTTAGTATATGGTGTGTTATTATTCACTCTACAGTGGAATTAGCATAATACACATTCAGATAACTCGCACATTTACGCACAATAAAGTATGTGGATGTGTATGTGTATAGAAATTTAAATAAAACGAAATGGCACCGGGAAACTCGCAACAAGTTGCATTGAAAGTCTCCTCCGACGGTTTAGTAGGTTTTACAACATGGAATTTAACGTATGTCATTTCGCGCTTCGATTCACCTATTATATTTTTCCGTTCGTTTCCGCGGGTATGAATGTATTAACGTACGAGGATAAGGAGGAGTACCAGTACTTTATAATAGATGTATCATGTATGCCCGGGTTATTAGCTATTTATTTGTCAAGTATCTTTTTAGTATTTTCCGCTTCAATTCCTCCTTCGGATGGAGCACTGTGAATAGCGAGATACTTATGTGTGCCAGGCATTTGTATACACTTCTATATGTATTTGGATAATTTATTAGTTTGTCTGTGGGTATGCAAATTGCTTCTTCACGGTACACTATCAATGTATATCTTTCGAGCGTCCTAGTTCGGTAAATTTTTCAAGTTTATTGCGCAAACATAACTATTGTAACGTCAGCGTCTGGGGTAATGTGTAATTAATTGGTTATTACGGTTAATTTCATTTTATGAGGGTTTAATAATTAGTGATTTATTAATTTTGAATTTTAATTTAAAATATCTATTCAAAGATTTTTTTTTTAGTTTTTAATTTGATTTATTTGTTGATTTTTTTAATATTTGATGATCTAATAAATATTTATTAATTTTTTATGGATTGTTTATTAACAGTTAATATTTAATTAGACCCTTGAATAAAAATTAAATCTTAAAATTCTATTTTGAAAATTGTTATCACATAATAATTTAATAAATAATAAAAAATTAGATAAATTAATAATTTTTTTTTTTTTATAAAAAAATCAATAAATAAAAACTGCTGTAATGATGATTTATATCTTATTGTAAATTATTATTTTAATATTGGAAACTTCAAAAAAATTAAATCTTTATTTATTAATTGTTAATAAATATTTTTTAATTCTTTATGAATTATTTATTAATATTTATTTAGACCCTTACATAAAAAGTCAATCTTGAAATTCTATTTGGAAAATTTTTATTATATAATAATTTTAGTAATTTAATAAATTTTAACAAAAAAGATAAATTAATATTTTTTTTTTTTAATAAAAAAAATCAAATAAAAAATGCTATAATGAAGATTTATAGAATATTTGTTTTAATATTGTAAATTATTATTGTAATATTGGTAAAAAAATTAAATCTTTATTTATTAACTGTTAATAAATATTTATTAACTGTAAATAAATTTTTCATTCTAAAAAATATTTATTAAAAGTTAAAAAATAATCTTTTTTATGCAATAAGTAATCAAGAATTTTTTTTTAATAATTAAAAAAAAATTAGAGTAAAAATATTTCGAGAATTATTAATATTAAAAAATTCGCACGTAAAAAATATTTCCAATCGATCGAAGAAATAGAATAGTCGGAAAATAATGAATAATTTAAAAGCAAAAAAAGAAAAATCTAAAATAGAGATCGTTATGCAAAAACGATCACACTCGTGGTCTCTAGATAACGGTAGAGGTGTAACTCAATGTAGTCATTAAATTTAATTGACAGTGGAATAACAATGTGACAGCAATTAAGTTGTACAACCCCTCGGACAGGGGGTGTGTTTCAGCGGTGAATTGGGGAGTTAGCTGGCCTACTGCGCTACACTACAGCTCGGTACCTACACCGATAATCGAGGGACACGTTTAATCAAATTGACACCAGCAAACTCTTTCATCAAACTGAGAACAAATTCCAGGCCATTTCACCAATAGCTGTTATTGAATTACCGGGACCATCGCATCTTATTAAGAGCGCCTACTGGTTATCTGCCGAACTGTGATGGGACTAGTGATGTGAAATGACGGTCATTTTCAACTTTGGTCAAATCACGAGCAATTGACGAGCAAATGCTCGTCAATTGACGTCATTTTTTTTTGGTCAGTCACAAAAATTAATGAGCATTTTTTTTTCTTTTCACTATAAATTCCTCTCAAAAAAGAATCTAACCAATCTATTTCATATGCAACCTCGATATTTTAATAATTTAAAACACAATTTGTCTGAAAATTCTGACGGTAGTGAACAAATTTGTCTTGCTCAACTACTTAGATGGAAAATGACCGTCAAAAATTTTTCGGTCATTTTTTGGTCAATTTTTTAGACTTGAGAATCCGGTGAAATTTATTTGCTGAAATTGATTCTACAGATTATTTGTTTAAAAACAATCACTATATCTATTAATACGAACACAAAATTTATCTAAAAATTTTGACAGTAGTAAACAAATTTGCCTTGCTCAACTACTTAGATGGAAAATGACCGTCAAAATTTTTTCAGTTATTTTTTGGTCAAGTTTTAAATTAGAAAAATTAAATTCGAAAAATGACCGGCGGTTATTTTTTTTGAGTTGGTCAATTGACGTCAAATGACGAGCAATTGACGAGCACATGCTTTGCCTCACATCACTAGTGTGTAAGTATGTAAACCTTTTATAACTTTTGAAAGATTTGACCGATTTCATCATGGTTAGCGCCATTCGAAAGGGCTTGGCCAAACTTAGATTTTGAATACAATTTGGACCGATAGATTTCCAGAAATCTCAAAAAGACTGTGAAAAATTTTTTTTGAAAGTGGTTTTTTGGAATAAATTTTGAACGGCTCAACTCCAAAAACTAATCAGCTCTTAACCTTGAAAAATTACGTCGATTGAAAAAAATTTGAAAAAAATTTTAAGCGTCGTCAAGCTAGCAGTAGCAAAACCCATTTTGGACGGATATTATTATTGATTTCTCAGAATTTAAACAAGCAAAAAAATTCTAAATGGAGCAACTAATTAGCAACAAATGGAGAGCTTACCAGGAAATTGTTCCGACTGCAAATTGCTATCGATATCCTCTATTTTTTCCTTTTCTTAAACTCTCGCGACGCGAAAAAAGTTTATTGCGCTGTCTCTCGTTTTGCTTTAGGATCTTATCTCCCACTAAAAGCAATTATACCTATAAACCACACACCGACATTAACAGTGATTTTACAAATGATATCGATTGGTACTAAAATAACAAACCTCGTTACTTTGTTGTTCCGTATTACGTAACTGATCTTTATAATGATCTTATCGTCTCAAAATACTGAATTTAACAATAAATTTATTAATATTTTTTGGTTATTTTTGCAGGTCTTTCTCTCGGTGGCGATTTGATAGTTCTGGCATCAGCACTTTCAGACGCTTCCTACGAATCGCCTACAAGATACAGCTTTTCATCAACATCCGGCTCTACGGAGGATAATGGACTTCCGAAGTATCAATATGGCTGGTGTTTACAGCTTTCAGGATTTGCTTTAATACTAGCTGAAATTGCAGCTCTTCTAACCGTCTCAGGATACATGGCACGCTTTCCGACCGTCGAAGAAATGGTATGTATACCTTTCAAAGTCTTATTGAGTTCAACAGAAAGATGATGAAAAAAGCGGATTTTAAGAAAGTACAAGCGGAGTACTAGAATGAGGATATATAAGAAGTGTGTGTCCTTTGAAATCAGTTACCAAAGGATTTTTCGTAATATATAGACATATATTTCGTATTGACTAATGGCTACATGTATTTTTACTTGATTAATAGTACAGATTCAGAGCATTTGATGATATTAAGTAATAATTGATAAAAAAAAAATATCAAAAATAATTTCTGTCTCCTTTTCTCTAATACAACGTTACATGAGTAAGTCTCTACGTAAATCAAAAGAGACTTTCTATTGAACTTCTCAAAGCGCGAAGCTCGTGAGGTTGTGTTTTACACCCGACTCGTCAAGGTTAAGCAATTTTGAAATCTTCAAATACCTCTGTCACAATCATATTGCACTTATTATACAATA
>CAJNRD030001120.1:13177599-13194344 GCA_905319865.3 Cotesia congregata
AATTTACTCATAATCTAATATTTTTTATTTTACATTGGCGGCGAAAGGACCTCCTTAATGATATTAAATTTTGAACTAATTGTTTTTTTCGTACAAATAGAAGATTCTATAAAATCGAGTTAGACAATTTGCTAATTAGATCATCAATATATAATTATATATGATCAGGCAAAATCATTTTTTCCCGGGTTGACGTTACTAGTATTGACCAATCTGCTAAATGAATGATTAGTAACAAAAATTTATTTTCAGACATGTAACCTACGCAGACAACACTAAAAGCGAGTGCCTTCTGGACGCACCATTGGGGTTTAACCGGTATAACAGCATGGCAGGTCAAACTGTCCCGATCACTCTGAAGCACCAAAACAGCCCGACTGTATCAGCAATCCAAGCTCAGGCAATGTACCAAAACTTCGGTACCATCCACTCTGGAATCCTCAGGGTATCAGAACCCGGTACCAGCTCCAGCTCTAACTCCAGCCAGAGAAGCATGACCCTGCAGAACCCCAAGAGAAAGTCTCAGATTGCCCAGAATACCTTCAGTACCCTCGAATGCGAGAAGAGAAAGCCACGCGCGGCTGGAATCGCCGGAAAGATGAACTTCTATACCGGTAGCACCGTATGACCACCACCACCGCCACCAACCCCGAGATAACTCCGAGAAGAGGATGAGTCCACGCTGTAAATTACCTTGCGAGTCTTACCGACTGTACTCTGTGTTATCCTCTGTCGTAAAGTTTCCCCGGTGGTGGCTGACAACAATGAAATTTGTGTCAATGTTGCTGATAATTGTTGATGAAAAACTCTTTGAAGATATTTTCAGTCCCTTCTATTGAAAAAAACTCAAGTGATTAATGATAATTATGAATGAGTAATGAGTAATGATTAATGATAAATAATGAATAAAAAATGTAAATATTGATAATAATGAACATGAAATGTTTCTTTAAGAGTATATTATTATTGTATCGATAATAATTTATTCTTTTTTCGATACTTGATACGTGTTCTGACTACTGCCAATTTTTAGCCGATTTATCCTTTGATATTTTTTTAATTAACGCTCAAATTTTATCGACAAATGCGATGTACCGAGTAAATAATATTATAATAACAATAATGACGATGAATAATACTTAACAATAAATGGTTAATAAATATAAATATATACAATGTTCGATTATTATAAATGTTGATTGTTGTGTTTACATTGCAGACAATTGACAGGGTGTTGAATAATAATTTTTTGGTTGTTAATAGTGACTAGTGAAAGAGACAATCTATGTGGTGATGATAATAACCGAGGGCGCAACATCACGGATTCTAAGATTTTAAAGTAGAATCCGCGACATATCAAAATATATAGAAGGATTAATAATACTACTTGTAATATTAATAATAATAATTATTATTATAAGTATAACTATTGAAAAATAAGTAAAGGGTGAGAGATTATTTTCGAGCAAGTGAATGTTTGAATTTTTGTGTACGTGTTGAATTATATTCTCTATTAATGAAGGGAATATGTATAATGGAATACATGTAATTTTGTTACTGACCATTTTGTGTTGGTAATGTAACAAAAATATTCTAACAAGTGGAATAAAGTATTAAATATGAATAATATAAAAATTGTTTTGTATAAATTAAGTAGCTCCATGTAATACCATGTATCTGATCGTAGATAAATATGTAATAAAAGATTTTAACTAACGATGATTATTTATAAGTAAATAAATATTTAATATTCGATGACCAGCAACTACTTTATTGTATTATTATATTATTTCTGATTGATTATCATTAGTGATTATAAAATTATGGGAAAACTTTGATAATGACGGATAATAGAGATGGTTTTTAGAATACATTATTTTTTTGTGAAACGGGAGCTGTCATATTTTATAAGATTTATAAAATTTTATTTTGCAAATAACTAGTACCTTAATTTGGCTTTAAATATTGACGAAAATTTTTTAGTGATTGAATTTTAAAGATGTATACTTAATTTAAATCGTAACTTCCGCTGCTGTTAAATTTTAAATGATCTTACTATAGAAATCTACACTAAAAAAAAAAGTTTACTTGATTTGAGAAAAAAATTCTCGAACCAAGAAAATTATTTTGAGAAGATTCATTGTCTAGAATGAGGACAAAAAATTTTTGACCAAAGTAATATTTGTTTAAAACAAAAAATATTTATTGGTTCAAGAATTTTTCTACTTAAATCAAGACGATCAATGTCTTCAAAATGACGTTCATAAATCAAGAATTTTTTTCTTGAATAAAGTTAGTTTTTTTTTTAGTATGTGGTTTAATTTTTAGAAATGGCAAAGCTTGTAGAATTTCAAAAAGTTACGAAATTTTGCTGATACTCTATTTTGAAATTGAAAAAGTTATTTCAAATAAGTTATACTGATATCAACAAGTAAAGCTTTTTGTCCATTGATTAATACTAAAATAGTGCAAAAAAACATATAGAATCTTTCTCTATACAGAAGAAAAATTTCTAAGAAAAATTTCTAAGGTTTTGAATGTAAAAAAATTCATTTTTAATTATTTTATCAAAATCTAATGCACAAAATTTCATCACCTCTACTTGGCTGAAATTCAATATTTATTTAATTTTCTAAATTGATTAGTGAAAATTAGTGAATTTTTATTGATATACTTTTTGACTTGAGTTAACACAGGTTTAATTAGTCAAAAATTACAATTAAAAAAAAAAGATAATCTTACAAAGTGAAAAAAATTTAGGACATATTTAAAAAAAAATATTTTATTGACATTAAAATATAAAAAGTATTTAATAATTCCAAAAAGTAAAATTATTAAAAATAAATAATACCTTATACAATTTACTTTAACAGCATCCGGTAGATGGCATTGGTATAATAAAAGCATTGAGCTTTTACAACATTTAATTAACGTAGTACAAGTACGGAGGGTATAATTGCTTCGGTAATTAACAGAATTCATTAAATATTAATATGCTATTCGAATTCATTTTGAATGTGGGCAAGATTTATTGAATATTTAATAAATAATAAATATATGCTCGTTGTATATATAAATATAAATTTTATTTCATTTTTAAGAACCCGATGCCGTGGAGGTTAATTTTGAGCTTAAGACACTTATTATAAGCGCACAGCCGTTGCATTATATTATTCTAACTCTTTATAATTTAACTTAGCAGAGTTGTACATCAGTCCCTCGGCGGCAACCACTCGTAGCTCGTAGTGCAGCTCTCGGCTTATATTAACTCGTGTACAGTGTGTTTAAAACATTCATTCGACAATCCCACGTATATAATTTCCTTGCACGCCCATTAGTCATGAATTCATGATCATACGTCGGAATCGATAAATTATAAATCTCACTCGTGACTAGTGATTTGGTCGATTGATTTTCTAACGATTCAGAGTTAGTTATATAGCGATCCACAGACACGGTATTTATTGTGAATTGAAACTTTTTTAGGTTTCTTTTGTTTATGTTTATATATTTATTTAATCTTGCATTTGTTGAGAGATATTTCTCTAATTCGGGGCATCAACCTATTTTCGATTGGATATTTATTATTTTTAATCATTTTTTTGCTGCGAGAGAAGAAGCCAAAGGCCTTAACGGCCATTGCACAATATGTAATTGTTTAAATTTACGTGTCAGAAATTATATATTGCAACACGGTATCATCTTTGGCTCTTGTTAATTAAAAATAAAGATATTGGATAGATGGTTGGCTAATTTCAAAATTTTGTAACCTTTAATTTGGCTTATTATTCGACCTCTTTGTTTGCAGGGTGAAACCTGAAATTTTTGTACCGATTCAGCTCGGTAGATTTCTGTCACATTTATTGAAATTAAAAAATCAAAAAATGTAATGGAGATTTTTGATAAAATTAATTCAAGTTCTTGAGCTTAAATTGTTTGTAATTTTTGATCGCTATATTTTTTGAGCTATAACTAAATTAATGCAAAAAATATAGCTTAAATTTAAATACGAATTTACGATATACTAACGACAAAAAATATTTGTCATAAAATTAATTATTCAAATAATAACTGCGCCATGAGAAATAATAATTACAATAATTATGACCATACTAATATTTTAAAATGATTGTGAAACAACAAAAAATTTAAAAGCCAATAAATAACTGCCATTAATGTTCGTTATGTTCGCAGTAAATTTTATATAAAATTATCGATTAATTAAAATAATTATTGCAATTTTAATAAAATTATATTATGAACAATAACTGCATTAACGTCAATGATTAATTGCAAGTAATTTAATCATATATTTAAATTGAGTTTAGAAGCTTAACCGAATTTCAATTCAATTAATGACGAGGTTTAATCGACGACTTTCGAAGCATACAATATTTGATCGTGATGGTAATTATAATTGGATATGATGTCAGTACACTTTTAAAACTTATATTATTAATAACCTTTTGAAAGATAATTTGATTTCGAGCGTTTTATTAATGAAAATATTTTTTAAACTGGAAAAAAAAATTAAAAAATTAGTAGTTATCAATTGCTTTGAAGTTTTCGTTAAATTAATGATTATATAGTTAAAAAGTGATCGTTATTGCATAATAATGGTCGGAAACGTTATTGTAGCTCAAAAACCAGGCGTGGTTGATTGACAGGACTAAAATTATAGTAAACTTAGACAAATAAGAAAAAAAGAGAGAGGAAGCATACATGATATATAAGTATTTGCCTCTTTACCCCGTGAAATCGATAGTAGACTGAGAACTAACCAACTACTAACCGGATGTCTTATTCAGGCCATCAACATTTTTTAGACACCGCGGCTGATTGACCTAAATTTTTATTAAAATTATCATCGTTACGATAATAGTAATTAAATAATAATTAATGAAGATGTTAAGTTTTTATGAATATATATATAAGATAAAGTTTGTATTTATGCAACATTAACGTTAAGTGTACGCAATATTTCTTATTTCAAAATCAAACATACTCATTTCATGAATAATTTTCTTTTTTATCAAATTATTATTATTCTTACTTTTAATTGCTGGATAAGTGATTTTAAAAATAAAAAAAAATTATATTCATTATATTTTAGTCAAGCTTATTTTATTACTAACGAACAAAATTATCCGATTGATTTATCTCAAACGTTTTTGAAAAAAAATATTTTTCTATTTTTCGTGAATTATTTTAATAGAGTATACATGTTTTTTTCTTAGAGAAACCAAAGAAAGTTTATGAAAAAACATGAAACGAAATATCAAGCCAGGAATTAAACCATATCTCCACACGGGTAGAAAGATTAACTTGACTCAAGACAAAAATTCTTAAACCAAAACTACTACAAGAAAATAATAAATTTCTTGGACGAAGAGAACAAATTCTAGAGCCAAGAAATTTTTTTTTAAACCAAGAATTTTATCTTAGCTCAAGAATTTTTTCTCTTAACTCAAAACATTTTTTTTCCTTGTTAAAAAATTTTTTTTCTCTTAAGTCACGCTAATCTTTCTATCTGTGCAGATTACATGTTAGGTTAATGAGATAGTCAATGGGAATTGTAAGCTACCACATTTTTGTCAGTTCTAAACGCAATAATGTTAATTTTTCTTTATAGAAAGTGGATCTGAGTTAAATTGACTAATATTTTGCGAAAGTTGAAAAATTTTTGATTTTCGCTTTGAAAAAATAAAAAATTTTCGAAAATTCGAAATTTATAGGTCTGAGATTTCAGAATAGAAAAACGATATTTTATAGCATTTTGACGTGATGAAGCTTCATGGTATGTTATGTCGACAAAATTTTATTATATGATATCTTCAGAACACATCAACCGATTAAGATACGTGATACAACGTTTGGAAGAATTTGTTCAGACTTAACAGCCGATCCCTACGATCTAAGCTTTATATTTCTTTCCTAAACAGAGCAGAATTTTGAAAAAAACACTTTGCTACGTAATAGATTTTTTAATTATCTATTTTGTAGCAGAGCATTTTTTCCGAAATTCTCGTTTGTTTCAAAGAAAAACATAAAACTGCAATAGCTTTATAATCATGGGTGCAACAAGGATCGTACCGTTTCTCGCGGTGAGTGTGACGCAAGTAAAAGAGGGAATCGACTGTTAAATATGAATAGATTTTCAAGTCGATTGCTCGAACTATTTCCAAGATATTCAAAAAATAATTTTTTTATTTTTTTTCAGGTAACTTTTAAATTCTTCAACCAATTGACTTAAAACCTACTATTCACTTTTTTTATTTGGAATACGTCAAATATTGTCAAAAAAATTCAAATTAAATAACGCGTCCAAAATATATTGCAATTTAAGAATTAAAGAAAAGGGCTGTTTCGAAAAAATTCTCTTTGAGCTCAAAAATCAACTACTAGATCAATTTTGAAGCGCTTTAAGTTCGAAGATAGTGGTAATTTTCACGGATGGCTTACAAGTACTTTAAGGCCTGTCAAGCCAGCATTGACTCGTCCATATCAAGCATTAACTCAGCGTCGTTAAGCTAGCAGCGGCAAGACCCATCTTGAACGGATATTATTATTGATTTCTCGGAATCTAAACAAGTAACAATATTCTAAATGAAGCATCTAATTAGCAATAAGAAAGCAACAAATTTAGCACCACAAGTAAATTTTGTTGCTTGAATAATAAGTCAATGCATGATGGACGAGTCATCCATGCTAGCTTGATAGACCTCATATTAACTCATTATTCAAGCAAAAAATTTATTTGTCGTGCTAAATTGCGTTGCTTGATTAGATTCTGAGCAATCGTTAATAATTTCAGTCCATAATGAATTGTGTCAATGCTAACTTGACACTTCTTGTGCTTTGATCGAAAAAAAAAATTTTTTTCTATTTTTTTCTTATTAATCTATGAACAAGATTTCTTCCTTCAGCTTTCTACGACTATGCCGACGTTCATCGGATCAAACCGTTGATTTTGCACCTCATCTCAAAGTATAAATGTGATTATTCTCTACAAGCTAATCGATCTTGAACTTGTCAATTAGATTAAGCTCATTTTCATGACAAGAAATAACTTATTTCTTAATTATTTCTAAAAGCTCTATAATATTTTCGAATCAAGTGTGTTATCGATAATAATAATAACTACAACATTAGCTGCTTTTTTTCACCGCAACAAGAAAAAATGAGCATTAGCAGAGAAGACAAGGAATATATCTCGATACGAAGTAAGAAGTTGCGAAGCTTGCATCCAATATATTACAATATAATTTAAGTAATCCCTAGCTTATGGTCTTATCAAGTTTTTTATCCACTTGGAACAACGAATAAGAAATAATATAATATATAAATAAGTAGTAGAGGGCAATAGATCTGAGACCGTTAAGGGCAAAAGGCGGTTAGGTCTTGGAGATGGAGAAAAGGTGTAGGAGATAAAAGCAAGTGCGAGAAAGTAAGACCTAAGAGAGAATACGAATGAGTCGGAGTTTAGTCCGAGTGGAGGCCATGATGCTTAATCCTGGGGCCATCTATCATCGCTTGGAGTATACTAGTTAGGCGATTCTATCTCTCCGCCTTTTTTACGCGCCCGAGAGTCCCGTCTCCTTTTGTTACCTTGTTTAATAACTCGTGATGAATGTACAATAACCTACACTATCACACACTCTCTATCTCTATCTCTCGCTCTCTTTTACCGCGGCATACTGCACTTCAAGGAAATTGCTTCTTATTTTCTACTTCATCTCTTTTTCGCTCTCTCCTTCTCCTTCATTTACTTTATTCTTTATACAGTTAATTAAAATAAGATTATCTATTCAACAATCGGTAATATATCTTAATAAATAAAATACCGTAATAGGTTAAGCTATTATTATTTTTTCATCCTTCTTCTCCGAACTCTCTTCAGTTGCTTTTATTTATTAGTAATAAGTAAATGGATAAATTATGTCTCTGCTGCACGTCCAGTCTTTCGGTATCTAGATTACATCAATTTTCTCAATTACCAGCGCTCTACAATCAATAATTAACACTCGTTATTATGTTTACGATCAATTTAATAAAATAAAATGATGGCAGTGATGTTTAAAAAATTTTAGTGGCCATTTGAAGTAACGAAATTTATAATTTACGTAACACTATTTTTTGTGTTAAAAAATTTAGGGTACATTATTCATTTGAGAGTGATGGCTCATCTTAATTATTTAGTGAATCGGTGGCTATTTTGATTTATTTTTTAAAAAATAAAACTCGGTGGTATTTTAACCAAGTTGGTTAATTGTATGTTTTTAAAAAGTAGACAAGACTATTTGAGCTGGCTGACAAGTAGATAACTCTCATTTATATACTTTTACTTTGCTCTTTGTTAACTCCCCCCCCCCTCTCTTACTGTTATTGTATCCATTTTAACACTCACTTAATTTATTAATACTATCTCAAATAAATTAATTCTCAACTTTAATTAATGTAATTAATCGGCTTACTAATTTTAAATGAAGACATTTTTAAATTAATAACAGAGCTTTATTGTCTGAAATATTTCGCAGCTAATTTTTTTCGCTGCTTTCGAACTGTCAAAAAATTCCAGCGTAATAATAAACTGTCGAGATAATAAGTGAGTCATACTTTTCTTCTGTTACGTCGATTTACTGCAAGATTGTTAACCAAGTGTAGTTAATAACGATAAATCTTTACACTGAGAATTAAAAGCTCATTATTGTCGTCAGGTCTTTGATGGTTACTTCACAGTTTGTATTTTTGAAGATACTCAACATAGTGCTACTGACTATTTTGTCTGTAACTATTGTCATCTCCAACATACAATCGCTCCCAACAATTGAATTAATCAGTCAGATAATATAGATAGATAAATAAAATTCACGTGATTATATTTATTATGTCACTGTAGCAAGTAATTGTCAACGAATTTAATAAATACTACACTGAGAATAAAACAGTTTGTTTGATTTGAATTCATAGATTTATTTAAAATAACTTGAAAGTACATATTTAATATGAACAAATTTGTTTTATTTAAATATGGATTACTTTGAACCAAACACTATTTTGTTTTAGTTTATTTAATTAAATTCGTCTTTTCATTTCATTCAAATAAAATTTGTTAATAGTTAACAAATCTCGTTTAAAATAAATCGTGCGACGTTTGTGTCACTATTTGCGTTATTGTAATTTTGATACCTTTATTGTTGCCTGTAACAATTGAGTAATTTTGTATATATAAAAAAATTTTGGATGAATTTAATAATGAAAACAAAATAAAAACACCAAAATCAACTCAGATCTAATAATTTTAGTTTATTAGAAGATACCCCAATGTAAATTTTATAAATAAACTCATCCTCATTGCCTTTATAACCCAGAAAATATATCAGATATTGCACGCCTCATAAGCAAAGCGTTGAGGTTGTACTCTACTCTCGACATTTCGAAAAAAGCAGTTTTGTCGAAACTGAAATTGATTTTTTGTTATTTATATTGCACTTACAGATTAAAATTACACTAATGTCAAGTCAAATAATTTTTAACATAATGTTTAACATAATAAATAATAACATTAAACATAATCTTTTTTGGACGTCCGTGTATGAATGGGTGTATGTGGCAGGGAAATTGGTCGAAAAAATGATCGTACCGGAATAATTTTTTTTTAATTATCTAAAGTAACACGACAGAATTTCTTACTTAATATGAGCGTTCAATTCACTGTCGTTAAATTATTATTTATAAAAAACTAATATATGACTGTAGATTTTTTTGTATTTCTATCTATACATTTTATTATAGTATTTTTTTTCCTCACCTTGCAGCTATGGCGCCACTAAACCATAGCAGTGTTTTCTGTTTTTTATTATTTTGCTTTTTATATTTTATTTTAATCAATTTTATTTTAAAAAATGAGATTATGAAGCGTGCATTTTTGGATTTCCAAACTTTTTGTTTACTATATTACAGGGCATGCTTCTATGATACACTCAGAGACAGATTCTGGGGAACTGAGTTATCACAAGGTTCAAGGCACGACAAGCTGAGAAAAATTCTGGGCGCAACAGAAAAGCCAAATTTGAAAACTCTTTCTGAATATCTTCAAAGCTGTTTCGCCCTTAGATCCTCTTATTCTGAACCTTCATCCTAGAATCACTACGGCAAGAATCCAAATTCACGTGAAATAGCCTCTTCCCTTGTCTGTCTTTAAATCTGTAATCCTACTAGTAATGTGGTTGAATTATATTTGAATTTGAATTATATCTGTATTAAATCTGAATTATATATTTAACATAGCAAACATATTAGGATAGTTACCTCACCTATCAACCTGTCATTTACATTAACTAGAATTTTTAACGGCGCGCATTCGCGCGCCCCCTATCGAAATTCTCGAATGAATTTATCCTGTTCGATTTATATCGATATATTGATATGTTCACATACCAGGAGATTGACCAATAGTAACTGAGGAGGGTTTATATTCTACCAATAAGGAATCAGGTCTCATTTTTTCGACTATTGACTAACTTCAAACTGTCATGTATTTTTATTGTAGGGATACTTTTATTATATCATCTTCATCTTCTTTTTTCTACTGTATATTATAGCTCTTAAGTTTAAATTTCTATTTTCTGTATCTACCTATATCTCAAACTCCTTGTATGTAGGCCTATGTCCTTTTGATACAATAAAGATTAAATTGAATTGAATTGAATATTACAGGGCATAATTTCTTTATCAACATTCAAATATCACATTTGTTTATTAGTGAACAAATCTGATTTGACTGAAATAAATTGTTCCCTCATTATCATAAAACTAAAATCATTATTATATTTACGAGCTTATGCAATCGTTAGAGAGCCAGAAAATTAAATTATTGTCACACTAAAGATTACGACGCCTTGAAACTGATGAAGCCGGGCAATAAGATGAGACACGAGTTCTGTGAGCTACGTTAGAGGGTGAATTCACACATCAGACAACCGAATGTACTAGTACTGGTGTAAGGTATATGGTATGGTATGTATTCAAGATTGTGTATCTGACTACTTGCCAGTTCCCAGTGATCGTATAAGCTTTCCACTTTAGTTTTATCGCCGTGCAGCCAATAGCGAGTTACGATTTAGATGTTGAATTCATCGAGCTTGAAACATCGACCGTTTAAGAAAAACGACTGTCAAATGTTCCTGTATTTCATCTCTTTCTGTACGACACCTATATTATGTAATACCTAACCGTGTGTACGCAAACTTAACTAAAGTGTAAATTTGTTTGGTCCTCGCGTTTTCATTGTTATTGTTTTTGGGCTAGCTTTACTACTCGCTCTAGTTTTCGGTACCTAGTTCCATCTTTGTCTGAGAAAATGGATTTAGTGAGGACAAAATTTGGTCTTGGGTCTGTCAGAAAAAGACAGTAAGAGGAGAAACGCAGAATATTACACCTACACTGGTATATGTAGAGGCACTAGATATAGTAACGATGCAGAAGAGAGCAGAGAGTTATATGGCTGACGCTGCAATGCTGAAACAATGAACCGACCAACCAACGTGGTCCGTACAAATCTCTCGGCTTAGCGTGTGAGCCTTTTTCTCTTTCCCTTCGTCTACTTTTTGTCCTGGCTCTCATACAGCTCTTTACTTGGCTGCTAAAAGGTTTTGCAGTAATATAGAACAAGACGGTCTTGCTCTCTGGATTTACCGATCCTCGTTGTCATAGTAACTCTCAGTAAAGAGTTTTTCCTCACCTTCTGATAAATTTATTTTATTAAGCCGACACTGAGATAAGTTTAAGGGATTCATTTATCCGTGAGTTGAGAAAACTTTTATACAGAAACAAAAAATAACTCGATTCAAACTGATATTTTTATTTTGAATTTGAGTCTAGTTTCAAAATATTTACATCTCTTAAGTCGAGAAAATTATAACTCTTGGATGAAAAATTTTCCATTCAAGAATAGTATTCTTCGACCGAGTATATAATAGCTTTCAAACAAAGTCAAAATTTATTTGACTCAAATATTTTTTTCTCTTGGTTTGAGGCCAGTAAAATTGATTCAAGATAATAGCGATTTTGTTTAAGAGTACGACATTTTTTCAATCAGGTTATTATTGAACTTGCTTCAAAAATATATCTATAAGTATTTTTTAATTATTATCCAGTAAATTGCTACAATACTTGAATCAACTCCTGATTACGAAATTAAATCGTTTTTTTTTTCATTTATAAAAATATTTGCTTGCAAGTATGAGAAATTACATGTAATTACAATAATACGCGGTAGAATAATTTTTTTATATAAAAATAATTTTTCTGTGATGATGTCAGGATCATTTCATGTAAAAAACAATTTTCTAATTATAAGAACTTAGTGATTGTTTAATATCTTGAATATTTTATGTGAATAAATTGTCAACGACAGACTTTTAAGTTATCGGATGAATAAAAATCTTCAATACATACGTTTGTTAGATAAATTTTTACATCCAGTTTTTAAATTACATTGAATTCTTGTTCACATAAAAATTCTATTTATTCATGCATTACATAATAATAATAAAACGCGGAAACAGTCTTCTGATGTAAAGAATGAAAACTTATGTAAAAAAATATGTTGCTTGGTTTGATATTTAGATTATCGTTATAAACTTATATTTTTGACTTAAGCATAGACAAATTTTGAAGCAAGAATTTAGAAACCAACAAATAGCAATTTATATCATACGACTGCAAAGTGGCGATTTTCTAAAAACGACGATGTTGCGATATGAGCTTAAAGAAATGTACAAAAACGGGCGCAATTTTAACGTCCGAGGCGAAGCCGAGGACGGAAATTTACTATCGTTTTCGTACATTCGCGTCACAAACTTTAAAGCGAATATCGTAAAATCTTCATTGCCAAAATCACCACTTAGTGGCCATACAATATTTTTTGTTATTATGGCTCCATAAGTTTAACTTTTGAGGGATAGGAGGCAAATAATGACATATTCAAATTTTATGAAGTTTCACAAGGGCAAAAAAATTTAATTTTATATTAATTATCTTTTTATTAATATTTATTTATGGCGTGGTTGTTATTTTATTAACATTATGCCCGCTTCGTAGTAAACTGCAAGCAGAGAAATAATTAGCGCCACTCAATAGTAGCTAAGTTTAAAATTTACTCAAAATCATCGGTCAGTAAACTAGAATTTGATTTTTAGTAGATTTTATAGAAATCTAACTATTGCAATGGTCCTCATGACAAAACTTTTGAAAAATTTTGCTATATTCCGACATAACTCGACGAGCTGAGTCAGAAAATACATATGGTTCAAAAGTTTACATATATATATATATACGATATAACGCGGCTTGTCACCACGATAGCGTCGCCAATTTACAATGGATCTTTATCAAACTCAACATACTTATACTACAGATAGATACCGAGGTCAAGTTCGAAGATGAGCTTAATCGGTCAAGTAATTTAGAAATGCCATGATTTCAAAATTTTCAAAATCATAAAAAATCATAAAAATTAACATTTCTCCATTTTCGTCCTTCCATAACTTTTGAATGGGATAATTTATCGAATTTATGTAAATTGCATCTGAAAGCTCTTTAAATAAGCTTCAATTTGAGTACCATATCATATGTGTAGTCCCAAAATTATGTCCTATTCCGCTATGCCAATTATGAAATTTGCTATTGCACTCGTATTTTTGTTTTTTTTTCTTTACTGTACACCAGCAGTATGTAAACAAATAACGAGTTAGGGTTAAATAAGGTTTTAATCGCCGGTTTACTAGAAATCCATTATTTTTTTCTATTTATGATGAAATCTACTTCCATTTCGACTGCCGAATGGTCTTTTTTTTGTTCTTAATTTCATCCGATTGCACAAGAACAGTACGGAAAAAAGGGGGAAGTAAACTTTGCGGCCTAGGCCGTGGAAAAAAGGCGATATGGTAGAGTCTCTAGAAATGAGTATCTTTTCGGACGCCATCCAGCGCTCAAAAGTTGAACTTTTGGAGCGAGTATAACAAAAAGAAAATTATTGAAGGAATAAAATCGTCCGCAAAGGTCCTGATTTCTAAAGACAGTACTTCACCGTCGATTTTTCCGACCTAAGCCGCAAAATGTACTTCCCCTTCTTTTTTCCTGTATTTTTCTTATAGGACCAGTCAGAATTGGGGACTGTAAGAGAACAAATCACTTTCTAGCTTACCGACCGAAGGTTTTGAGTAGTTTATCAATCTAGTTACTATTGAGTGGCGCTAATTTTTTCTCTACTTGCTGTTTATTGATAAAGAGACCGAATTTTGGTATAAATTTAATAAAAGTATTGTATAACATATATGTTTAATATTCTCGTATTTTTTTGCAGATGTTAAGGAATCCATTAAGAATTTCTATAAAACTAAGTTCCTTCTACTTTTATTTAATTTTCATAAACAATAAAATAATTACATTCAGAAATCTCTTCTGTTGTATAACTTTTCTTTAATATTCCTAATGATCATACTAAAGAAAACTCTGTAAAACTTGGTAAAAAATTCAGTGAACAACCTAAAAACAACGCGCTAAAGATGATATTATTTCATTTTCTTCGTTACCGTTCATCATCGATGTTAATCCCAAATTAATTTATTTATTTAAATTTTTTTCCTACATGATAATACATTCTTTACATCCTGGCAATGTTTTCTTTTGAAATAAGCATGACACATTTTTAATTAAGAGATATTAATGATCGTGTTAAGTAGAGCGATAATACAACTAGTTAATGAATAACAGTTGCGAGGAGAAATGTGACTGCAATAGTACTCAAGTATGATGAATTTGAAATTTATTTAACACGTTCGTTGCAAGCGTGTCACTATCGGAGCATGGGATCTCGTAGTTATTATCAGTTAGCATGTAAATATTTTCAGTGATCAATTGTTTAATTTATTTGCAAATGTCAAAGTACATTTTTCAAACAATAATTATTTTTTTTAATTATATCATTATTAATAATAACCGTAGTAAATAAATTAAAAAAATACATATTTACCACCTACAACTATTTATATCCGTATAAATTACCAACCGACTATACCTCTGTCTATCTTGGCACAAAATTTTTTATCTGTTGCCAGCATTCGTATTTACAATTGGCATTTCTTGCTGTTAATTTACTTCATTTTTTAACTTCATCGTTCAGTTGGGTTTTTCCAACCACTTTTTATCTTTCAATTTTTTTATTTATTTTCATTTTTATTTTTTTTTTAATGCTTCTGTGGCGTTCAGCAGACAGTGCAAACTAGCCGCTTATCACGTAGCCTTTTGCACCAGAACGAGCGGCACCCGCGTGCAATTTCCGAGCACTGACGAACGTGTAATATGAAGGTGCCTTTTTTTATTTTATTTTTGTTTTGTTTTTACTATTATTTCTTTCACTTGTATTGTATATGGTATGATTGCGAGATACATGTGTGCTGGATGCGTTTGATATGTGTTTTTTGTTTATATTGGTATGAGAAGAGCTATCGAGATAGCCACGGTCCATCCCCTTTCGTGCGTTAAAAATTGTAATACGGGTTCAACCCGTGAAATTGTACACCCTCTAGGGGGCCACTCTTTCCGGTGCTCGCTATTTTTATTATTTTTTGTTTGCATTATTCCCATTTATTTTTATTCTTTCAAAGTATTAAATGTTGTTTGTATCCATTTAAAAGTATCCCAATAAATCGGTTCATATATATTTATTCACAAACCTATCTGTCTAAATATAAATTTCTAAATCCCAGGCAATCAAAATTTTTAATCGATAAATTGTTTATTTTCCTTTGAATGTAAATTTGAATCGAATGAAATAAAATATTATAGTGAAAAAAATTTCTATGGCTATATATATGGCTGATTTTCATGTCCGGGCATAAAAAAAAAATTGTATATGGCTTTAAATAAAATAATATCCGAAAAAATTTTTCATGGAAAATAGAAATAAAAAAAATGTTTCTTTTTAACAAAAGTTGAAAAAATTTTTCGATATTTTAAGTCTGAATTTTAGAGTTAAAAATTATGATTGAAAAAAAAAAGTGTAACAAAAGTCAAAACAGGTGTTGAAATGGCAAAAGTAGCAGAGTAATTTGATTGTGACCTGACGATTTAGTGGGTCTGATCCTCGAAAATTGGTTGATAAATTTAGTGGGTTCTTTTTAGCCTGGCTAAAGGGACAAAGTCGTTGAACATATATTCTTGTGGCTTTGCAAAGCATCTAGAGAACGACGGGAATTGTCAGTCTACGGACCTGCTGAGGGTGTAATAAACTTGCTGCTATACACACCGTAGTGTACTGGGATTCGAGGGTAATTGTCTCACACAGATCACCAAAAATATATTGCCTGAAAACACAATTTCAGATAAAAAGATCAAGGTTTACGCTTAACATTTCATCAAATATACTTTTGCACGCCTCATAGAGGTAGTGATTTTACTTCCCTCACATATCATTGTCGGACAAACACTTTTTGTAAAACTCATAATTTGATCGAAAAATTTTTTCACATATCCTCTCTGCAACTATTTATATTTTTATACTTTTTTTAGTACACTGATAAAAAAATTGACTTTACTCAAGAGCCAAACTCTTGAACCAAGAATTCCATTTTGAAGAACATGATTTTCTTGAGTCAAGAGAATAAATTCTTGACTCAAGAAAATTTTCTTAGACTAAGAATAATTTCTTAGCTCAAGAATTTATTCTCTTGACTCAAGAA
>CAJNRD030001120.1:13194663-13259161 GCA_905319865.3 Cotesia congregata
AAAAAATTGACTTGACTCAAGAGCCAAACTCTTGAACCAAGAATTCCATTTTGAAGAACATGATTTTCTTGAGTCAAGAGAATAAATTCTTGACTCAAGAAAATTTTCTTAGACTAAGAATAATTTCTTAGCTCAAGAATTTATTCTCTTGACTCAAGAATATCATTTTCTTCAAAATGATATTCTTGGTTCAAGAGTTTGGTTCTTGAGTCAAATCAATTTTTTTATCAGTGTATACTAAACAAACACAACTTGTATACCATTGCACATATAATTCAATAAAGATTAATTCTGGAATTTTCAAAAATTTATTTAGGATAATAAAAACGAAAAAATCATTAATGTAAGCTAAAAATTTTACCTATAAAGCAATAGAAAAATGTTTATAGTACGAAATATTTATTTTGTGAAAAAAGAATTTTTTTTACACTCATTTGTCTCTAAAAAAATTTGGTGTTTCAAATGGCTATCTGTCTCGATATTGTTTAATTACTAAATTACAATTAATGAAAAACTAAAATAGTATTTTTTTTTCTTAAATAAAAAATATATACCGCAAAATATTTGAATCATAAACTACGTCAAAAATCAAAAATTTCTTTTTGTTTCCTTCATCCTATAAATTATCAATGCATTTTAATTTTAATTAAAAATTCAATCAACATTTTAACGTGCATTTTTATTTTCCAAAACTCTAAACAAAATTACTCACAATCAGATAGCTAATGAATTTTTACGATTTCAAATTCTTACTAACAGCCATCGTTAAACAGCAGGTAAGTAAATCCTAAATACCTGTTTCATTAAATGAAACTCGGTGTAATTACTAAAATAATTCCTCGATGCTCGTAAATAATACGATCTCACTTTTACTGGTGCTTATTAAATAAATTAAAAACAAAATAACAAAATATAAATACTCGTTATCAAGCTCTTGGTCAAACGTCTCAATTATTATCATCTGGATTCATCCCTTAATTCATTATCTTTATTCATCCTTATCCGTATAATAAAACTTATAAATAAAAGTTTTTTTATCCATTACGTTATTATTACCTCTTGTGCAGAATACTGAGGACTGGAACGGTGATATAAACCATCAGAGTTGGGAGGAGGTGGTGGAGGAGTGCCTTCTTCCTTTACGATCTTCCAATGCTAATTTCACAAAGCTCGGCACCGCCTCAAACATGGGACAGAGTCCAGTCTAAAAGATAATAAACAAGTATGTAAGAAAGAGAAAACTATATATATGATGTTGAGACTTCCTTTCGAGGCGGCATCACTTGATGATGACGAGATGATCACTTAATTTGCCCAACAGCTGCCGCGTCGTTGCCTTCGCTTATTTTCAAACTCTATCTTCACTCTTTTAATCTACTATTTTTTCTTACTCATCATCCTCATTTTTGTCTTCTTTGCCGGCTCTTCTTCTCCATTGTCTGGGGTCTGGGATCAAATCCTACCCTTTCAATTGTACTCGAGTTCATCAAAAATATTTACACAGATAACAAGTTTTGTAAGAAAAAAATTATTTTTTTTTGGAAACAATGTGTTGTTCAATTTATAATTTTAATATTTATTTCTATATGATCACACCTGTTGTCTCTTTTGTTTTATTTAAAATAGGAGTTTATGTATACAACAATTTGCCATTTAGAACCTCAATAATATTTTCAATTTTGACTTATCTGATGAAAGTCGATGGAAAAAAAAAATGAAACTAAATTAAACATCAAAAACGAATGTAAAAATTTTCCCGTAAACAAATTTTGTCCACAAATTACCTTAAAAACATTATTTAAAATATTTAAGAGGTGCCTTAGGAGATTTTCCATTTCCCATTTGATGGACACATAAGAATTTTTTTTTCTCTAAACTTTGAAATTTTGTAACTCATGATTAGATGGTCATAATTCACACGGAAAAAAGTAAACTGTAATATTCACTTGGATTCCGGTTAGTTTTTATAGTTTCAACAGTAAAGCGGACATCGGGGTGGCAAAAATGTAAATATTACAGAACTTAATGTAGAAAGTGTAAAAGCCACAATTTATAAGTTAATATCCAAAGTAAGTGATTAGTAGCTGTCACTATAGTAAATAGCGATTCTTTCATCTTAAAAAATTACAGCTTCAAATAGTGAAAATTGCCATTTCAATATATAGTCTATATTATGAGGAGAAGGGGAACTCAGATGAAAGATAAGGGGGTCTCACTCTGGGAGAATTTAACATTTTAAACAGTAAAAATTATACTTTTAAAATATATATTTTACCAGTCCAATGCAAGTCAATAATTACAGTTTGATTTTTAGCGTTGTGTTTAAAATTTACCATTTTACTTTATAAATATTGACGTTGCTTGTATTAGAAATATACTAACTTTATTTTATACTTTTTACATATCATAAGATCATTTTTTAGGTACGAAATGATAAATATCAAAGTCTGAATTCTTAATTATTATACTTTAACATTTTAGACATTTACATAGCGAATATTACTGTTTGAAATAGTATTTTCTTCCATGTACAGAGTAAATTGTAACGTTTAAATGGTAAATATTATAAAGTGAGTAGTAAAATCACGATTTACTGTTTAAAACGGTAATTTTTAGCAGTTGATCATTACTTATTATAAATCGACTGTTAATTATTACAGTTTACTTTTTTCCGTGCAATGTTGAATTGAAAGAGTTCTACATTTAACTACATTCGATTGTAGTTATAACCATTTAGGTAGAAAATCTTACGATCATGTTATTGTAAGAATTATTATCATATAAATTATTAAAACTATAGTGCAAAGATCATTGACGGAACCGTAATAATCTCTCCGTGTATTTTGAAAAGTTTATTAGCGAACAGTTCGACTTTACTTGCGAGAAACCAAACTACAGCGCCACCTGGTAATTTGGAACAACAGTCAAAAGTGCAACAATAGAAGCATAGTCTCAGCTGTGTTCACGTGTCAGCTAAATGTACATTAATCACCCGATGAACTTCAGTACAACTATTACTTTGCCATTTTTTCTGATGTAACATTTGAATGTTACAATTTATGGATCGATTCTAGAAAACTCAGCTATAAATATCCGTAACTCGAAGCATAAATCCGCGTTACTGCTGACAAAAACAAATTATGTAAAAGTAACATAAAATTCTCTGTACTGTTTTTTTTTTAATTTCTACCATCTCGCATCCCGCCTGTTCATTAATGACGATTCAAGCAATCGATTATCAAATCCCGATTGTAAAAAAAGAATTATTTATTTATTCCACCAAAAAAACCTTATTTTAATTTTAGGGTAATAATTTCAGCGCTCACTGGCCATGGGACCGGAGGATAACGACGCGCTGGGAGTCCATACCACAATAGTTGTTATACCTTTTTAATCCAGGAACGATTATTTATGGATGTAGAATAACAGCTGAGCTTCTTATTCTTTTTCATCATCTTCATCATCATCATCATCATCATCATTGTCGTCCTCTGCATCTTCATCGACCATCCACCAGCTCTTTGCTTTAACTACCAAGAGTTCTCCACTATCTGCATCATCCACGTCGACTATCCGCGTATCAACCAAAGCAACAACCAACTAAATAGAAAACTAAGAACTAAATTTAAGATTAATATAAGTAAAGAAGCACCAGCAGGGCCGAGGTCGCATACCTAGCGCCTGTGAATCCGTTATTAAATTATTATACGAGCGAGAGATTTACCGGCTAAGCGACCGACAGGATTAACGCCCTCTTATTCTATTTTTTCTAACCTTGATTTATTTAATTTTTAGTTTTCTTTTTATCTTTTTTCAATAAGACGTTATACATACGCCGTAAAAGGAGCTGCAGCGCCGAAAATAATAATGTCCATTTATCTTTAAGTATACATTTATAATTTTAAAATAGCGTAAGCGTATATATATATATTCGGTGATAAATAACTTTTTTAATTTAAATATTAAATATTAATAAAAATAAATTATCAATAAATAAATGATTTGCATGATATTTTATGAAATATTAAAAAATTTAGTATTATCTCCGGGATATTAAGAGATTTAAAGAAAGTCCGCGCTCGCTCGGTAGCTCATTTTATAAAACGCCTAATCTTCTTTTAAAAATACTTATGTTATTATTGAGCTTAAGGCTTAATATTTACAAGACGAAATCCCATAAAATTAATAAATTTATTACGACAACGGGTTACTTTTTTTTTGCATCATACTTGTGTGTTTCTTCAACGGTGATGTGACGTCTGTTTTTAAACCGAAGAGATACCTTTTTTTTTGGAGCCTTTGTGTTGTGGTTTAGGAATTATTCTAAAATTCAAATTGAGTATTCTATTAGGTGTGAGCCTGCGGCGGCGTTCGGGACTGGCAGGAGAGGGGGAGGAGGGAGATGCAGAAGAAGAAGACGAAGAAGAAGAAGAAGCAGCAAGTGTCCTTACGTGTGATGTTAGCGAAGAAATAATGTGTGAAAAGAGAGCTGGCCGAAAAGGGAGTATGGTAAGGAATGAGAACCAGGAGACAAGGAGGTGGAGGTGGAGGTGAAGGTGGAGGGATGAAGGAAGGAGGGGGAGAAATGAGAAAGAGTGTAATAAATTGGCGGTGAGATTATTCTCGACGTGCATTAAGACGTCAAGCGGCGACGGACGCTTGGAAAGTATTGCCCGACACCTTCTGCCGCTCGCTGTCTTGTTCCAGTGCTCATGGGTTGAACCTTAATATTATGGTTGCGTCCTCCTCCTCACCCTTTCGCGGCTCTTCTGGGGTTTTTTATCGGCTCATCCCCTGGGCTTGTCTCAAATATGTTATGAAGTATTATATTATATAGGTGTTACAATTACTTTGTATTTTGTATTTTGTGTTTTGCATGAGAATGCTTTTCGCGTGAGATGTGAGGTGTTTTGAAGTGTAAACGAGCTCTTCTGCGGTTACAGAGGGGCTTACAGGCGGTGAATAAGAGCGGATGTTTTCATTTTTACTAAATTCGTTGTTGTTAAATACGGTGATTGATTGATCAATTAGAAGGCTTGTTTTGATAAAAGAATATGAGTTTTTTTTTTGCAATCTGCTCGAAGGTAATTCATTTGAGTTTATACTGAGTTAATTGGAAAAAGAATTGTATATGCTTTTGTAAATTTGTGACTATGTTTAAATATATATGATAACCCGCAAGGAAATATACATTTGTAAAAAATCTATAAGGCAAACTGAAAAAAAAAATTAGAAAAACGGTTCACCCTAAAGGCCATCCCTGCAACTTCCCGCTAATTCCATACCTGGGCGCTTAAAATTGTACTTATGACATTTTTGAGATGTTTGAGCTCAAAATATACTTTATGTTATATTTTGAGCTCGCTGAGTTCAAAGAGATAATATTTCTATGCATTTGAGCTCTCCCAGCTCAAAAGTCTGATAGAAGTTTCATAGAACACTATTTTTGGAATTTTCAAACCGCAATAACTTTTGAATGGATTAACCGATTTTCACGCCGTTGGCGGCATTCGACGCAGTTTTATCATCCTCATAAGTTATTTTCAGGTTTTAATTGATCGAACCGAAAATTTCGGGGTAATCTCGAAAAAACACTTTTTTCGATTTTCTTTCGTTGACGATATCTCTCGAACGAATCAACCGATTTTGACCGGATTGGTGGCGATCGACGTGGTTTTTTGAGGTTAAGAGGTGATTAGTTTTTGGAATTGAACCATCAAGCCGTTTAAAAGTTATTTCAAAAAAACCACATTTGAAAAAAAGTTTTTTTTTTTTAGTTTTTTGAAGATTTCTCAAAATCTATTGATCTGAATTGGTCCAAATCGGCCCAAAATTGAGGTGTCCGCACTCATTATTTGATTTAAATTCTTTTAGTATCTGAAAAAAATGAAACGTATAAATCAAAAATATTAAAGCAACATCGAGCATGTTGGTTCATTATCTAGTCAATCATAATTTAAATTTTATTGTTCCAACAATTATCTTGCTAAATAATTTGTTATCAAAAACGTTTAATAGTGTTTATGCAACAATCAATATCGGTGACTTATTTTTGAACCAAAAAAATTTCGATAGAGCTGTCAGAGGTTGAGTTAATTTAGTGGATAGAGACGTTTCAGGTAAGTATAAAATAAAGTTGTCATTGAGGACATTGAGAAGAGTTCATCAACTGACTATACATATCACACTGCCGATCAGAATTGAAGAATAAATTTATCACTTATAAAAGTTCATAAAGATTTTTATTTACATTTACTGTTGAGTCGAAAGCAACAAAGCAATTTTTCAAAATACTCAAAGATAATTTGGAAGATGATTGACTTGAAATTGATAGTTTTTAAGTATCATACATAGATTTCGATTTTCGATTTTCCTAGTTGATATTTATGAAGCGTTCATAATTATACAAGCTTAAACCTACTGAATGATTTATTGATTTTCTATTAAAATCCAAAACACCAAAATTCAATAAAAAAAAGTTGGATCTGATTTTTATGTTTGATCAAAATCATTTCAACTCTTTTCAATTTAAAAATTTATCGTGTCCGCATCAATCATTTCTTTAATTTAAAGTTATCAAAACATATCCTGATTCACAAAAATAAAAATTCCTTTCTTCAAACATTGTATTTACTTTTTTATAAAAATTTATCACATAATCTTCCAAAAAAATAGTGCCTCAATATCAATTTGTCCTCACATTTATTTCTTTCTTGAAAAAAAATCCTCAAAAAACTAAATTATTAACTAACCACGTAAACACGAACCCGAAACCCAAAACTTAAACAAAAAATAATAAAGCATATCTTTTTCTCAGGCTAAGTGTTTTTATCCGACTCATTTAAGATTAATCAATTATTCCAGAGATGTTAACAAGAGCCACAATCGGTGATTTGAAAAATTTTTTTATTGTCCATCAAAAGATATAATATCTTCATTACAATAGGTCAATCCAGGTGTTACCGTCGTGATATATTACTCGCCAGTCATCAGAAAAAATCCTCAGCATTATATTACATTATATTATATACCTCACTATAATACACTCACTAAATAAAACCTGAAAAAGTTGATATAGAATCCGCGGGGTGCCACATAATAAAGTTACTCAATTCTCAATCCCTTGCCCCCACTCCCACTCACAGTTCTCCTACCCCTTTTTCTCTCCAAATTTTTCCTCCAAACAAATTCTAAAAATTTCTCACTTTCAATTTCGCCGAAAAATCTTCTAAAATAATTAATTAAAAAACATAATTTATTATTAAATTGAAAAAATAAATGACCATAAAAATCTCAGACTATTTCAATCATTCATAATAAAGACATTAACCAACCGTAACAATTAACTCCGTCTTAATATTTTTCACGGATTTAATATTTATTATAATGCGCGTAACAATAGATCGGGAATGGGTGTTTATTTTTGTTGTGGGAAACATTTGAAATTTTTTTTAATCCGTCCAGATGTGAGTTGTTCTTTAACATCTTTACTACTCATCCAATAATAATAACACATAACACATATACACCCTCAACACAACATAACACAAGACTGATCATCGTTTCAATTCCAATGAAGACATTGGTGTTGTAAATACACCTTGGAAGCGTGTGTGTACATTCTTCAACGTGTGTTTCACATTTCTTCTCACACCTCGACCCAAATGATCTCTCTCGCACCTACGGGTGTTATATTATAACTCATAACACTCACACATGTGTCTTCACTGTTAAAATGTGAGCGTAATAGTGAATAACTCGGAAGAGCAAGTCAAGACAAACGTATGTGTGAATATTCGTCTGTGTGTGTGAGAGACTATAACCGTGGCCGCCGGTTGCGGCACCCGGTCAAAGGCCCGCGGGGGGTATGGCCTCTCAGACCGTGAGGCTAATTGATACGTAAGATTACGTTCCTGGGGATTCTCCTTACTCACTGTCTCTTTTTATCACTCGTCATACGTGTACGGTCCGGACTTTTCTGCCTCGTACCTCGGGATTCTGTTTTCTGTTCCTCGTTCTCTACCCGCTCTGTGCATGGTACTGCCCCGAGCAACTACGGATGATTGGTTGTCTGGATGAGCGCGAGCTGGCACTAAATTCCTTGATTATGCGACCAAAAATTTATTTCGTTTATAAAACAGGTAATTAATTCAATATTTTAGGTCTTTTTTCTTTATTCTCGTATTTATGGGATTATTTATTGTAATACGGGTGGAATTATTGATTATAAAGGGATCGAGTCGAGCTGAGGTGGAAATTTTTTACAATTTATTTTTGAAAAAATTTGTGGAAAATTTTAATTAGATCACTTTATTGATAAAGTTTTTAATTTTGGTCAAGGTTTATTTGTTTTTAGTTTGAGATTATTTTCATTGAGTGTAATTTGTAATGAATGATTAATAATAAATAATTATAAACACTAATAGCATATTGATTGGACTACTTAGTATCAAAGTGATTTAAAGTTCATCATCTGTGCTAGGTTATCGCAATATTTATATTATAAAATTTATAGGCGATAGATATACACTTAGATTTATGTTACGTACAAGATTCATTACTGTACTGTAAATGATAGATTTATGACTATATCTTATTAATAATAAAAGAATTTAATCGAATTCGATCACGCATATCTAGATCTACTAATGTATCACCTAAATTTTTTGCATTTCATTATCATACAATTAATGTGCTGTTACTCTATTTTTTATTTAGATAAAATAGGCTTGATCCGACAAAATTTATGAAACATTGAAGATTAATTTTTTTTTGTTATTTAATTTTTAATAAAGAAAATTTCGAAAGTTTACTTAGTTATAATATTTCATATGTTTTGATATTCAAATGATTTTAACATTACTAATATTTAGATTTTTTTATATGGCTGTATAAATCATAATGTAATAAATTTTTATTTACAAACTATCTATTTTCAATATTAAATATATTCTACTTAGTATTGAAATTTTTGGAAAAGAAATATAATGTTTTTAATTAATTTTATCGATGAAAATTCAGTCTAGACTGATGATGATAATAAATTAACTCGATTCATGAGAAAAAACCTTGAAATAATAAATCATTTTTAAAAATTTTATCATCTTGGATCGAGCAAAAAATTCTAATATAAGCTACAAATTTTTCTTGGCTTAATCTTAATTTTTCTGCTTAATTTAAAATTACCAAATTTTTTAAAGTAACCTTGATATGGTTCGTAATTTTGCTTGTAAAAAAAATTAATTTTTTTTTATCAGTATAAGTAAAATTTTAATATATGAAATTATTTACTTGTGAAAAAATTCCCATGTATGGCTTAATATGCGTTAATAGCCTATTTCATGCCTAATATGGTCATAAATGCTCACATATAATTTATTGACTAAGAGTAGTGCACACGGAAAAAAATAAATTGTAAATGAACATGATGAAATCATGTTGCAACCACATGGTTTGTCATGTTTTGGCTACATGACAATCATGTTGCGGTAGCATGAAAAAAATTATGTGGCAGCAACATGATTTTCATGTAGTCTTAATAGCATAAAATTAAGATGCAACAACTAAATATTTATGTGTCAGAAAAATTATTTATTATCAAGCAACTAGATGTTTTCGGATTTATAATATTGCAGATGAAAATTAGAGAGATGGACCACAGTTTGGAAAAATTTACAAAATTTATGCAATAGCAAACGATGTTTTTCTTGTCATGTATGGTATAACACCGATAGCATTTAAACGTTATTATCATGCGTGGAATATGTAAAAATAAATAAGTCACGCTAATTGTGTAAGGAACAATCTTCTACCTCCAATTGTACCTTGTCTATCGATAAAAAAGGACTTGAATTATGTTACAACAAGATACTTAATTTGAAAATAATAACAATTAATAATAATTTAATTACTTTTATCACAAACCAAAGCTATTAGTAATAAAAATTGTATATAATTTGAATAAACAAAGATATCGTTCACAAATTGTATAATTCGATAATTTAATCTTATTTTCATCTGCAATATTATAAATCCGAAAAAATCTAGTTACTTTATAATAAATAATGTTTCTGAAGCATAAATATTTAGTTGTTGCAGCTTAATTTTGTGCTATTAAGGGAACATGAAAGTCATGTTGCTGCCACATGATTTTTCTCATGCTACCGCAACATGATTGTCATGTAGCCAAAACATGACAAATCATGTGGCTGCAACATGATTTCATCATGTTCATTTACCAAGACCGCATCATGTTGCATTTACTATTTATTTCTTTCCGTGTAGAAAATATCGAACGAATTTTTGGTCAATTCAAAATATTAATTGACGGATTCATTTGTAGATAAAATATAAAATTGGAAAATTATTTTTTCATTCTTATATAGAGCCTGATATGGCCATATATGATCAGATCAAGTCAGATATGATAATTGGCTACATTAAAACATTTTTTACGGATGATTTTCTTATAATTAATTGATTAATTAATTGATAATGTGAGGTATTTATTATGAAATGTAGCTCAAACCTTTTTTTAAATTTTCAAAAGAAACATAAGACTTCTCACTAAAAAAATCTAACACTAAAATCGATGGATAAATCATAATTAAAATATTAATACCAGCTTTCTAAAACTAATAATTAATTATCATAATACGAATTTAGACGTCATAAAAAGTATTTAAACCCAGACATTTAGAAGAATTGATTGCAAATATAAACATTAAAGACAATACCGCGTTATTTTAGGAGCCACAATTTGAAAAACGATTGAATAAATTCTATTCCTTGCATCAATAATAGTAGAATTGGTAATCCGTGGTAGTTCTAATAGAATCACGAGCCAAAGAAGTAATAAGAGTACACATAATAAATAGGAGTTATAGAAGGGATTATTCTTGGTTACTTTAATTATTTTTATTTCTTTTCTATCCAATATATTTTGTTCCTCTGTTGGTGAAAAAGAAAGCGCGGTGTTCATAAAACAGCCATAAAACACTAAACGGCTGTAAAGCTGCCGTCCGAAAATGTGTGTAGTATATAAACCATTATATCTTCACGTATACATATATATAAACTCTGTTGTTTAGTTCGCATTTACTCGGGTAGGTTAAAGTAAAAAGACCCACGTGTATTCCTTTTGTGGCATACCGATAGAGACACGCATCTTTGAACGTTAAATCACCCCACAACCACGCCCCTCGCCCTCTTTCTCTCTTTCACCCTCTTTTACCTTCACTTCTTTACTCTTGACTGGTATGTTGCGAAATCCAACTGCGAATAATACGAATCATTCCTCTACTTCTACTTTAGTTTTATTCTTTTTCACGTTTATTTTTTACCCTTGTGTTTTTCTTCAGCGGATAAGAATCCCAGGTCTTTTTGGGTGATCGCGTGTTTTATAAGTCTTCTCAGGTAACAATTCCCGTTATATATCTCGGCTCATTACCACAAACAAGAAATAAATTGTTTGATTGCCTCGTTTAAACATAAAACAATCTAAATAAATAAATATTTATATTTATAATAAATTCGTTTATTCGCTTCAAAATATTATTCTGCATCCTAATTTCTCTCACAAATTTTTTTGAATTCAATCTTGTTTGTATTATGGCATGATATTATTTTATATAACAAATATATATACTTCGTAGTATGCGCAAAAAAAACTGATATAAAATTGGTTCCACAGTAACAACAAATCCACACTTTGTTTTTGTGTCTGTCTTACAAAATATTAAAAAAAAAAATTATTAGAACAAATCTTAGACTATAGCCGACCCGTACGAATATTTCGTACAGTATATCGTGACTGTTTATTTTTTGATCATGACATTGTGTGAATTATTACTATAATTACATTTATTCATTATCAACTAAGTATAGATAATATAATTAGGTTTTCGGCACTCGTGTGTATGCACACCCGCTTTGCTCGTTCTGTCAATCTCTTCATAGCCAAAAGCTCTTTGAATTCAATTACATAATATTTTATTTCGTTAGATTGAACATAAAAATTTATATCAAATTTAAGAAACATTTTTTGATGCTATTTGACTGATTTGCGTTTTAGATTACACCTTGTTTACTCTCTAAACATGAATTAGTGAAAATTCACTGGAATAAGTGGATATTCACTTTTTTTAAGTGCCAATCGAGCCACTTTGGTTTTAAAGTGGCTCGATTGGCACTTAGTATTCACTTTTTTTAAGTGCCAATCGAGCCACTTTGGTTTTAAAGTGGCTCGATTGGCACTTAGAATTAGTGAATATTCACTTATTCCAGTGAATTTTCACTAATTCATGTTTAGAGAGTATAAAATCGAAACAATCCAAAAGCCGTGTGTTAGTTAAACAGACTGCTAATAGATGGCGCCTTCTATAGTCTTTCAACTTAATTTATTGTCAACAGATGGGACTTCATAATTTTTTTTTAATAAAACGTGTTTATTAATTAATTTTATTGACGAAAAACATTTTCTTCAATTTTTTGTGTATTGTGCGTTAATATCCCCGGACAAAATATCCCCGACAAAATGTCCCTGGACAAAATTGTTAAAAATATAAAAATTCATCAATAATAATTTGAAAATGAATCTCAACATTATTTTTTTAGTGTGTTTGTTTGATATTCAAAATTAAACCAACAAAAACGCGGGGATATTTTGGCCGGAGATATTAACGCGTGTCACCATCATGGTATTTGAATTTTTAAGTTTGGTAAAGAATTAAAAGGGATCTAACTATGCTAAAAAATACTTTTGAGATCGAAATATATGTATTATTATTAAATAATTCATCTTAAAATTGCACTGAAAAAAAAAAATTTATTCTCCTTAATCGTTGAGAAAAGTTTTTGAATGAAGTAAAATTAATTAAAACCAAAAGAAATGTCTTAGCTCAATAACTTTTCTAGTTGATTCAAGATGATAAAATTATCCAAAATTATCCCCCACGGAAAAAGTATATATTCTGGAATATATTCTAGATATATTCTGAATATATTCCGCGGATATAGCCCATTTTGCCCAAGGAATATATTTCAAAAGCATATATGCCTGAATATATTCAGAATATATTCCAGAATATATACTGTTTCCGTCAAGGATCTTTTTGGTTCAAAATATTTTTTTATTTAATTTTAAATTTACCTCAAAAATTGATTCTTATTTGGCCATTTTCAAATATAAAAGATATTTTTTCAAGTAACTCTTATTCCTCTAGATTAAATCAGTTCAATTTCCAGTGTGCCAGTATAAAACTATTATAACATCTATATAGAAATAGTATAAATAATATAATATAAAACAAGTGGAGTTGACCAGAATGAGAGTAGAGAGAAGAGCACGAGGCTCACCTCGAGCGGAACTGGTCCGGTTGATTATTAATACCTCGTTATCGTTTGGGGCGTTAAAGGTGCCGCCGGCAAGAGAGGCGAAACCTACTCGATTCTCACCGGTTTGTATCTTGCAAACAGACCGAATAATCTGTAAATTGATCTTTCTATCTTTTACTAGAAAAAAGTTATACAATATTTACTAGATTTTACGCGCTAAGTATATGTTATTATAAGAGCTAGTATTTAATATACGTCTCGTACTCTACTATTCAATTCAATCCTCGAATTTTTCTACATTAATTTAGGTACTCCGTATCAAGAGTTTTTTTTTATTGAATTATTCTTAGTATAAGTGATTCATTTTTTGGCGACTTCACTGGAGTTAATTGACACTAATTTCTGAAATGAGATAATTACTTGTTAATGATCATGATCATGAAGAATTGGTTTGTTTCAAATAAAAATAATGAAGAAAAAGCTACAAATTTAAATGTAACCTCTTGTGAAGTAATTTTAAAACATGCAGTTGATCATTATTATGCGGCTGTTTTATTATACATGAAACAAGATATAAGAAAAGAAAGTTTATAGATGTATAAATATGGGACATTAAAAGGTTATAAAGACCTTTAAAATTGGTGCGTTAATATATGTATAGAGATAAATATATTTGTTTAATAAATTAACTTGAATTGATAAGCCGTATGTTTAATATATTTAATAACTGTATTTTTAATATTTTTTAAAAATTAAATCTATTTTTGGTCTTCAGAATTTTAAAAGAATTTTAAGACACATCGTTAAATTTTGATTTATAGGTAATACTTTAATGTTTGGAATAACTTTCAATGAATATATAGAGTTAAAATTAATAATTAAGTAACCAAAGAACTTATTAATTCAAATCTTTTAATTACAAGTTGAGTATGTCAGTAGGAAATATTTTATTCTTTTGACATTGACTGATTAATTATGACTAACTTTGAAAAAATTTTCTGAAATAAGTTGAAAGAAAAATTTTTTTTAATTTTTATGTTTCAAAGAAAATATATATGTCAATTAAAAATTGGTATAGTATTTAAACTAAAAATCAATGTCAGACCAGCTCCTTAGAAAAGTAAGAAACTGATTTTTCCTTCAAAAAAACTTCACTCTCTAGTGAGGAGAGAATTCAGCGATCATGTGCCATCTGTCGGAAAATTTTACCAGCACTTTTTATCGAAAATTATATGTAAACATATATATAACCATGTCAGTCCTGATTTGGGCATTTTAATTCAAATCAGAATAAATTAAGGGAGGGGTAAGGGTTTCAGCGTAAAAAACACTTTTTTTGCGATTTTTTTTTCCTAAATATGGATTGAGCAATTTTATTCAATTTTAAGCCAAAAATGTCCATATATAACCTGATACGGCCAATTGTCATGAGTTATATAAGGATCGTAATATAAAATTGAGATGAAATGTATGTGGCATCAAACTATTCGTAACGTGATTGGTCGAATATATCATAAGCATGAAAATATACGCAAACTCTATAGTCAAGGCGCGCGCTTGCGCGCGCAAATTTAAATTCTAGTCCTCTTTTAAAAAGTTGATAGCCGGATGTCGAATTGTTTTATGTCACTTCTGTGACTATTTTATACGGTTGTTGATTGGTCGACTGAGATAGTGGCGGGATTTTTGAAAGAATGAAGGCGAACAAAGCGAGCGTGTTATGTCTAGTATATTAAAAATTACATATGGGCATACCAAACTATACATAGAATCACAAAATTTTCTGATAAGGCCACATTCGGAGATATCGGGCTATAGAAAATTGTTTTTGTATTGATCATTTTACTTCAAAAATTTTCATTCAAGAAATATCAGCTTTGATTGTTTCTTGAAATATGAATACTTCTCTCAATAAATAAATTTTTCTTAAATAAGATATTTAACATATGTCTTAAATGTTGAATAACTTGAATAGTAAATTGATTGAATCTTTTCCTCTAACGAAGCCACCATAAAAATGAATAGATATTTTAACCAAAAACCACGGATCGTTTCTGATAGATTTTCGTTTCCACACGATATTATAGCTGATGTTATTTAGCCCAACACAATATTGATACCTTATAGTCTGGTTTTATCTCCTCAAATTCGCATTAACATAATTTTTACTCTCTTTCAATATAAAGATCGTTTATATATTAAACATATTACCACTTTCTCTCTCATAATCTCTGGCCTGAGATGGTTATGATCGAGCGAGACAAGGAGGCACCGATGGAGCTTCTTAACGACTGAAAAAAGGGAAAAAAGAGAGAAAGAGTGAGAGAGCGAGAGAATAACCAGCCGGTCTTTTGTTTTATATCGACCTGAGAGTTTTTCGATTATCGAACACGTTGCCTTACCAACGATCGGCTAACTTAACAGTCACGCCCCTTACAAATGCCCGCTCCACCCTTTCCAACGCCGTTATACTTAGGTGTACGTATAGTATGCCTATATTAGTATACATATAGATTTTTTACACATATAAATCGTTATCCACCTCTTAATTCATGCCCTTCTTTTTGCCTTTAAATTAATTTACAGCGATTAATTTTTAATTAAACCCACGATCGCGAGAAAAAGCAATAAACGTTTATAATAATTCGCTTCGCGGAAGTTTCATCAGACATTTTATTCTGTTGTGTGTCTTCTCGTTTAGTTTAGTTTCGTTATTATTATTTTTTATCTCTGTATTTTCTTTCCTTCTTTGGCTTTGGCTTTTGCTTTTTAATTTTTTGATTTTATTATTGAAAAATGAGAAATGAATAAAAAAAATATTATTGAGAGAATAGTCCCACAGTTTGTATCCACGCCTACTCATAACGATATTTTAATTAAAACCGAAGCGGCTCTCAAGCTGGACCTCGAGGAGAAATTCAATCTTGAGATAATAAATGATCCTTGGTTACTCCCTCTTTTCCCCTTACCAACACCTATATAACCACCTAAGAATCATCTCTCCTGTTGTGCTGACGAGCCGACACCTTACTTTAAATAGTTCACACCTTTGTTGAGAAAATTTTTCGTACATTTCTTTTATTTTTTATTTTACTTTTTCCAAGTCATCATTTTTACTTTTTTTCTCGGTATTTATTGTCTTTTTTTTCATCAAAATTTTTTGTTATTATTATTATTCTCGATTTTTTTCAAAATGAACAGCACAGAAATTTTATACAATATAATGTTTTACGCAATATATTTACCTTAAAAGTCTAAAAAAAAATTTAATATCTATATTTATCGGTCGTTAATAAATAAGAGGAATCGTCAGGGTTAATAAAACAGAATTTAATATATAAATTTTATAAATATATAAATAGCTGTAAATATTGAATAAAAAGTCTTTTTTGTTGAGCCGGAAATGGGTTATTGTTTATAACGTATAATGTTTCATAACCGAGAAAGCGGAAGTAGATATAGTCCAGATCATGGTCAGACATTTAAAATTTAAACCCTCGCAATTCCTACCGTGGGATCACTGGAATTTGACATAACATATTACATATTGCAGACATATGTGGCGGTAGGACGTAGGTTACCTGACTAAGCAAAAAAACAACATAATTATTGTTACAAAAAATAAACAAAGCAGCCTATTGAGGCTTATGGGCTGGACATATATATCTAAATTGATCCGTCATCCATCCGTAGATCATAATTAATTTGGTCCTTTTGGTGAACTCGAGCGAGTCAGCGATTGAATTTCATTCCGAGAATTCGTTCCGCCTCTTTTCTTCGACAGAAAACATTTCGGTTTATTTATTATATTTTTTTCTTTTCTTTGTAATCAAGTCTTTTGTACTTACGAAATTTTTGTATACGTATTAATTAATAACCTTTCTTTTTTACGAGATATTTTTTTTACTGAATTGGGGTACGGCAGAGGGGCACGAAATTGGGCAACCAATTTCTAGACAGCATAAATTTTTAATGTAATTGATTTTATTAATTTTTTTTTTTTGTTATAATTATTCTAGAATTATGTATTTTTCATGAACACATAATTTTTCGTTGAAAATCTCCTCAAAATTTGATACTAATACTTGAAAAAATTAATTTAATGATAAATTAAAACTTTTCAAAAATGTTTATTCAATAATTTGTATAAAAATTCAAAAAAGCAATTGTCTCTTTTTTAACAAGATATACTTTGCCTAAAAATTCCTTTCTCTAAAAAATTTTTTAATATGGCTTGATTTGCCTGATATGGGTCGATTTGGTCATATATACTTATATTAGAAAATATATCTTATTATAGTTACATTGTGCTATGTATAAAAATAAAAAATGAAATTGTTAAAATCATTGTCAATTTTTATTTATTTTTTGGAAAATACAAACGTCAATTGTTATATCGTTTAAGACTAAAATTAGTTTTAATATAGTTGATTAAACTAAATTTCATTGTTAAATGAGCTCTTTAGAAAATAAAAAAAAAAGGATTTTTGTCTTAAAAGTTGATACCTCAAACTAAACTCACTTGTAACGAGACAATTCAACGAACACACTGATAGAAAATTTATGTTGACTCAAGAGATATTTTCTTGATCTAAAAATTTATTTTGGAAGACAAATGATTATTTTGCTTTAAGAATTTCTTGTCTTGATTTAGATTTTCTTGGCTTAAGAGCTATATTATCTTCAATCGATACATTTAAGTTTTTCAATCAAAATAACATTATCGTTTAAAAAACTTAAAATAATGAATCAAAGTATATTTCAAAAACTAAATAGTCTTTAATTGTTGTACCAAAAAAAAAAAATTATTTCTTGGAAATAACTAAATTAATGACTCAAAAAAAAGCCATTCTTAACACAAGTCGGTAACATCTTGAATCAACGTTATCGCCTATCTTGAACCAAGAGACAAAAATTCTTGAAAGAAATATATCTATATCTAGTTTCAAGAGTTCAAGTTTTGAAGAAAAAAAAGTTTCTTGAATCAAGATTGTTTTTCTATCAGTGCATGTGCCCTCTTTGGGAAAAATTTAACTCAAGTTCTCACCAAAAAACTATATGTTAGCATATGTGGCCTGATGAGCGTTCAATTCACTGTCGTTTCATTATTAGTTATGTATAAAAAACTAAGATACGACTGTGTATTTGTATGTATATATATCTACGTATAGATTTTTAATACAGTCGAGTCGCGTTATGAGTCCATCTTGTTTTCTTTTTTTTTAACCAGACTCGCATTAATATGGAGACACAAAGAGGCCGTTAAACCATAAAGTTTTCTGTTTTTTACTATCTTGTATTTTGTATTTTATATTAATCAATTTTATTGTTAAAAATGAGGTTATGAGGCGTGGACTTTGGATTTTCCAAACTTTTAATTTTCTTTTATTCTAAAAAAAAAAAAACACTTTTTTTTTTTCAAATCAAAAGTGACAAGTTTTTAGTAAAAAAATAAATTTACTTTTATTTATCAAGAATGTTTCTTTGTTGAAGGATTTTCTGTATCGACTGAAGATAACGTAGTCTTAAAGAGTCACAATACTTACCTATCGAAGGTATGAATCTCCTAAGCCAAGAAGTCAGAATCCAAGACAAAAAAATTTTGGACCGGTTCTGATCCATTGCAACACAATTTTGTTGTTGGACCACTATACATGTATCAGAGTCCCTTATCAGCAACAATTTCGCACTCTCCGTTTCCTGTCTTGATCCCCAATCCTACCCAGTCCTTAATCGCGCTCTATTTACAAAAAAGTAATCTCATAATCAGATAATCGATATTTATAAATAGCTTGCAGTATATAATAATTAACCGAGTGATTTAGCAGTTAAATGTCTCTATTAGTCGTGGGGTGTTAAACTGGTGGGTCATATGTGTTGGCAGCGTGTGTACAAGTTATCCTCGTACTTGCGATCAGCCAGAGAACCACATCATACTCTTTCCACTTTAGCTTACGCTACACACGATATACTACCACCGAAGAACGTCCTGAGCTTGACGAGTCCATTATAAAATTAATAACTATAAATCTTAGCTCGGCGTCGGTACAGTAGCACGTGGCCGACCATTTTTCATACTACGGTTAATTATACGCAAGTGCAAATTGAGCGAAACTGAAGAAGTAACAAGCCCATGCAAGTATGAGAGAAGATAAAAGAACAAGTAGTTCCATACCTGCGCATGCACATGCATAAATACATTACATCACCACCACCACTAACCACTAAAAACTGCTTCTTCTTTCCTTTTTTTTTTATATTTATTTTTATTTTCGCTTGGTACAATATTTTATTTATTTTTATTATTATTTGAAACTCAAAACACCTGAGTTATTGCAGTAGATCGGTAGATTAACGAAAAAAACAATTAACAATAAATTTAGTTAGGTTGTGTAAATTATTTTTTAATCAAAATGTGTATAACAATTTAAATGATGTTTGCCAATAAAAAAAAATGTTTCATTTTGTTTTATAACCCGAAAAAATAATTACCATAACTATTTTTTGTATATACATTTTGTTAATTATTTTACTGGACATAAATTTTTTAATTAATTAATCGTAATAAATTTTAAATAAAAATAAAACTGCATGAATTAAGCAATTATTTTTTAGATCCAATGAATAAAAATCACGACACATAATAAATATATATATAGATATATGTTTTGAGTGTTGCAAAATGCAGAGGGTGATGGACTTTTATACAGAAGCGGGCCGGTTTAGTAGCTAAGTTTGCGTGCCTAACAAACATTACCGTGACCAACTCTCGCGGCAGCAGCCAGTTTGAATTTCGAACGTTCCAAGGGATAATTCCATCGACGGGGTGTTCTAATTGGCCTCTCATTACCGATGCTCGCTTATTTCCTATCATATACCTCCAGTATATCCAGTCGAGAGAATAGAAATGTTAATGTAAATGTATACATACATGTGAGTGTAAATGTATGGGTGAGTGTGAGTAGTAGAGTATAGAGCTGGAATTCTCCTCGGTCGTTCCCGTCCTATCCGGGATAGTAGGAAACTTATTGCAGTTTCTCTCTATTATTCTCTTCCACGTGGATAACTGGAGACTATCTGATTATCTCTTTCACTTTAACAATACTCTGTTCTGTTCTGTATTGGAGAAGTCTACCGACCCATTGGTGACCCAACGATTATTGCTAGTTATTATCTACCGCGGGAGCATTCGATTTAATGGGCAATTGTTTCGAACGCCAGCCAACGTGGCTGTTAATAGAAATTTACTGTTTGTCCGGTCACCAATTCGGTAACAATCCAAATTCGATAGAAACTCTATAATAGCCGCTCATACCAGTGAATTATGCAACGCGATAACGATAAATTTAATCATTTTAATTGTTTTGCGCGCCGGTTGTTAAAGTTCGCGGTTATTAATTGAATAGATGATTCTGAGAGGCATGGTTGATGGTAAAAAGAGATGATAGGTTGGGCAACTCGAAAATCCACGCCTCAAATTATTTTCAGTTAATAAGCAAATTTTTTATCCGCTGAGTTGAAAAAACAAGAAAAATTTTGTCACAGGCATATTTACATCGTAAAATGAATTTTATAATTAAACCAGCATGAACTGCGTACTACGCGCGGGTAATATGTCTGCAGTAAAATCACATTAAAATAAAAATTACACACAAATAATGTACGCTAACACTGATGTATAATTATTAAATACAAAATTAATAATACAAAATATGTAAAAAACAAAAAAAAAGTAAACATATCAGTAAATTTAATAGCAAATGAAATTAATACAATCAAATTAATGAAAATAATCTCGAGCGCTTACTATCCTTATAATGTTTATTTACTATTACCCCCCCCCCCATAGAAGACCCCATAAAAACCCCATGACAACCTCCCCCTAGATAACGTCCCCATAGAAACCCCCATAGCAACCGTTGCTAAGCAACCTTCCCATAACAACGGTTACCTAGCAACAAGGCTTCACATCTTACCAAACCAACTTTTTAATTGGAGAATTAACATTTTTTTTGCATTTAAAAATATCTTTATTTGTGAATTTGTAATACATTAGTAAATTACATGAGAATAGCTTAAAAATACTTGTTTCTATCCGTAGATTCTAACAAATGTTTGTATTATTAAAATATGTTTTTGTATTTTTAGATGATTTGAACTTGGATTTGTGGGAAAAGTTTAAAAAACTACTTGAATTTTTTTTTTTTGAAGATTTACATTGATTTGACATGACCAGATATGCCAATATCAGGGGTGATATAGTCATGTACGCCAATGTATTTTTTTTTTCGACAAAATATATTGCTGATAATTTCCGACAGATGGCGCATGATCGCTGAATTTTCTCCTTCCAAGAGAGTTAAATCTTAATGTAAAAACTAAGGAGCTTATCTGGCATTAGTTTTGAGATTAATTAAACGAAATACCCCGAAACTACCAATGACTGTGGTTTCTTTCAAAAAATTCATAATCGTGATTCAAGAACAAGTTTTTTCATTCAAAATACAAAACAAGAAAATTCTACTTGACTCCATTAGTAACTGAGTTTCAAGCATTGTTGATATTTTTGAAACAAGTCGGTAATATCTTGAATAAATTTTACCGACTATTTTAATTCAAGAAAAATAAATTGTTGGCTAACGTATGGGTTATTCTACTTAAAAACAGAAGAGTGCTTTATAAAATTCTTGCAACTTTTTTTCACTATCCTCAAATTTTTTTTTTAATTATTCAATTCATAAATTTTGAATTCTTAGTTCAATTCTACTAATTTAACAGAATCGAATCTCTTAAAGCATAAAAGTAAAATTTTAAAGAGAATATTTTTCTTGAACCTACTGTTTTTTTTAGCACAATTAAGTCATTATTAAAACAATTTGTTGGCATTCCATTTTATGGACACTATAATCAAATACTTATTTCTCAAATGATGCATGCAAAAACGAATGTCCCCTCAAGAATTAACGATAAAACAATTTTTCACTTATTACTTAGTGTTCCGGTAGTTTCAAATGAAGCTTCTGAAAAAAATGACTAGCCTTAAGAAACTACAACGTTTGACAGCTGTTCGGAATAACTTTAAAATATATATATTGTGGATATTTTTAAGTGAAAAAAGTGAGGACCGGAGGCTGGAGGAGCATCAATTTCGCTCGATTATCCTTTTAAACTCTCTCTGGAGAGCCAAGTGTACACATACGCGTAGTGTATACGTATATGTCGCGAATATACGAAGACGATATATAAGTATCAGAATTGGTATCGAGCCTCGTCTTGTATCAGCATTAGTATTAGTACTAGCGCTAGTATGGGTATGCAGTATGTAGTATGTAGTCTCAGGACAGAAAACCTACTATAGATTACCAAGCCTGTTATTACGTTAGGGCGGAGGTTTTTTCGGGACTAAAAATTGGTTTTTAATGCGGGGTTCGTCGCTTTCTTCTCCAGCCTCGGGGTACCCCCTTGTCGGATAATAACTATATTACTCAAGTACATACTATACGACCACGCGTTCTTGTCTTCTACAATACAAACTCTATCATGGATGTTGTGGTCTGTAGACATGTACACTCTTCAGATCCAATATTACGAGCCTTCAGAAAGAAGACGCCAAGAGTCTCTGATGCGCATCGTGAGATTTCTTTAAAATATCCAGGAAACTCCCTTCTTTAATGTTGATCCATTCCTTCCTATATTTGCCCTGCCCATCCATCAATTTAATGTACAGTAAACCCGATAAAATATTCACAATAATTTACCTAATCTGTTTTATACAACTATGTAATATAATGTTATTTTGTTAATTCAAATATGAATAAGGTTTCGAGATTCAAATTATCAGAAGGTAAATAAATTACAAGATTGTTGTAGTAGTCTTTTTTTTTCTTTTATGAAACTTGGTATGTACAGATTATGTTTAATAAACAAGAACATTTTTTTAAACATTTTTTTTTAAATTCATGTTTAATTATTATAGTTGATATAAATTAGATATTTATGACTGTTCAAAGTTAAAAACTGTATATTTGCATTGCTTTATTTTATTTAGAAGATGCCAAAAAAAAATTTTTTCTCCTATCAAAATTCAGAAATTTATATCTTAAGAAAGAAAACAACATTCTTTTGAAAACTTAAAAGTATTTTAAGTTCAGTTGAATGGATAATATAAAAAAAATTGAGCCAAAAATTTTCATGCCGACCTACGATTTATACGTTTTTTTGAAATTCCAAAGTTCTGCAAGCTTACCATCTTTTGAAAACTTTTTTTCTGCTTTTCTAAATACTCTTTTTAAAATTAAGTCATGCTTATTTATGTATATATAATAATTTTCGAGATTTTAGAAAAATAAAATTAAAAAACTTAAAAAAAAAGTGAAAATTATAATTTTACATAACTTTTGAAGAAAAAAATTTTATTTTTTTCTTTTAGCAAGATTTTGTTGACGAAGATTAGGATGGTCAATGAACAGTTTACTTCAATTGGAATAATTTATTTTCAAATGTCTTTACTTTTCTCTTCGAAAAAGTTTTAGTTGTTACAAAAAATGAAAATTCAATCTATTTTTAGTCGTTAAAACTTTCATTTAAAAAATCTCATAATCACATTTTCTACGTTTGATTAACATTTTTTTTTTTTAATCTTGAACAATTGCTTTTTTTAATTAGTAGAGAAAAACATTGTGAATAACTGAATTTTTTGATTTTATACACTTGAAAATAGGTGGAGTTCTACTTCTATGCTACCAAAAGTTTAGATTATTGATATAGTTAAAATTATAACAGCCATAATTTAATGAAATCCAGAAAATCCGACCATAAACGGTTGACCGGTTTCAAAACACAATATCTAAGAATTCTTAGATTTTTTCAAATTTATCTTATATGAAGTTGAAATTACTCTTACTAGATTTTTTAAAAATTAGATTTGTCAATAGAATAATCTCACACAGGAATTTTAGAAAAAAAAGTATCAAATTATGTGCTCAAAGCAATAAAACATTCAACAATACCGGCAAAAAAAAATTGGTTCCGAAAATTTTATAGTTATCATTTACTTTGAATAAGGATAGCCACACAGTAATAGTACGATAATTTTTACTGAAAAATCCTCTTCGTATCTGCAAAATCATTTGCTTTTTGAAAATTACAGTGATAACACCATCACTTTAAAAATTTATCAAACTTATTTATCGATCATTACTTTGTACATAAGTATATACACTATGTGTAGTTATTATCTCATTTAGCTATAATATACTACAAATTTCACATACGATATACAATTTAACACGACAAAGCCGATAACTCGATTTAAAAGCGGGTGCAGAGTAAGTAAAGAGCATAGCCTCGACACTTGGCGCTTGAGGCACACAATATGTTATTATTCATTTGATTTAAACTTTTACCCATAACGGGCTACAACAAAGTAACAAAAAATTCATAAATAATAATAGTAATGAAAAAAATGTAAATGACTTTTTACATGAGTGAAATATTCGTGGCATGGTCCTTTACGTTATGTGATGTGGCGTGGTGTGAACCCAGAGGATTTATTATAAGAAATATATACATACATATATATCGCGTCTAAGGTTCTTAGCTCTTGCTCTTATACAGCCTTGGTCAGTTAGAGGGCGCGTGTATAACTGTGGGCAGCACTCGAGGAGGTGCTAGTAAGAGGCGGTACTGGCTCGTAAACCTTAGATTTACTTCTGGCTGGCCGCCATCAAGGTACGAGTGCACCATGCACAGGATTGTAGATCTTGCATTACATACACATACAAATATTATTACGGACATATATATGTCTACTCTCCGTTCTCGTGTGCAGAACCTCGGAGAATCGTCTCGAGATAGTTATCGTTAATATTACCCAGGGTACAGTTCAGAATTTCCCGCAAGAGAGACCGAGAACGAGAGTGAGCAGGACAGAGACGAAAAGAGGGAGAAGAAGAGAGCCAGTGGCAAGGGTAGCGTATCTTAGCGGGCTTTAAAATCTTATTGAAGATGCTGCTGCTGTCTGCAGAGAAACTCAAACCTGGTGGTAATATTAAATTTTTATTTCATTGGTAAAACGGTTTAAGCGATCAAAAGTGAAAATAATCGTGTTTCTTTGGCTTATTGCTCGATATGAGAATCCAAAGCCTCCGGGCAAAACACACTGGAAATTGATTCCGATTATTTTTTAAGGTCCGTAATCGAACACGTAAGTCGCTCAGTTTGCTCTTGATAAATGTCGTGTTTAGTTTTTATTTACTCGAATATATAATCATTGTTTGTGGTGGCTTTTGCTGATTGTTTTGTTCACATGCCTAATCGATAAAAAGTTGATTTTAAAATTCTTTTACTCAAAAATTTTGAATACTTTATAATGTCATGTGTGAAAAAAATTGAGACAGTTGTTGGATTGTTCTAAAATATTCTCTAATTTATGACATGAATAAACCTTTCAGTGTTTGACTACTGGAATTATTTTAAGTATAGATATAATTCATAGTTAAGGACTAAAAAGTTAAGAATTGCAATGCAACACAATAAATGTTAAATTTACACATAAAAGTGTTAAATATTTAACACAAAAATTTTTAACACAAAACTTTTTGACGCAACGACGCGAAATTTTTTACTGTGTGCAATTGCAAGTGCTATTGTAATTAAATGTATAATACGTTTACAATTCCTCGCGAGTTTTGCTTAATTGTATCAAATATTTTTTGTTATTATAAATTTATATAATTTTTAAATTAAATGTTTAGTTATTGTTTTATTTTCTTAGGTAAAAAATTTTTATTAAAAAACCTAAATAAATATAAGTTATGCCGCGAAGAATATCTGTTTTCATCATAATGAGCTTGAATGTTGTTATTAAATAAGTTTCTATAATAAAATTTGATACCATCAGAGAGATCGTAACCTTAATTTATGCCTTTTATGTAAATATAAAAAAAAAAATATAATACTAAGTATTCTATATGTCAATAATCAACACAGTGATAAAACAGATGAAAATTTTTCTTCTCAAAAATATACATTTTTACCTGTTTTTGCTTATCAACAATTTATCATATAGATAAATTCAATTTTTAAATCCATAAAATAAATCATAACTATATTTATATCTATAAAATTATTCTAAGATTTTTAATATAAGTGTTTTGTTATTGTTTCAATTTACGGATACACGAAAATTAATAATGCATAAAAATCAGATTTCCATAAAATTTTATTAATATGTTTATTACTTAGTGGAGCATTTGTATGTATCTTAAATCTATAGATATCGAGGGTAAATGAAATTTTATGTAATAAAATTTGTTCCCGCCAGTTAGGGAGAAATATTATATTATCTTGGTTTTGTATAGCTTCAAGCCGAAAGTGGCTATTAATTTTTTATCTTTAATCTGTACGCCCCCGGAAGAAAGAATGAGAATTCGAGGATAAATCTAAAGAAGTGAGATAATATACATTTTACTTTTTTTCAATACTGGCAAAAAAAAATTACAAGTACGCATTTTTTGGCAACTCATTTTTCATTATTTATATCCTTTACTTAAATTACATACGTGTCAGTGATATTAAATGAATCCACATTAAATACTAATTGCCATTTTAGTTTTTTTCAAAAATGATATTTAAATCATTAAGTGTTTGTAGATATAAAATTATAGAGTTCAAGTGATATTTAACATTTTTATGAGAACACTGCACGCAATGAAAATTTTTTTCTTCTTTTTTTTTTTTTAAATAAACAACTCGTAAGTTATTTATGTCAAATAGATTTGCAAAGGATACTAAATGTTTGCGCCGTAGTCCGTAGTGCTTGAGATAAATAACTCCGAGCTATTTAACATATAAGTATGCTTAAAATAAAATAATTTTTTCTTCGCTTATTAATATTTATTCAACTTTTTAATTTACATTGAAATTTTGACCGTTCGTATTTAATTTTTTTCCGCGTAATTCTGGGCAATTTCTTTTGAATCTTTAAATATACATTATATATGTATTAAAAAAAATAAGCAACGTAATTTGCATTGCATCCATCGAGGACTTGCGTTCGATACTTTTCTTTTAAATCCACTTTTTTATTGCCCTTCTCCATTATATATACATACATTTTGCATACACATTATTATTAAGTAATCCTTTGAACTTGTTAGAAGTTTAATCGATAGTTCGATGAACGAGAAATCGATATGACGCGACGAATATATGCATAATGATGCGGCTCCAAGCCAGGTTAAGAATTTTATCATCTTACAGCTGGTTAATAAGAGTCCAGAAGTTAATATTTATTTGTTAATTTTTATTTTGTGCGTTGTTTGCATCAAATTTCTTACCGCTAAAACTTTTATTATAAATACTTGGCGTAACTGTAATAATATTTGGGAAAATGAAAATTCTATTAAAGCAAAGTTATAATGAGCTAAGAAATTTTTATTGCCTTAAAAAAAATTCCTTCTCATTCCATTACAACTTAGATCTTCCGAAAAATGTTCTTAGTTTGAAAAAACCTGTTTTTCGATCTAGCATAGTTATTTACGTCATTAGGCTGCAAAGGGACGATTTTCTGTACAACGTTGATGTTGCGATATGAGTCTAAGGTTTGTGGCGCGAATTTACGAAAACAGGGGTAGATTTGAAATCCGAGCTCGCATTTATTTATACTTAAATTTCAACCGAGTTTCCTGATGGAATTATTTAATTTTATTTATTAGACTTAATGAAGAAAAGGAAACTTAGTTTCATAGAAATTACCAATTGATTTTTTATCACTTGCAGAAAATTACAAATTATCTAATAAATATTTTTTTACTTTATTAAAGATACAATATTAACTTTAGTGCCGGGTGCATAAATTGTAAGCAAAATGGAGTCGTTGTTATTCTACTAATATTCGATTTCCTTCGCAATAAACTGAAAACAAAGAAAAAATTAGCGGTACTCAATAGTAAGTTAAACATTAAACTACTCAAAATCTTCGGTCAGTAATTTTGAATGTGACTTCTTTTTTCACAGTTCCTCTAAATTCCGCCTTATTGTATAAGAAAAGTACAGGGAAAAAGAAGGGGAAGTACATTTTGCGGCCTAGGCTGGAAGAAAGGCGATGAAGTAGGGTCTCTAGAAATTAGTGCTTGAAAATTGAAGTTACTGAGCGTGTATGGAAAAAAAATTTTTTATTAATTAAAAATTATAAATTTTCAGTAAGTGAGAGTCTACATTTTTTCAATGATCCTCTTTTTGTGTTAATGATGAAAATTTATAAATATTTACAGACAACTTCAGCAGCCGGTAAAACATTTTATCTGCGAATAATTCTACAGTCAATTCACATATGAATTATTTTGTTATTATTATTATTTGTATAATAATAATGATGATGATTTAGACTGTTTTGTTTTAGTTGAAGTTTTGTGGAACAGTTTATAGAAGATTTATAACTTGAGGGAGAGGCCAGCCCGAATGCTTCGTGATCAAAGTTAAGGAGATCCAGTTCGATCTTACAGATGAACGAGCAGATGATGTTAAAGCTGGTTAGGATCGTTGGGGGCTTGTGCGCAGTTATTACAACGGGTCGGAGGTCGCGAGCTCGCATAAACCATTTGTGCTCGATCGACTGTCGATACCGATATTTCCCAGAGGATATTTCCCAGATCCACTATCGAGAGTCTTGATCTCCGACAGGACCTGCTCGGGTGGCACCACCCACATATATGCGCTCCGGATTAAATATCTGGAGATAAACGATATTATTTATTTTTTATTTATACCTATTTCTTATTCGATATCATTCTTATTTTTATTTAATTTACAGTGTTTGAACGTATGATTATGCGGCAATTAGTAAACATTTGACAATTTTCTGATTTGTTCGAGTGAATAAATTAAATTTTCAAAATTTTCAAAAATTGTGCATGTTGTCTCTTACCTACGAGTATCTTAAAAACACATTAACATTTTGTGTATAGTTTTTTATTATTTTTTTCTGAAAATTACGTGAAAAAAAAAATTTTGAAAACAATAAAACATTTCTGATAAGACTATTATTAGAAAAGTTAAGAGTCAAAAACCGAAAGAAAAGTGATTTTTATGATAATTCGATATTTTTTAAATGGGCCATAAAAAAATCCCAAAATTTGCCTGGGTGGGTTTTATGAATATTAAAATAATTGAGAAAATCAAAAATCAAAATTTTTCAACCCGTCTGACTTGGCGTGGATGCACCATACAGCTTATAGTAAAAGGTAGTTCCCGTAAAAAAAAATTTGTGATATGACCTGATACGTTCATATGTGGCTATATATCAAAATTTATAATACTAGAAAAGTGAACGCGCTTTACGCACTTCTGTCAAAATGTTTACTATCGACAATTTAATGAATCAATATTTTTACAAATTTTACTCATTTATATTTGATCATTGCCATGTTAACCGTTGCCATGATAACCGTTGCTAAAGTGATCACCATAGCAACGAGAAGCGTCAACAATGAAAACGTCACATCAACTTTTCAATAAAGGATATATTAAACTGCCTATACATAAGGCACATCAGGCTTGATATCTTCTGATATGACTGATTTCAATATTAGGATATATATGCACGGAAAAAAAATAAATAGTAAATGCAACATGATGCAGTCTTGATAAATAAACATGATGAAATCATGTTGCAGTAACATGATTTGTCATGTTTCGATTACATGGCAATCATGTTGCAGCAAAATGATGTGTCATGTTTCAGCTACATGACAATCATGTTCCGATAGCATGACAATCATGTTCCGATAGCATGAGAAAAATCATGTGGCAACATGATTGGTCATGTAGCCTTATTAGCACGAAATTAAGCTGCAACAGCTAAATATTTATGTTTAAGAAACATTATTTATTCTAAAGTATTTATGCTATTAAAGCTACATAAAAATCATTCATGTTTCGACTACATGATTTGTCATGTTGCAGTAACATGATTTGTCATGTTTCGATTACATGGCAATCATGTTGCAGCAAAATGATGTGTCATGTTTCAGCTACATGACAATCATGTTCCGATAGCATGACAATCATGTTCCGATAGCATGAGAAAAATCATGTGGCAACATGATTGGTCATGTAGCCTTATTAGCACGAAATTAAGCTGCAACAGCTAAATATTTATGTTTAAGAAACATTATTTATTCTAAAGTATTTATGCTATTAAAGCTACATAAAAATCATGTTGCTGCCACATGATTTTTCTCATGCTATCGCAACATGATTGCCATGTAGCCGAAACATGACAAATCATGTGGTTGCAACATGATTTCATCATGTTTGATTACCAAGACTGCATCATGTTGCATTTACTATTTATTTTTTACCGTGTGGTCATAACAAAAAATTATATACATACACATATATGTGCATATTGTGTTGAAGCAAAAGGAACATTCCTGCCAAATTTTAAGTTTTTTAGTTTAATAGTGTTTCAGAGGTTATCGTAATGAGTGAATGAGAATAACCGGAAATCTCTTACATATATGAAAAACAGAATAAATTTAAACATTTATGTGCCTTATTATGAACCTAAAAATAATAAGACTATTTTTTAATTTACGTATCGAATCCAAGAATCGATTACTTAGATATTGAATTTAATTAATAACACATCAGTTAAGCAAAAAAGTCAGAGTGAATTTAGAAACGTTGAAAATGATTGTTTATCAAGATAAAACAGTGAATTTCCCTTTTTAGACGTATTTATTCTATTAAAAGTAATGAAATTTACCCACACATGTGAACACCACACACACATGCCTGTATGATACGCCATATTAATCATATCGGTGTTCAGTAAAGGGAATGTTCCATACAAGCATACAATGAGTTGCTGGTTGTAATTTACGTCCGGGTTAGAGCGATTGCCAGCGAAGTATACAGCATCGAGAGTTTACGCGGGCCGTGTTGTGACGCCACGACAAAGGCCCATTGTGCTCAAGGCATAACCGCGCAATAATATTATTAGCCATATATATTGTACATGTATTTCACATAATACGCTTGCTCTTATTGCCCGAAGCGACGGCAAACACACACATATGTATACATGGACACACGTGAAACACAAGAGACACGAGTAGAGACAAGAGACTAGAGACTAGAGAGAGTGAGAAGGGCTTTAAAGCACTATTCTCTACAAGAGCTACGAGCATATCTTTGTTAAGGACTCAATTACCTTGGCTCCTCATCTGCTGGCATTCTGTAGTACCCTCGTGTATCTTCATCTCTCTGATGATGCTTTTGATGAAGAAATAGAAAAAATTAGAAATTGTTTAACCAGCCTTACCTATTGTTCATTTTACACTTTGGTAAATTGCTTTATTGTTGTTATTCCAATTTGGAAATTAATAATTTTTTTTTTCAATAAATATTTTTAAAATTTTTTTTAGATGTTATGATAAAAAAATGTTAAAGTTCAATCATTTAATTATGCCTGTGACTCAAGTATATACAAAAACTTGTATGAAAATAAAAAAAAATAAAATATTATTTACAAATTAAAATATTGTTGCTAATAATGTGATCACAAGTATGACGACATTTTGATGGCTCAATGCATTTGAATAAGCAATAATTGATAAAGTCGTAAAACAAGTTTTAAATAATGATTCAATTAAAAGTTGACGTTAAAATATTATATTCTTAATGTTTCTTTAAAATGGTGTTATTACGTTTATACATAATACTTTAAATTAGCTTATTATCAGCAAAAACACTTGCATAAGTTTACTTTTGTCAATAAATAACTCGCAATGAAATTATTTTATCAGTCATTTTAAATACTAAAAAATTGTTTGTTAAGGTTATAGACTTTTTTACAGAATTATGTTGTTCTATTTTATAGAAAATTTTCCATGATTCTTTATGAAGGAAATTCTAATTATATGCAAGCTTCTTTAATGGTTGATCATAATGATTATGTTAATTAATTGAAGAGATTTATTTCAAAATATTAATTGGTTTAATCGTAATGTATATCTGAAAATTTTTCGCCGGATCATGCTTAGATAAAAATGTCGAGAATTAATAAAAAGATTATTTATTATGTATTATGACGGCGAATACAGACATTTTTATTAAACAACCATATTGATTTTTTGATAGCTAATAACTGACTTTTCGTCTCATGCAATTAATAAATTTTTATTAATGATACAAAAATAATAAACGAGCCATAAAAATGGCAGCCGATTTAATCGTTTATCAACTCACTGGTATAAAAATAAGAACGTTTAATTTAATAATAAAATAACCAGAAAATTTTATCATTTTGTTCAGGTAAACAAAGTTTGTCTTTTTATAAATATAATTTTTAATAATTAAATACATACGAAATCTTGTAAAAATTGCAATAAAAAAAGTTGCACAAAATTAGAACTAAACAATTTAGAGACAATCTTAAAAATGATTTCAAAAACTATATATTATTATTTCAGTTTGTGTTCAAAATAAATTTCAATACTCTAATAGTATTGTTAAAACTAAAATATCATTAACAATGATTAAAACCACAATTAAAAGCATATTTAAAAATGTTAGACTGTATCAGTAAAATTACCAAAAAGTTAAATTTATCAACAATTCTTTTAACTACTCAATTTACCGCTTTGCAAGTGAGAACTATGGACTACCGTTTGCCACCTATCGGTCACCGTAGAACTATTTACCTGATGTATTTCCAAAGCTTTTAAAAAATTGAAATTATGTTTGTTCTTTTTTGTCTTTCTAATCATTTGAATTATTTTAAGAATAATATGATTGAAAAATGTAATAGTAATCCTGAAAAATGTCTTAAGCTTAAAAAATTAAATTCCAAAAGAAACCCTTAAATTTCAAAATTATTGTACTGGGAATGAGGTGAGTAAATAATAAGACAATTCAAAGCACTTATTTTTTTAATTTTCGTTTAATTTTTTTTTGAGAATAAATTAATATATTTATAACGGATATAGTGGTAAATAATATCTGTTTTAATGTCCTCAATTTTCTATGGCATCTTCTGAATTAAATGTCAAAAAATTTATTTTACAATCGTCTTCGTACATATAATTATAAACTCAACACATTTTACTGTTTTATTTAATAATATAATAATCAATATCATTATTACAATTATTATCTATTTTTGTTCAAATCACTCATACTAACGATCGAAATCAACAACTTCATTAAAACTTTCAAAACAGGCTTCATGTGTCTCGTGTTCTATTGCTTTAAATAATGATGCCTCGTATTGTTATATAAATCCATGCACTAAATTCATGAATACTTTTATTTCATTACGAAAATTAAATTAAATTACTATTTACATTATAAATACAATTTCTCGTCGTTTGTTATTATCTCTTACGTTCGCTATAATTATTATTTTTTTATTAATATTAATTTTAATATTATTATAATTATTAATTTAATTTATAATAATTATCTCATTTATTTATTATTTATACATATATATTTATAATTATATTCGAAGATTTAAATCTTGTAATCCATAAATTTATTTTAATTAAATAATAAACTCTTGACTCATTCATTCCTTCTCTATTATTGCACACTTACATGTCGATAAAACAATAACTAGTTGACTACTTGGTTTATATGAAAACTAAGACTCATTGGTTTCATTCATAAATACATTTTTTTATTTAATTCTCAGATATGTCACTTTGATAATATTTATTTTTTTTTTAATTTTAATTACACGGGAAAAATAGTTCTGTTATATTTACATTTTGTCAAATTTACATACTCGAATTTTGCTTCGTGAAACAACTATTTACTTTAAATCAATTTTTATGACAGAAATAAGATGGCGCTTATGAAAATTTTTTGTAATTTCTGGTTACGTAAGCAATTCTGTAAAATAATTTCTTATATCACTTTTAAAGGCGTTAATTTAATAACTATAAAAGTCTCTTTAGATCGGAAAAATTTATTATTAATTGACAGCAAAAAACTTTCCTTTTTTATTAAATATCTTACGTAAATTTTAAATTAACATTTAAATGCATAAAATTCAATTTTGCAATTAAAAAAATCAGCTGAACATAATTTTTGTGAAGATTTTGACTGATTCATCAGTTTAAAATTCTATGCAATTTAAAAAAAATAGTATTTTTTCACTGACAATATTGGGAAAAATTTGATCATTTTTAATTAAGTAAAAACATTCTTCAACTAAGAAGTTTTTTTGGGGTTCATGAATTACTTAGTTGAATGAATTTAATTTTTTTTTATCACTGCATAGTCGACGTATCAAATTGAAAGTAAAATGGGCATTAAATTTATTTTTTGACATTTCTTTCATTATTATGGCTGTTAAAATTGATAAAAAACAAAATATTTAGTTAAATAACAAATTATGATGATTAATGTTTGCACTTAAATCACTTATTGACAATATTTTGTGATTAATTAAATAATTTATTTTATAATACTTTAATTCAACTACACTGAAAAAAATGAAAAGTATCTTCGGACAAGGATTTCTTATCTTAATTGTTCATTGTTAAAATGAACAATTTTTTAACAGAAGATATAAATATCTGTTTCCATTATTATAAGCAAATAAACGGGGAGCCTTACTTGAATTCAATAAAAATTATTCAAAAAAGTTTGACGAATTCGTGAGATAAAAAAGTACATTTTCACAAATTTTCAAGAATATACACTCTAATATCAAGAGCATAAATTCTTAATAGAAGAATTGTTTTCCTCAGTATATGGTATCATTACAAAAAATATTAACTTGAATCAAGAAAATAATTTTAAAGAAATTGATCGTTTTGATTTGAGCAGAAAAATTCTTAATCGAATAAATTTTTCGTCTTGATTAAAGACAATAAAACTCTTCAAAATTATTTTCTTGGTTAAAGAATTTTTCTCTTGATTCAAATTCATTTTTTTTCTAGTGTATGCAGTGTATTACTCTTGTAACTAAACTCGGTATTACTGTGAGCAAAATAAAAATTTTATATTTGTATTTTGATAAGAAGAGTACATTTTTTTTTCAGTGTGTATATTATTTTTCCCAAAAAAATCCAGAACTACTAATCCCCACGTAGTGTATTTTCATATAAACCATCAACCAGCAAAGTCCAAAAGAATTAAAAACTAATAATAATAATGATAATAATAATAATTATTCAGTCTCCAATCTTTGTCGTTGATCACTTGTTTATTTATACGTTAAAGTTAATTATATACAACTTGAAGGAAGGGGACTACGTCGTTGAGGGTGAGGTTGTGAGAGACACGGCCGGGGAAGTTGGGGAGGTTGACTGTCTGCCATTCGACAAAGTTGAAGAAGGAGTTGAGGAGCGATTCTGGGGAGAAGTGCTTGACCGTAAATTATTATTATTATTACCAAGTAGGCTGTCTATAGAAAAGGGGTTCAATCTCCGTCGTTCGTCGCGACCCTTGACCGAGAGATCAATGCTACCGCTCTGGACTTCGTCGTCGTTGGTAACATCCACGACCTGGCCCCTTAACAAGCTAAGACACCCGCGAGGGCTATCCGTGGAACGACTCAGACCATTGGCGCTCAAGCTGACCAATTCCCTCCGTCGCTCGAGAAGACTCAAGCCCCAGTGACGGATTCCCTGCTGATGATTCAAGTCCAGATTTAGATTGAGATTAAGTGCTCCATTAGACCGCTGATGCTCGTTTAACGAATGTGTCGTTGCCGTTGTTATTCTCATTACTGATGGCTCGTTCTGGTCACTCAGCCTTGGATAGCTCTCCCCATCAATCGAGCCGTCTGCCGCTGAGTCCATCCGCTCGCTCTCGGTGTCGCTGCATGAATCTAATCCGCCGACAACGTCGATCTCTTCATTAGCGTCATTCCCCGAGCCTGATACACTGCTACCGTCGTTTAAACTGCCCAAATGACCGAATGAACCGCTCAAATGACTGCTTAGAGGATTTCCGCTGGCGTTCGCTGCACTTCGGGATTCCCACTCGGCTCTCAGGGTCGTTAAGTCCACTGTGATACCCTGGATTTGTTAGAGAAACAGATAAAATTATTGATTTGTTAATTTTTAGTTATTCTATCAGATTTTTTTTAATTATGGCTAAATTAAGGAATGATCTAATCCACACAGTAAAAACGTTAGATTGTGACTATATTTTTGGCTAAGTGTTACAGTAAAAGTTGTGTTTTTGTGTAAGACACAAAAAAAGATATCCTAGCTTAAGAAAAATATTCTTACTTACACACACAGAAAAAACAAGATTTAACTGGTTTCCATGTCGGATGGAACCTAGTTCCATCTATAGTAAAAAAATGTACGGATGGTAACTACTTCTATGTAGATTGTAGTGGGGACAATCTTCGTTTAACTCAGTCCAATCCGAGATGGGACTCATGAACTGCAGTTCAACGAAAATTGCCCCTACTACAATCTACATAGAATTAGTTACCATCTGTACATTTTTTCACTATAGATGGAACTAAGTTCCATCCGACATGGAAACCGGTTAAATGTTGATTTTTCCGTGCCGTAAAAAATTTTACGTCATTGTGTCAAAAAACTTAGCGATAAAAAATTTTGTGTTAGATATTTAAAAAAGTGTTAAATATTTAACACAATAATTTTTAACACTCAGTTTTTTGATGCAATGACGCAAAATTTTTTACTGTGTATAAAGAATATCTTGATTTAAAGAATTTTTTTGATATTGAAGATTATGATTCAGAAGTTTCAAATAATTTAGTGAAGTAAAATTATTTTTCAACAAAAATTTTCTTAATTTTTCATTTAAATGTAACATATTTTGGACTAAAAAATTAAATCTTTCAATACATACAAAATTTTCGAAGATCGAAATGTTCTTGGTTCAAGTTAACATTTTTTTGGGTGTAATATTTAGGATGTAATACATTATACAAAATAATTTTTTTTTTCCGTATAATAATTTTCGGTAATCTTTCAAATTCATTAGAAAATTAATGAATAATTTTTCTATTCATTTTTTTTAGTCGACAAGTGATTAACGGGAATAATGAAGCGTAGCTAAGAGATATTTGTAATGAAATGAAATATATCCGATTCAATTAACAAATTTGATGATAATAATTATTCAAATACATTTTCTTTCGAATTTAAGCAAAATAAAGTAACGTTTTACCAAGCTTATAAAAAATTAACTTGATTCAGGAAAAAAAATTTTGAAATAAGAATATAATTTTGGGAGAGTTTGATTATCTTAAATCCGAAAAACAGAATTCCTAAATCAAGTCAAATTTTACTTAAACCAAAGAAACTTTAATCCAAGATTTTATTAGGATTGATTTGAGACGTCACAACTCTTATAATTCAAAAAAAATTTTAAACTAAAAAACTCTTTTTAAACATTTATCACGTTTTTTTTTTCTCTTAACTTGACAAGCTATTAATTTTAAAAAATTTTAATTTTTTTATCGCATACACTCTAAAAATGTCAACAACTATTGTGTAATTAATGGATGGCAAAAAATTTCTGTAGACTAGAACATCTCTGTTAACATCAATTATAACATTTCTAAATATTCAATTATGTAAAATAAATATTAGCTCGAGTTTTTTCAAATTTTAATCAATAATTAAGCTGCATTGATATTCATAATTAAATAGCAATAAATAGTATTACCATCAATCTAGTTCAATGTAAAACATCAAATGTGCAACTGATCAATCAACTATTTGTTATTATTTATTTATTTATGCAAACAATTATTTTATTAGCATACTTGCAATTAATTACTATTTCCAACTATATAATTATTGATTAATGATTAGTTCATTTTAATTTCATGCGGCCTACTAAGTATTTACCGGGGATAATTTAAAAACCAATTAATTCTTAAAATGTATTAATTACTAAAAGTTGATTTGTCATTGCGTCATTTAAAATAAATTAATAAATAAGAGAATTTGCTATCAAATTTTTTTTTTAAAACAATTAAAAAGTAATCTCTATTTCACAATTTAACAGAAATTTTCATTTTTTTTGCTCTGTCAAATCATAATTTTTTTCTACTTGTTTTTTCTTTTATCATTATTACTCCACAATTAATGACAAAAAAAAATGATAAAAAAATGGAATAATCTGACAAATGAAAAAGTTTAAAGTCTAGAAAAGTTTTTAGACGTACCTTGGCGGCGAGTTTTCGCTGCTGACGTTCGAGAGTCTTTAGTAATTTCTTTTGTCGCCTCTCGCGTTCTTTTCTTCTCAACTCTTCCGGGGGGATCGGTTCACCACTACAACTCTGTGGGTGCGCATTGTGCGCCGGCCTGCCAGGTCCTTTTTTCGTGTGCTCCTTTTTCCTCCACTTGGCGCGCCGGTTTTGAAACCATACCTAAAACAATATTAATAACGACTACCATTAGTACAATAACAACAATGATATTAAAAAATCGAGGGTTAATTGATTAAAAAAAAAGCTTCACCGTTTTTCGGCCATAATAACCTCAAACAATTAAGTTATCGCCATATTTTTTCAATTTTATTTTTCTTCTTGGCGGATTTAAGAATCATTCATGAAAAGTTTATAAAATTTAATATTTTATTATTTATTTTGCAAGATTCAAAAACAATAAACGAATAATAGACTCATTCTTTATTGATAATTTTCGATAGTGTTGAAAATTTTCGATAGATGGCGTATGATCGTTGAATCGTTTCGTTACAAAAAAGCTAAATTTGAAGTATGATTCATTTCTAAACTAGAAATAATTTTTTGACTTTCATGACGAACTTATCTGACATTGATTTTTAATTAAATTAATTACAAACATTATTTGTTTAATAATAGTTATTTATGTCATGTGGTCGCAAAGTGGCGATTTTCTGACAACGACGATGTTGCGATATGAGCTTAAGGTTTGTTGCGGGAATGTACGGAAACGGGCGTAATTTTAACATCCGAGGTGAAGTCGAGGACGGAAATTTACGGTCGTATTCGTACATTCGCGTCACAAATTTTAAACCGAACATCGTAAAATCGTCGTTGTCAAAATCACCACTTAGTGGACAAATGACATACAATATTTTTTGTTATTATCGCTCCATAAATTTAACTTTTGAGGGATAGGAGGCAAATAATGACATATTCAAATTTTATGAAGTTTCACAAGGGCAAAAAAACTTAATTTTATATTAATATTTATTTATGGCATGGTTGTTATTTTATTAACATTAGGTTCGCTTCATAATAAACTGCCAGCAGAGAAATAATTAGCGCCACTCGATAGTAACTAAGTTTAAAATTTACTTAAAATCCATCGGTCAGTACACTAGAATTTGATTTATTTCGTTCTAAATTTCATCCGATTGCTCAAAGTCAGTACGGAAAAAACGGGGGAAGTAAACTTTGCGGCCTAGGCCGCGGAAAAAAGGCGGTATGGTAGAGTCTCTAGAAATGAGTATCTTTTCGGACGCCACCCAGCGCTCAAAAGTTGAACTTTGAAAGCGAGTATAACAAAAAAAATATTAACTTGAATCAAGAGAAAAATTCTTAAACCAAGAAAATAATTTTGAAAAGTTTCAGTGTCTTGGATCAAGACGAAAAATTCTTGAATCAAGTAAAATTTACTTAAACTAAGAAGAATTTCTTAGTTTAAGAATTTTTCTACTTAAATCAAGAAGATGAAATTCTTAAAAATTATTTACTTGATTCAAGTAAATTATTTTTTATGTGTAGAGTCTCTAAAAATAAGTATCTTTTCGGACGCCACCCAGCGCTCAAAAGTTGAACTTTTGGAGCGAATATAACAAAAAACATATTAACTGACGTATTTATAACTAAAAAAAAAATAAAAATTCTAATAAATATTTCTTTTTATCTTCACATTTAGCCATTTAGGCCACATATAACCATATCACAAAATTTTTTAGAAAACAAGGATTATGTTATATCTCGATAAGTATCTCGATATTGGGCGTGAAAAGTTTATTCTCTATTGAGTGAAATAAAAGGTGAGGAAATAGTTATGGGAAACAAAATAAAATTAAGACATTACTTATAACTAAGAGAGGGTTGCTTGTACATGCAGTCGACGCTTAATGTATAATATAAGTAAGTACCAGCAGCGCAAGTCTCACGCGAAGTCCCGATCGATACACTACGTCTCCTCAACACTCCTTATCCGTGTTCATTTTTATTTCTCAAAACTTAAAACTACCCCGTATATGTCCATACATACATATATAAAACCATTTAATTTCGTACTGACTAATAGGAGCTGCTGGTTTATTTCTTAAACACTTTTACCACCGACTGGACATCTAAATTAACGCTCGCCACTCACGATTTATTGTACAATCAACCCGACTCTATTATACAGGATATCTCCGCGGAAGATCAGTCCATCTGGTTGGTATCTAATCTAGATGCCGTTGATCGAGATAGCGCTGCGAAGAAAAGACATACGGCTACATGTCACCACTCGTGACAAACAAATCGCCGTGCTCATGATCGTCCCTGTATTTTAGTATAGTACTATACTCTTCAGTCGAGTAATCTATTCATTCTGTTATATTTAACTCCTTCATTCATTTAGGAGAACGTTTTGACAATCTGACTTGTCATATTATGGACATTATCCTGCACTTATGAGGTGTCAAAAAATTTTAAGGGTTTTTTACCACTCAAAAAATTCACTATATATAACTAGAAATTATTGAAAATTTTTTTGTAATCAACAAGCATCAAAAAATTAATTAGTTTTTTTTTTATCTTTCAATAAATTTGAAGCATTTTGTACACTAATGAAAAAGTAATCTTGATCAATGAACAAAGTTATTTTCAAATCTCGCTACAAAAATTTTTTCACTTGAATTTTGACTTCTTGGCATAGAAAATTCATATCTTCGATCGGTAATTATTGTGACTTGATTTATACCATATTATTTTCAGTCGATATATATAAAATATACATTTTTTGATTTCAGAATTTATAATACTTCAACCTATGAAGATAAAGATAATATTTAATTTAATATTTTTTTTTAACAATCACATATTTTTTTTTATGCGGTTTATAAAAAATAGAAACAAAAAAAAAATTTTTTTTTTAAATGTCAATTTGTCGACAAAAAATAACTCCCCGATTTTTTGAAAATCACTGATTTTCAGAGCGAGAAATTAAAAATTCAAATAAATTATTTAAAAAAATGAGAAATGATTTTTGGTAAACATACATTTTCTTTTAACATTAAAAAGTTTAAAACTAATTAAAAAATTGACTTTTACAGATTTTGATAATTATTATTATCGTAACTCCACAGTGCATTAATGAATAATTATACGAAAAATTCTTTAATTTTTGAAAGCAATCATAACTTTTCTAATATAATGATATAGGAAGTATCAAAAATCCGAGAACTTGTTAATTTTAACGAGATTTTTGAAATAAGTCGGTAAAGTTTGTTATACCAACGATACCGTGCATCTTATTAAAAGATAAAAATTCATCAGTGAAGTGCATTTACATTTTTAAAAACAAAAAATATAAAATGATGCGTGAGAGTATAAAATTTTTCTGAACAACTTTCAAGTCGTCTAAAAATTTGATTATCGTGATTTGCGAGTGAATTTCTTCAATTAATTTGAACTGAATATTTAAAAACAAACCTAAAAATTTCAAAACAATATTTTTCTTGAGCCAAGTATTTTCTTTTCAATGCAAATATCAAAATTGAAGATGTATCCCTGTGATAATCAAATTATGTCAAAAAAATTTCCTCAAAAATTCTATCATAATTTTACTAAGTAAATAAACAGCAAATATTTATAGAACAGATTTTCCTTTTTTTTTTGAGTCTTCAAAGCGTGTCTAATAATATGAACACACGGCGATTGGACTCAGGCCATACGTCTTGTTAAAGCAATAACAAAATAATATGTGTGCTGCACTAGTAGTACTAATACTAACATTTAGACTGATAATGTTAAGTATATCGTATCGTGGGTAGATTTGTGTTTAATGAAATAAAACCTCACCCGGCCGGCCGTGAAATTGAGGGTCGCCCTACATCCTGTACTGTTTCTACACATGAATATATTTTGATCTCTGTTTAAAATTTGCCTTAATGTCATCGTCCATCGTATTCTTGTGTTTTGCTTTAAACCTCAACTCACAACCAATCACAAAAGTCAATGCTTATGTAGAATGCAAAATGGAGTAATAGAGAACATATAGAGTTTATACAGTTATTATTATTACTTGTCTTATGGGAAAGAAAGAGTTAAAAGCAAATAGGTAGGGTTGTAGAGTTATTTCTTCTGATAGTACACCCATTATTGCAATTATAGGATGTGTATACCTATAGTTAAATTGTTGAGTTTATAATGCAGTTAAACTGTAATAAATAGTACGAGTAAAGATGAATTTTTTTTTTTTAACAACAGTAAAAAATTTTCCGATATGACCTGATATGTTCATATATGAACATTTTAAAAAGTTTAGTATGTTTGCGAATATTTTTTTATACTTCTAACTAAAAACTTTGAAGGAAATTAAAAGAAAATTCCCTTAAAATTCGAGCCCTTAATATTAACATTAAGTACTTTCCTAGGTCGTGGAAAGATTTTCCACTTAAAATATACTTCAAAATTCCAAATTTCTCAACCTCAGCATTTGAACACTCCTTTGTGATATCTGCAATCAGCCTTTGGAAAGAACTACCTATTGAGATAATAAAATCGCTTAGCTATGATACCTTTAAAACCAGTGCCTGGTTATAAATTCTTCCTGAATCAAGAAAGAGACGGCTAACTACTAACTTCAAATATACATTCTGAACCTAGACCATCAATTTTACTTGTTATATAAAAACTAATATTAATATTTTCGCCATTTAAAGATTGTAAAATAAGCTAATTTACATGATTTATATGAATTATATAATTTATATTGTTAATATTCTGATTTATATTTTGAGCTATTCTTTAAAATATTAATATTTTAATGTTGAATCTATTTTGTATTAAATAAGGACTAGTGCCCACTATTATAAATTCACTTATAACTTTTTCTTTTATTCTAATTGTTAAAATTACAATTATTAGATAAATTAAATACTAAACCTCTTATGTGTACTTTAAATAAACCACCATTGTATATGTTTGCCATTCGACCAATGTCTTGGCATCAAAGTAATTTGAATAAATAAATAAACTTTCATTTTTTTTTCAAAAATCTATAACTCAGCGGTATTTTCTGCGATTATATTGATCCGAAGCGCGATTTACTCAAGATTGAATCCTCTATAAAAATGCGCACTGACACAAAGCTATAATCTGCCCCTAAAAGATTGTACACTGATAAAAAAATCAACTTGATTCAAGAGCCAAAATCTTGAACCAAGAATACCATTTTGAAGAAAATGCTTTTCTTGAGTCATGAAAATAAATTCTTGAGTCAAGAAATTATTCTTGATTTAAGTAAATTTTTCTTGTATTTAAGTAAATATATATGTCACTGTAAACCTGATTATTACGTCAAATTCTTATTTTTTCAACGTTACGTCATAAAGCACTGAATGTACAGAAAGAAGTTGAAAGACAAACATAGGAAATTTAATTTTCTATAAAAAAAAAGTCCTTTAAACCGAACCGCTAAGATTGATTGTTTTCGAGATATAGAGCGATGTCATTTCCGTAATATAAAAAATTTGACTTGATAATTTTGAAAAGGTTTCTTTTCATATTTGGCCAGATACAAAAATTGGCCATATCAAAAAAATGTTTCACAGATATTTGAAGTTGAAAGCTGAATTATACTTGAATTAAAGTTGGTACTTGAGGGTAATTTGATCGAACGTATCAACCAGAAAATCAGCGATGTGTAATTGCGGTTGTTCTGAAATGCAAGTAGAAAAAATAGTTGGTATTGTTACGAAAAGGGGCTGAATAAAAGTGAAGGTCTCTATCGAATTTATTCGATCCGGAGTGGTGAGTGTAGTACGTTATCATGGCAGGATCAAACCCGGATGGACCTTTTCCACTCGAACACCCTCGGAACCTCGGACACATTTGGTATTTGGTTTTTCCGAGGTATATATGACGGAGTACAGAAGTCTCGAGCCACTTGAGCCACCCGTCGAGCAGATGGACCAACTACCCCCAGGAGGGAATGAGCAATGAGCAATGGAGATAGCCCAAAAAAGCGGGACCCACCTCGAGGTTAAGGGTCGAACGGCCAGAGTTACCCCTAAGTCTGTTCGTATCACCAGCATCAGTCTGTGCTATAGAGTTAGTTTCAGTTTAGTTTTATTGTATAGTCTTTTAGTTTTGAACACTATAATCGAGTCCCGAATAAAATCATCAGTTATCGCGTATCGCATCGACCCATCTCGCTTTTCTCTATGTCTATTTTGTGTGCGCTGAACCTTTTACTTGTTGTAAATGAGCATTAAATGTCTATTCATTTTCTGGGTGTCAAAATATTGACGGATATTTAAATTAAAAATGGGATTTTTTATTGTTTTATTTACGACTGCATCACTATATTTATAGAAATACAAAAGTAACTTTATCTATTTTTTATTATAAAAATAGAAAAATTTATTTATTCCCATTTTTTTTTTTTTTTTTTTTTTTTTTTTTTTATTTCAGCGGGTCTAAAATTAAGATTTCAAAAATTATAAAGAAGAAGTTCTTTAATTTGAAAGTTTAAAAAATTTTTTTTTTGCTCTGTTCTCAATTTAAGTTTTTAGGTATCAACTTTTTGAGCACCAAAAAATTTTGATTCACGATAAGATTATGATTTTGAACAGATATGACTTTCATGATAAATTTAGTGTAATTAAAATAGAAATAATTAGTTTAGTATAAATGGAAACAAAATTGTTGCCATCATAAACTCCAAGAAGTCTTTTTAATTCTTATAAAACATGTATTTCTCAATTAACTTGGTGTGAATATACCATAAAATTCATCAAAGAACCTATCCAAGAAAATGAAAAATTTTATCAGTTAGTAAAAAATTAATATTATACAAATTTTTTTTTCCTGGATAAAATTATTCGATGTTTATTTACTTTAATACGTTTCATCGGTTTTCCGACTTCCTAAGGTATTTTCAACAGATAAAAGTTTTGTATCTGCCATAAAGTGGATTAAAATTAAAAACAAAATTTTTCAATAGCTCTATCATTAATTTTTTTATAGTTAAAATATGTGAAGCTGCATAAATTAGAAATAAAAAAAAAAAAATAATGAAACTTCAAAATTACAAAAATCAAATAGTGTAACTATTTAGTGAGACTTCACGATTTTTTTTATAATAAATCTTTTTTATTATAAATAATTTTTTATAAAAATTATTTTTTAAAAATAAAAAATTTTCTAGTATCCATTGCAACAAAAATTCTTCAGTTTGATTTTCATTGAAAATTAAGTTCCGCATGACTGGTGAACACACAAGTAACTAAAATTTTTATGACGGAAAGTTATTACGCAGTTCAAAGTTTTTAAATTTAAAGTTTATACATTTTAAGTAGCATTTCATGAGTTTCAAGTTCTGCTATGATAAGCTAATCCAACATTTTTATGTTTAATGCCTCAGTTAGTATGAGTATCAACCACAATAAATAAAATTTATTATTGCGGTGGAAAAATAGCCCGCTGCTATTTCATTTTCACTTGCAGTCGTGATGAGAAAATATCACGTCAAGTACCACGTTTACTATCTGTCATAGCAATTTTATTTCCGAAATTATTCAGATAAATTTTCATTTCCTTTCTAGATAATAAATCTCTAAACAATTAAACGAAAATTTACAATCTTGTTAAACGAAATTTGACGTATAGCTGTTTGGTAATTGAATACAGAAAGCATTCTAATAATGATAAATAAATCTTAAAGCGTGGAAGGTAACGTTAAAGTAGCACCTATCGCCTATTACATATTACCTATTACCCAGTTTTTACCTTACGCTTATAATGCACAGATAATTTTCATTAAATTAACGACATAATTGTTTTGTTTTTGTTTGAATCTTGTTCGCAGTAGTTACAAATGAAATGGAAAAAAAAGCTTAAGTTACCGTACTATACGTAAATACTTACAGCAACTCTACTCTCCTTCAAGTCGAGTCTAACAGCCAACGCTTCACGCATAAAAACGTCTGGATAATGGCTCGACAAGAATGCACGTTCGAGTTCTTCCAGTTGCCAACTATTGAAATTTGTTCGACTCCTCCTTCTTTTGCTTCCACCCTCATCGGACTCGGCATCACATCCTTCAATAAAAATAATAAAATAAATTAATTTATTTTACTTAAAAAAAAAAAAAACTTAAAATAAATTAATTTTTTTTTCTCATAAAAAAATTTAGTTATTTGATTTTAAACAGACAACTGATCATTTATTAGTGTATATTGATGATTTTTCGAATCAAATTAATTTTATTAGCTATTTTTAGTAGGCCTGGGCCCATAACCTGTGAGATTTTTATCGAAAATCACACTATAAGTGTATAAAAATGGAGGGTAAGCTCATTGATGACAACTCAGAATATTTAATATTGTAAATTAGGGTAGAAATTGTTTTGAAGTTTGGTAACATGCTTTAAAAAATGAATTAAAAAATTCAAGAAACTTATTTTGAAATTTAAAGAGCTGTAATATTGAAATTTAATATATTGTTACAATTTCAAGATAAGGTTACATTACAATAATTAAAAAATGAACTAACGCATGATTCTAAAGAAAATAAAAAAATTCATTTGGAAATTTTTAAGTACTTAGGGATAAGCATATTAATGATCAAATGTAACCTAAATAAAAATTAACTATCAAATATTAACTTTGACATAAAAATTAAGTCGATTTAATGGAAAAAGATCTTAAGCCAAGAAAGTGTCACTGATTTGAGCAAAATTAAATTTTTCTTAGTTCCTTGTGGAAAAATTTTCTGATATGGATTTATATATCGATGTATGGCCACATCAGAAAAATTGATGCCTCATTTATGTCATATATAATTTTTGATATGTCCATAAATGGTCTGGTATTAAAATTACCCATATCAGCACATATCTATTATCTTAATATGGCTTTATATGTCCTGATATGTTCCTGTCAGGACTCATGTGGACAGATATAATTTTTCGACCAAAGGTAGTGTTGAAAATTTCTGAAAGATGGCGCATGATCGCTGAATCGTCTCATTATAAGAGAATTAATTTTAAGGTGTCAAAATTACGAAATAAAAATCATTTTCTACTCTTTTAGGGAGCTTATGTGATATTCATTGTAAGTTTAATAATGTAATAAATAAATTCCATCAAACAAATTATAATGTAACAAATAAAAAATTGAAAAACTATTTTCTTATTATCATATAGCCTGATATGGTCATATATGACAAGATCAGGCTTCATCTGGCCATATCATAAAATTTTTTACCCAGTTAAAAAAATTTTCTACTCAATTCAAGAAATTCTTCAAAACAATTTTCTTAGGTCAAATTTTTTTTTCATTGACTCAAGATTAATTCTTCCTTCTATATAACTTTGATAAAAACTTCAATTACAATTCATTAAAATTTACAATGGAAACTTTCCGAGATAATCTTAAGTTATAATTAGTTGGATAGCTAGTTAAATTGCTTAATTAAAATCACTATCACTATCAGAAAACAAATAGTAGAAAATTGATAATAATTATTAAAGTAGAACAAGACAAAGGATTTTAGTGAATCGGCGGAATTTCATTAAGAATTAATGTGTAATACAGCCTGACCCTGACCCTGGGATTAGATAACAGACAAAACGATGTAACATGTAACGATTGAAAAAATAACAAGCCTCACTTTTTTATTTCTATTGATATCACGTATGTATTTATGCATATATGTAGATGATTTATATCTATATCTATACTTATATGAAGATGAAGATACATGTATTATACTTATTTTATATTGAATAAACATGGAATTTCATGATTTTATGAATACGATCTACTTGGGTCCAGAAAGAAGGCGTTATCAATGTCGGGGGATCTCAGAAAGGACGATTGTTTTGCTCTCATATGTATGCTAATGCCGGCACGGGGAATTGAATAAAAGATTGAGAATTATGATTGACCCCCAGCTTCCAATGGACTTATCTTTTATTTTCCCTCTCCGGTTATTTTATTATTCTTATTGGCGCTTCTGGCTATTAAATAAAAATCTAACAAAAAAATCAACCATTAAATATCAAATCAACATAATTTTGAGTACTATAGGGTATTAACATTGAGAGGCAATGTTGTTACAAAGTATAGAGTTATCAATTTTATCATTTATTTTGCAGTTATTCATTCATTTTTATTGCTCCTGTTAATAAGTCTATTTATATTTTATATTTTAATTCATTGCTGATATAATTATTTCTTGTTTCTCTCCAACTATTCCACTGAGTACGAAGTATCGAGTACGAACACTGATTAAAAGTTTAATTTAAAGAATCTTAAGCCAAAAAATTGTTTTCAAAAATTTTTTTTTGTCTTGAGTCAAACTAAAAATTTATTTTAAATAATTTTTTTTTTATCAAATTTTTTACTGTTTAAAAAAGTTCATTTTTTTTTAATGGAGGAAAAATTTATTGCAATTACAAGATTAAAATATTTTTTAATCATTTCAGCATAAAAATAAATGTAAATTTAAATATAAAATATGAAAAAAAAATTCACGCTTTTTTGTCCATAAATTTGTTTTTATTTAAATTTTTGATTTAATAACAGCAATAAAATAAACAAGAAAATTTCCATTTTGTTTTATTTAAAAAATTGCCACTTTATGTAACAATTTTATTTATTCATGCTCTAAATATTAACTCTGCAAAAACGTTAAATTGTACGGTTTTTATAGCAGTAGAAAATTGTAATAATTATAAATAATTGGAATAGCTGAGTCTTTAAATTATTTAAATCGTTGATACTAGCCATTTGTAAGTCGTCGATAGTTACTTAAATTACAGATAATAGCAATGCGGTTAATGGTTTAACGAAATTAAATTTTTAAACAATTACTTCTATTTTTTATCCATTGTCATGTGAATGTACAAACAATAACAGCGATCGAATAACAACCGGAAAATCTTTTATTGAGATTAAATGGAGATAGCGACGGCGACGCGAAAATATGCGCGATATTTATCGCGCAGGACGAGTAAGCGCAGTAGATACATAATAAAATTGTACATTTTTCGTTATATATATACGTGATATGTAGATAAAATGACAATAAGAAAGTCATGGAAATTGAGTTATTATTTAACTTTGGCAATATTATAGATCATGGAAACTCAATTTCATTTGCTTATTTTCTCCGATCAAATAAATTAGTTATTTCTTTTAGTAGTACATAAGATCCTTTTTGTTGTTTTAATAATATGACACATTCAGTTATATTATATGTGAAATGTTAAAGAGCTGACACGCATCTTTGATAATGAATTAATTATATTATTTGTTCTGTTTACCGTTGTAATTGTGGAGTTATTATTTCTCATTTAATTATGTTGTTATTTACAATTAATAACTTATTCATTAAAATAATGTGTGGATGTGCTAATTTAATAAACCCTGAAAAATTAAATTATTATTTACAAAAATAATGCTCTCATATAAATTGCTCATCAGCAGAAAAATATCTTTTATATGATCTTATATGAGTTTTAAATATGTACAATTGAAAATGAATTCAATTTTCTTCATATGTGATCCTGCATGAATATACATGATCACAAATGGTTATATCTGAAGTTATATGGAATTTTTACATGTATAAATGACGATGTTTCATATGTGATTACATCTGGACGTATATGACTATTTATAAGTAGAAAGTCGATAAAAAAAAACCTACTGGAAAATAAATGGTTTTTCCGAATGATAATACGTGTCTTCCATAAACCATACACAACCATATAAAATCATGAATAGTTTTATATGAAATTTTCCATTTTCCATATCGAATCATTTATTGATAAATCACATCTGACCATATACGATTTTATACAAATTGTGCATGAGTAAAAACATCGCTTTCCATATATGAAGTCATTTGTTTGAACACATATTATTTGGAGGAGAATGATACATAATTCATGCATAAATCATATATGACCATATATGATTTTTCATGAATGATACATTTCTAAGAAAAAATGATTTTTTATATGAAGCTATGCTTGAACATGTATGACCTATCTGAAAATCATCTATGATCAATCAACCATCTATGATTTTTTATGGTTAGACATGGTGAAAAAAATAATTTTTTATTAAGAATTATGGTTGAATAAATATGATCTATACAGAAGCTGTATATGATCTATATGTGAATCATATATGATTCATACTTTAACCATGGTTATATATATATATATATATATATATATATATGATTTTTTATGAATAATACATCAGTTAAAAAAATATGCATTATAGTAGAAAATGCATTATAGTAGAAAAAACTAGAAAAATTACAGTTCGAAATAACATTATTCTAAATTCAAATTTTGAATCTTAATTTTCAGAGCTTTCAATGTAAATATTACATTCTACAATGTAATTATTATAAAATCTGTAATAATTACAATCTGAAACTGTAATTTTTCTAGTTTTCATCACGGAGCGCCACGTAACATTATATATTGTAATTTTTCGAGTTTTCTTTTTTCCGTTTATATGATCCATAAACATGAGTTGTACATAATCATACATAAGCTTTATAAATGTTACATTATTGAACAAAAATTATTTTTTATATGAAGCCATATATGCTTAACCATATGTGTTCACACGAGGAAAAATATCGATCATATGCGACTCCACTTTACAATGCACAGAACATGGATTTTTTATTAGCTTTCATACCAAATTAATGTTTTAATCTCTAAAAAAATTTCTAAATAACTAAAGGAAGCTCTTCATTAAACTTTAAAGCAAAACACATAAGAGTGATAAGTCACAAGCATAAGCCGTATAATAACACTACTGTCTCTTATTACACGTTATATATACATATATATACACGTTATATATACATATATATACACGTTATATATACATATATATACACGTTATATATACATATATATCTTTATAAAGACATATATTATCGTTGATTCGGATTCTGCAGATGCCGCAGCACTGTGGTACCGTAGCATTAAGAGTATATGTGTGAGAATGAAAAATTTTTATGAGCTACATTAATCCTGATAATTAGACACGATTTATTTGCACACCGATCCCGGGTGCTCGTTGTAAAACAAGTCGTAACCAGCGAGTACCACACGATGGATATCGATCGGGACTCTCATTATTGATAATCCATAATCCAAAAGGAGGAATCGTCGGTACCAGGCGCACAGTGGCAGCTTGAGAGATCGTCTCGTGGGTAGAAAACCCTCGAGCTAACTTTATAAATTTTTTAGTCCAACGTCGCTGCACACCTTTATGTTACTTTTTACCTAAGACGCTGAAAAATCGCTTATGATGTCAAGAGAGAATAAAATAAAAACTTATACGTAGATATAAATACACTCTTGTTGCCGAGCGTAAGAAGACAAATTATGAAATAAAAAGGTAAACGCATGGCCAATTTTAAACTTGGCGTGAAATGTTTTAAATCAGATGTGTGATATGGATATGTTGTAATTATTTATTTTTGCGATCACGCTAGAAGTTAAATATGTGGAATAATAATTAAATATTTCTGAGAATAATATTTCACATTTTTTGTAAAAATCGCTTGTTATTTTCAAGTTGATGGTTAATTCGAGCATCGATGAAAGAAAAATTACTGAGGCATGTTTTCGTTTGAAAAACTCAAGAATGTCAGTGAGACTTTGTAATAAGCATTGGTTTGTGTGTGTCTTATATATAAATGCAAGTGACTGTGTCGCGTGTGCACGCGATAGATTATGTACGCTGTTTTGTGATCACGTAAAAACGTGTGTACTCGTATATAAGCAAACCCATAGACCACGTGTGATTGTTCATTAATATTTGTATTAACGATCACTTCTTATCGTAAATAAGTCGATTATGTCAGTCGGTATAGGTGAGGTTTAATTAATTATAATATGTTCACGATTCATTTTAGATAATGTCTCTATTGTTATACTGAAATTGTTGTCGTAAATTTTTTCATAATCCATTAATTAGGAGTGAAAAATAGTGCCTAGAATAATTTATTATTTTAACGATTACGGCTTCGCAGAAAAATTTATTATTATGTAATTAATTTTTCAAGATTAATTGTAATTATTAATTTAATAACAAGCAATGGTATATGATTGGTTACTTAGATACGGTGAAAGAAAAAAAAACTAGTTATTTTTAAAATTATTTTGAAGTCGAAATGTAAATTCAAGTTTGGGCTTTAAAATTTTAAATTAGGTTTTTGAGGGTCGATTTGGAATTCGATGCTTGACTTTTGACATTTTATAATTTTATGAAAAATTAAGATGGTTTTTTTGTTGAATTCATTGGAGTAATAAAAATTATTAATGTCTAAATAAAATTCATTAGACTAATTTTTGAAGTTATACTTCTTTAGGCGCGTTATGAAAAATTGATGAGAGTAAAATTTTACGATGCGCGCGCACCGTGACACAAAATTAACAGAATGAAGTTGGCCACAGAATAGAATTAAAAGTATATATTTTTTTAAATGACTAAGTTAACTCATATACAGGTTAGTTGCAAAGTATCCAACGAAACGTTGTTATTTTCAAATTCGATAGAAATACCATTTAATATGAAATATATTATTCATATTAATAATCAATTCTAAAAAATGGTCAATTAAATATTTTAGTTTTTATTTAATTTGATAATAATTTTCTTTTAATCAATATTTTTCCAAAAATAATAGTAATTTCATGAATTAAAATATTTAAACTAAAATATAAATATTGTAGTACCTATTATATTTAGGTATCTTTTTATTGAGTTCATAATTTTTAATACAGACTCAATCATTTTGCTTATCGAATATAGTAATTCTATCCATATTTTTTTAAATTCATATTATAGACCATTTTCATAATTTTCCGGAATTTTGTTGGAAACAAAATCTAGTTTCGTACTACAATATTTGTCTTTTAATTCATGTATACATTATTTTTGAATAAATATTAATTAAAAAGATATTATCACTAAGTTAAATAATAAATAATGAATTATTTTATAAGAAACATAATATATTTTAAATAAATAATTAATGATACTAAAGTTAGCCGACGTTTTTAATTTTTTGATTTTATCTTTAATAATTAAATTAGAACAAAAAAATACTTTTTAATAATTGCAATTATAACATTTTTCTTTGATCATTTTTGGTTTTTTTTTTATTATATGCCAAAGAAGTATAACTTCTGACGCGTGTACATAAGTACACACACCATTTTTTTTTGCTTGAGTTATTTTCTTGAATGGAGTAATTTTTTTCAGTGTATTAAAATACTCCATGTCATATTTTTGAAAAATTTATAAATATAAAAAATTGGATTATATTTATGATACGCACAAATTTATAACTATTTTATCGCTCACTATAAAAAAGATGTACTGTTACTAGAAAAATTAAACATACAATGAAAAAAAAATTTTTTTGGCACGGCCTGAGTACACCCAGATTAGTGACTCGATAAACTAGATAATAGAACCTCGAGTATATTATAGCAGTACACTGATGCGCTCAGTAAGTTTATAATTTTGGGTGTAAATTCTGCATATGTATATATTCCGGTGGTTAACGGAGTCTTGGGGGTAAAGATAAGCCAACAGTTTCTATGCCGGTGGTAATCACTGATTTACCCGAGACTCGTAAGTGCCAGCAGAGTGTCGACTGCACGTTTAGAGGGTAGTCTTGTTAAGCGCGAGCCAACAAAGTCATTAGCAGCGAAACGACATCCTCGAGTAGAGCTCTCGGGGGAGCTAAGAGAGTATCTCTATTTTACATGTTATGTACTCCAGCACCAATAACTTCACAATACACCTTACACCCTCACCTCTGAATTCGCCATTTTGCGTTTGTTCCCGCTCATGACAATGCTTAATTTCACGATCAATTATTACAATTATTCCCAAGCTTTTATTATTTAAATTCTCATCATGATTTTTCGTACAGATAGGCTTCTCTATTCATTTTAAAACATTTTATATCAATTTATTGTCCATTGCATTAATTATAATTATGGAAATGTTAAGTGCGATTATTTTGAATGAAACTTTTCTATACGGAAAAAAATTTCTGGGAAAATTTACGATACTACTATTGTAAAGATAGAATATACTTTCATTGCTATTAATTGTCAAATATTTTAGAAGAAAATTTATAATTTATTTACAAAATTTTACAGCTTACTATCGTAATTTTACTAAATAATTATTGTATGGTAGAAATTAAAATGTACCATAGTGAAATGAAATATGCAATAATTTAAATTTCCGAATGTACTATAGCAAAAAAATAAGAAAATGTTTGTGAAAAATAAAAAATTTTAGAGTAAAAAATATTTTTAGCAATCAAAAAAAATATCAAACCAAACAAGATTTTTTTTTGTTTGTAATAATTTTTAAAAATATTTTTTTAAAATATAGTTTTTTTTATTTGTTTTTTATTTTTAATTTGAACGTAGGATTTATTTTGGCAATTAATTTTATTATAAATAATTATAAACACAATGTATAACTTTTAAATTATTTTTTATTATAATAATAATATATTATTAGAAAAGTGTCGGTTGCAGGTTAACCATCGAATGTTTGTTTTCATCTTAATTTTTCACGGTAAATTATTATATATTTTATTATTTAGGAATCTTACAACAAAGCAGCACGAAAAAATGAAAGAGCGTGCGTCGCGACTGACGCGCATACGTTTACTATGGGACATTTGAAAATTTCATAGTCACAATTTTAAATTTAAACCGAGTACACGTGACTAAATGTCAAATTTTTTTTATAAATTTTTATTGTCGACTGAACAACAGACATTTTACTATGGAACTATAATGAAAAGTTTTAAGCACACTCACAGTTTTTGTTCAGTCAGTTTACGAAAATTTTTTATATATGTTTATGTAACAGTTACATGGTCAAATTTACTATGGTCCCTAGTAAATATTGATTGGTACAATATGATATTCTTAAATTTTTATGGTAATATTTTGAATTGAGTCATTAAGGTTCAGTCTTATTATGTATGCATAGTAAATTTCTACAGAAATTTCTCACCGTGTATTGTAAAAAGTAAAAGATTAAAATTTCCAATAACAAATTTTACAATAGTTAAATTGGAATGTTTTTCAATAGGTTTATGTAAATGCTGAAGGATATCTAAGAGAACTAAGAGTTCTGGGTTCGATTCCCGGATAGGACGACAATTCCAAATCCTTTTTTTGGTTACTGCAAAGGTATCAATTAGTCCAATCTCTTATCTCTCTCCCTCTCTAAAATTTCTTTAAAAAAAACCTGTCAATTTTTACAATAGTTGAATTTTAAAGTTCACTAACACATCTTGTATAATTTGCTCTATAGTATTCAACTTTTGAAGTCTTGTTTGTTAGATAAAATTTACAACAGTAGATCGTAAAAATTGATAAATGAGAAGAATAATAGTCCACCGTTACTATTTTATTTAATAAAAATTACGATAGTAAAATAGTAAAAGTTCCTTCAATTTTCTTTCTGTATATAAATTATAAAGACGTACCGTTCAATTTTTGATTGAAAAGTTTTCTTCAAATAAAACTATTATTTAAATTTAAGTCAATTGAGTAAATTGAGTAGTATAATGATATTATTTTTACTGGAGCCCTAAAGTTCTAAAGTTCAATCTTGTCAATATTAGTTCATAATAAAAAATAGTGTGATCATATTCTTATACTACTTGTATACCAATTTTGTTACAGGTGGTTTTATCTTTTATATTCAGCTCATGTCTATAGAAAATAATGTTCTATAGTATAGTAAGTGTTAAGTGTATAATATATACATCTGATACAATATTAAAATCACTTTTTTCCGTATTTTCAATATTAAAAGTTTCGAAACAACAATTTAATATTTTCCTTCTGACTTTTTCTATGATTTCTATTATAAATAAAGAAAATATTTTCAAATGTAAATTTTCTTATTTTCTTTAATCATAAAACTCAATTTAAATAAATTTTTTAATATTTAGCTTCAATAAAACTCCGTTATATTTATTAATTTCTCATCAACTACTCGGCCCCTTTTAGGAATATGTAATTGATTTCTTTAACTTTTTTCCCTTTCAAAAAATGTTGAACACGTTTTTTTCTGCCAATAAAAAAGTTCTTATTCAAAATTTTCTATCAATCATTATCGTTCCAACAATTAAACTCTAAACTTTCGATTTACCAAATTTCAAATCTACTTTGACAAAAAAAAATCTTTAAAGATATTATTATCAATTAGAGGTTGCTCATTACGATCCATTCGGTCCTCGAATCCCCTAATCAACCAAAAAAACGAGCCATCAAACCAAAGTAGTAATAACTAACTCAAAAAATAAAGAAAGAAAGCTAGTGTGCGAGGAGTTAGAGAAGGGATTATTAAGCTGTAAGGCGTTAACTGGCATAAGGCGTCGGTAGGTGGGATACACGGGTCGGGTTGCGTGCCAAGTAGACTGCATTTGCATCTAGACACCATCAATCCTCCTGACGCCCAGTTTAACCCCCTCTCAGTACAGGCACGAATGCCCCTCGCTCACACACTTGTTTCCACTTACACACGTATAATCTACATACACCAGGAATCCCGTGACCCCTTACCCTTCTATCAGTACCTCGCAACTAGTTCACTGGCTCACTTGCTCTTCTGTCCATCAACCCGCACCTCGGGCCTCTATCACACCAGCGCCGATGAGTTTGAATTAAATATCCAGCTAATGAAACTATTGCCGGCAGCTACTTCCATCCGTACCACTACCATGCCATTAAGAGCTCATCTTACGAGCTTCATCCATCTAGCTCGATAGATTATCATAAACATCCTTTTTAGTTGCTTTTCTCTTCATCGGAAGTGCAAAAAGTTTGAGCATTATACTGCAGGTAAAAGAAAACAGTGGACAGAGGACAAGTAGGGTTATATTTAGAGAAGCATCACTTGTCCTCGGGACAAAGTGGATGATGAGGATGATGATTGCCAGCAGAAACAAGACAATCATCTAGCGTCAAACGAGCGTTATGATTATGATTGTGATGTGATGATGGTCGTCCTTTTTAATATTACACCCCATATATGCCTGCATAGATATTCATACGTTGCAGACACACTCATGCAGACGTAGTTAACACGCAATAATAAGAGTAGACAGTGTGCAAGCGCCAGGAGATAAAAAAAAGAGACTTCTGGGTGTAGTAGTCAGCCGTCTGTTGATCTCGCGTCCTTATCTCCCGTATTCTCGTTTGAGTGTCGTTAAAGAACGTCGGTACGTCACTATGTAATTATATACTGGTCATATTCCCCTCATCAGTTGCTCAGGTACACACCGTGTAAACGTCGTCACACGGTACACCTGGTTTTAGCTTTTTTTTAAACTACTTTGGTTTTTCTCTTGTTTTTGGTTTTGAAGATTGGAGTTTATGTGGAAGATCAGGTGAACAAGTCAAAAAAGGGACCGTAGATTTTCAACAATAAAGTAAATTTTAGGTTTAAACGTCTATGGAAAACATATGTTTGTTTGACATATTCACGAGAACATGTATGTAAGCGTGAAAAATTTATATTCAATTTTATGTGTATTTTTTTCAAAAATTTTCCGATCTGATCATATACAGTCGTATCAGGGTGTTTAGGAAAATAAACAAATAATTTTTTATGATTTTTCAATTGTTTTGAAATTTTAGAAATGTGCACATTAATTAACGTATTTTATAAAACAAAAATTGATTAAACGTAAAACCAATGTCAGATAAGCTCGTTGGAAAAGTCCAAAAATGATACTTATTTCAGAACAACTTAAACAACTAACTCTTGTAAGGAGACGATTTAGCGATCATGCACCACCTGTCGGCAATTCTCAATACTACTTTTGGTTAAAAAATTATTTATGGACATTAGGGTGTGCCAAAATGTAACTTCCTTGATGGACCTCTTAAAATTGAAATTTTGAGTTCCGCTTTTAACAGGAGTTGTTTTTGGGCATTTCCTGACATATTTTGAGCGTTAAGGATTTATTTGATTTTCATAAAATTTTTTAACTGGAGTTTTGTTTAGGCATTTTTGCTGGAATTTCAAAATTTCAAAATTTGGCCGAACAAAACTCCTGTTAAAAAATTCTATAAAAATCTAATAAATCCTTAACGCTCAAAATATGTCAGGAAATGCCCAAACACAACTCCTGTTAAAAGCGGAACTCAAAATTCCAATTTTAAAAGGCCCATCGAGAAGTTACATTTTGGCACACCCTAATGGACATGTATGATTATTGAGCATTTCAAGTAAAATCAAAACATATCAAGCTAGATATATTTTGATGTGACTTGATGTGCCTATATATGGCATCATATGACTAATTTTAACACCAGACCACAACAAAAAAAAATTTTTACGGGCATGTTGGACATGTTTTCATGTATGGAAAAAAGAAAAACTAATAAATTTTGGTAAAATAGATGTAAAGTGGATATTTTCCGTGTAAAAAATTTTCTGCTTTAATCAAAAAATTAACAAAACAGATAATCCATTGTCATGTAGACTTTGTTTTGATTATTTAAAAAACTTAAAAGATAGAAATCAGAAAGTAACATAGTTACGAGTGTATGATACCGTGAAAAGTTGACGTGTAAATTAAATTGCCTGAACAACACTAGGAAAGACAATAATTAAATAGTTATCTCTATCTATAAATATAGGAGCCGGTTATGGGCATGATATTATGTATTATAAATTAATGAATTAAATTTACACGATTGAGCAATCAATACATTGATGTAATTTTACGAGGATAAAGTTTCGAGTAGAACGATAAGCCAGTTAATTTTATTTATTTTTTTATTATCAAGATACCATCTACAAGAGAACCAGTTAATTATATATTAATGCCTGCGAATGGCGTGTGATGCTTTACAAGACTCAGAACGTCATCGTCATCGTCGTCGTCGGTACTGCAATGCCCAGGGGAAGTTACCTACTACCTCTTTAAGTTTTACCTCAGCCTCTCCCTGATGGCCAAAGTATTTTACATTTTTCGAGCGTTAAATTGAGCCGTCGTTGTTTAACCCAAGCACGCAGGAATCTCACTCGAGTCGAGAGCAAAAATAATAATAAAAAAACTATAAATTGTTATTTAATTGGGGCGATTCAAATTTACGGTATTTAAAATTAAAATTTTTTCAAATTAATTTCACCTTTTTTTGACAGATCGATTATTAATAAAAGGTACTTTAATGTTAAGTGAATTTTTTAAATAATTTTCTTAAATTTTTTACTTTCTGGTATTCAAGTTTAATTTTATAATTATCAAAAATTACAATAGATTTTATGGAAGACAATTTTTACAATAATTTTTTTATTTCATATTTTAGACCATTATATTTGTAATTTTTTTTTAAAGATCTTTTTTTGATATACTGCTTTGCAAGCGGAAATTTTTATCAATCTGTCGCCACCTATCAGCCGTCGCGGAACTACTTACTCGACCAATCTACGAAAATGAAGGGAAACTACGCTAATTTTTTTCTTTTTATTTTTTTGAAATAATTACAAAAATTGTATGTTAATAAAAATTACCGATAAAAAAAATTGTATGACACCTTTTATGAAAAATTTTCATTTTATAAAGTAATCTTTTTAAAATTCAATCACTAGTTTGCTTCGAAAATTTATTCAATGATAAAAAACTTTTCACAACACACCTGAAATTTTCTTAGCGGTTTCAAAAAACGGCCGTATCCTGCCGAGAGCGACTTGAAGGGTTAAAGAAAGTATTGCGTGCCGTGACTCGGATAGCCCAATTACTAACTATGGGTTGTTACCCCCTGGCGTGTCATTTCCCAAAGAATATTATCTCCATTGCGTGAGCTTGACTCCAATAACTCGAGAGTATCGCGCGCGTTCACGGGCTGGCGCGGCCGATTGTTTTAAATTAGTGGCATCATCATCAGAAAATCGGATCATTTGTACATATAACTGCTCAGTCAATGCAACATAATGTCGATATTGATCTTTTCATGCCTCTGGATTTAACAAATATTTTTATCCTCTCAATTTTATTTTTTCGCTCTTTTATTTATAACATTTCATTTTATATTCACTTTTTCACTCGACATGAATCGCGTGCACAATCAAGTCTATTTTTTTTTTATTTTTCTCCATAAAACCTACGTGAATGATTATTGAATGCTTTGAGGGTAAAGCATACATATACATACATATAAGTGTGTGTGTGTGTGTGTGTGAGGATTATTTTTTATTAAAACTAAAAATTATTTCGTAGGCGTGTATACATTAATAAATAACCATTTATCATATTATTCTATTTAGTTAATTCTATAAAAGTATTGCTGTATATTTATTTTTCCTGTGACCTTTTTTTGATTATTAATTAAATCTAGACTAAGCTATAATTATTTTTAATAATATGCATATAAATAAGATAATCAAATGTTTATTGTATGTAATTAATATTCAATAAATTTACCGAATCAATGCGTTACGTAAATAATAATTAATTTTATGAATGTAAATGTATTGCGAATTACCCGCTGTTAAATATGGATAGAATAAGAAATAGTTTGTATTTTTTATCTCTTAATTAAACCAGAGAATATAAATTTTAATTATACCAATTAAATGCTAAAAATATAATTTTATTTTATCGTTATAGATATATGTATAAATATATATATGTTTATTTAGTGTTCATCTTTATTAATTCATGCACAGAAGCAGATGTTAATTTTCAATCAAAGAATTACGAGATAATTTTATCACGCTTGTATATTCATGTTCACGTCGATATAATAATTTTCTTTCCTCATATAAGTATATAAACATATACACTCATAACCGCATAAATGAAACTATATATATGTTTATAATTACTGAATGATCATCAGAGAAGTTGGAGAGATAGGGTGTGACGGAAATTTTACGGCATTCTTTGTTACTTTGAGGGACGAGTAAATAATTATAAATTGTTGATTGTTGAATAAAAGTTGTTAAGATAACTATATTTTTACTCTTTTTTCTCTTTCATACAATACCATTAGATTAAATGTATTGAAAATATTCAGACTGGTTTTATGGTCATGATGAAAACAAATGTTCATGTAATAATACTTTTTAATTTAAAGTACATTCAAAATTTCAACGATTAATTCATTTATTGCAAAATTTCAGTCGAAAATAGTCTACAAATATATATATTTTACCAGAGTATAATAGATGATGTTTAATGAATATTTTTATGAACTCGAATCATTGTTCAAAAAAAATTTTCCATTCTATGAAAATAAATTATATTTAAATTTAAAAATTTTTTATGGCCATATAACATTCGGCGAAAAAGTTTGTCAGTTGTTCAATACCTGACCAATATGAAAAATTCATTTAAAAAACTCTCGCTTTTAAAACCAAAACGACTAGTTTATGGACATATCAAATTGATATTACTTTTCTACATGGAGCAACGTCTTAAAAAAAATCAACCAAACGTTTACTCCAACCGAATTGATCAGGGTAAATATCGTCGATGTCGAAAAAGATAATGATCTTCCAAGTATCAAAAATATTATATTTTTTACAATAACTAGAAAATAGAGAAGTATTTAAAAAAAAAGACAATTTGAAAATTTGGCGAGGTAATGATTTCAAAAATTAATGACTCCATGGAAAATAATTTTATCAAAGTGTTTATTATCAGAAATTAAATAAAAAATAACTATTGAAAATCGTCAATAGACTAAATTTGATAAATACTTGCAAGAGTAAATGGACTGTGTTATGCAATAGTGTGTTAAGTACGTAGGATTTCTATAGAACTTAACACATTAATACATAACAGTGCCCAAATCTTCAATCATAAGAAACATGTACCTGAAAATTTCTAATGGAAAAAACAATAAAAAGTTAAATACTTCAACGGTACGTAATTATTCAATCTACCGCCTTGCAAGTAAAAATATTAGGCTACCGTTCGCCATCTATTGGCTGCTTCTAAACTACTCGCTCAACGCATCTTAGAAAACAATTTCAGCTTTCTTTTTATTTACAAATTAGATTTTCTAAGGATTTATTTAACAAGTCAGGCCGTTTTTCAAAAACCCTTTTGATTTTAATAGCAAAATGACACACATGAACATATAATAACAGTTAATTTGGAATTAATTTATTTTATTATTATTATTATTATTATTATTATTATTATTATTATTATTATTATTATCTATTAAAGATATCTAGACCGATTTTATATGGATTGTAATTATAGTAAAATAATTGTTTAATTTAATTCGGTGAATGTTAAATTTAAACGATTGTTTCATTTGTCTTATTTTTTTTGTCGAAATTTGCCTGCAATTTGTTATGAAAAAGACGAAATAAATTTTTATACTTAATCAATCTTCTACAATTTTAATACAAGTATAAAAAACTAGGTTAATTAATAAAATTGAAATCTTTAACCAGATTATAAGGAGAATACCATAATATTTTTTGAAGATAAGAGATTTAAAACAGAATTTTTTGTTTTGTGTAAAATTATCAGAGTCAAATTTTCTGGGTATTTATAATTATGTTGTCAAGTCTAAACTATAAAAATTCTCAGTTGCACCATAGTAAACTGTTTATTCATAATATGTTACTGCTTAAAAAGTAAAAGACGTTAGGAAGATTACTAAAATTTTTTAAAACTTCCTCAAGCTTTTTTTAACAAATATGGAAAATTCAATTTTTGAATAAATAAAAATGACTTCCCCCACGAAAAAATAATGTGTCTCAGAATATATGCTGGGAATATACAGCCAAGACAATTCAAAATTTACTTTCAACTCACACAATTATAAATATTTGTATACTGAGTCAAAATCATGATAGTGCTACAAATTTAGAGTATGTCAAAAAGAATTTAAATCAAAGTGTTTTATTGACAGAAATAAGTCAAAAATAATTATAGTCATCAAAAATCGTTGATAGATTATACGTAATGAATTCTTAGATGTGCAAATGTTTATTTTATAAGAAAAATATATCTCAAAGCTTCTAGGATAAAAATTAGGAAGCTAAGTGAACGGTATATATAAGTTTTTAGTTTATCGCTTTGCAAATGAAAACACTGGGCTACTGCTCGACATCTATGTGCTGCCACGGAACTACTCGCTCAATGCTTCCTCAAAGATCAATTCAAACTTTTATTTTATTCAAAATAAATTGTTGTGATGATTTATTTAACAAATAAAACAATTGTTAGAAAATTATCATTATTTAAATGAAAAAAAAATTAGAAAAACGGTTCACCCTAAAGGCCATCCCTGCAACTTCCCGCTCATTTTGTACTTAAACGCTTCAAACTACACTTTACGTTTTTGAGCTCTTCGAGCTCAAAAATACTATTTTTGCGTCAATTTGAGCTCTTTGAGCTCAAAACTCTAATAGCAGTTTAAAGACACAATTTTTTGAATTTTCAAACGGCAATAACTTTTGAATTAATGAACCGATTTTCATGCGGTTAGCGCCAATCGACGCAGTTTTTAAAGCTCCATGGAAAATTTTCAGGTTTAAATCGATCGAGCCATGAATTTCGAAGTTATTACAAAAAAAACACTTTTTTCGATTTTTTTCGACAACGATATCTCACGAACGCATCAACCGATTCTAACGTTTTTAGTGGCGATCGATGGGGATTTTCAAGGTTAAGAGCTGATTAGTTTTTGAGACCGATCGGTTCAGCCAATTCGGAGATATTTGAAAAAAATAAAAAAAAAACAACTTTTATTTTCACTTTTTTTGCATTTTCTCGAAATCTACCGGTCCGAATCGGTTCAAATTTTCAGGGAATCTAAGTTTAGTGAAACCCTTTCGAATGACACCAACCGCGATAAAATCGGTCAAGTCGTTCAAAAGTTACAAGAGGTTTACACACAACACCACACACACA
>CAJNRD030001120.1:13259176-13335802 GCA_905319865.3 Cotesia congregata
AACCGCGATAAAATCGGTCAAAGTCGTTCAAAGTTACAGAGGTTACACACACACACACACACACACACACACACACACACACACACACAGACGTACGGACATCATCGTAAAAATAGTCAGGGAAGCTTCCTGTGACCTTCAAACGTCGAGATCTGATGAAAACTCGATTTTTGTAAAACGGGGTGAAAACAATAACTTCCCGATTTTTGAAAATCTGAGATTTTTAGCGGGAAGTTAAAAATGCTAAAGATAATCACGAAGTTAGAAAATAGTTAATTAAATATCAGTTAATTTAAAATATCACAATCTCACTTGTACTGTATATTGTATATTGTATCAACGAGCATTTGAAGTCGTTTCCATAAATACACTCACTTATCTTTATTTAATTTCATGAAATAAACAGCTTCCATAAATAAGATAAAGAAATTTGTATAATTAAAAAGTAACATAATTTGTAAAAAATATATCACTTATCTACCCATACATCCTCACACATACAAATATAATGAAAGCGTATAATTATCGGTAAAATATATAATAAATAATATTTGAGACATGTTTTAATATATATCGTTAAATACAGAGTCATACATAAATCGAAGAAGTGTACTTCGTAGAACTCGTTTTAATTTCCGCCGTGACTCGAATTGATATAAGCTAACATTATGCGTGTATATATTTATATGCATCCACATCTCACTCTCACTGACTCTTTCTCTGTTATATATTGGTGCGAACTCGCGAACAATTGTAATTCAAGATCATTATCATTAAAGACAATTAGCGGAGCATATAAATACACCGTATCTATGCTCCGTCGGGCGTAACAAACCCACCCGCGTGCGCGCGCTCCAGACTATTTAATTAATGTTTTCCTTGGCTTATTTTATTTCACTGTATTAGTTTCTTATTTTTTTTATTTTTCAGCTTATAATACACTCATTCAGGCTCTTTATTCTACTGTCCTTAATAAAACATAACACATAACATAACATAACATATTATAATCCAATATGGATACGCACACTACCCGAGTTGTATACAGAGTCTGAGTTGGTTCGTCACGGAGTGTGAACACGATAAGAAATTAGACGAGCAGACATCGGCATCACTGTCAAAACATAATATAACGACATGGGGATCAAGGGGAAAAAAAACTTATCATAAAAAATGATTAATTACTGGCAATAGATACAATAATGTACAACTGTATTATTTTTATGCAAGTGACGGTCACATAAAAAATAAATTAATGTATATAATATATAATTTTTATTTATGTTAATGAAGTATTTTTGTTAATTTTTCTTTGATGAGAAAATTCATTTTTTTTTTTAATTTATTCTTTGTATAATTACTTATAATAACATGAACAATGTAGAGTCGAAATTTTGACCGTTGTATATATAAAAAGTTCATTTTCCATAATTATAAAGTATGTGATACACGAAATGAATGTTATGAAATATTAATCTAATTTGAAAAAATTATTTATTTATTTATTCAATTTTTATATCGAGGCAAAATAGCCGAATGACAATAATATACATAATTTTTATAATAAAGTACACGTATAACAATATTAAATATATAAGACTAACATCATCATATTTTAAGGAAGTTAATAATTTCGAATGATTAAATAATATAGTTGCAAAATTCCATAATACTGTACTATTTATAAGAATGAGAACAACAATAGAATCAATGAGCAATATTTGAGAGCTAATTTTTAAAATTATAACATATTAAAAATACTTTAATAATTTAGAATGTAAATTTTTAAATTTTAAATTTTTAAATGGCCTGTTTGATATTTATAGTACATTGTCTCGTTCTAGTTTCACAAAAAATTCAAAAGCTTTGTTTTTAAAGGAGTCTATACTGAGCGAATTTATGACTTCAGTGGGTAGCTCTTTCCAGAGTCGAATTGTAGAGATAACAAATGAATGCTCGTAGATTGTAGTCGAGAAATTTGGAATTTGGAAAAAAATATTATTAGATTTCGCTGCAATTATGTGTGAATGAAAGCTTAAATAAAGAAATAAGTTATTTATTAAAAAGTAATCAGACTTGAATTATAATTATTAATTATGTACTCCCGTTTTAGAGAGATTTTAATCAGCTAGTTTTAATTGTTATTGCTCTTGATATAGAAAATATGTATGCTTATAAATTCTTTTTCGGTTAATTTTATTATTATTGTAATATTCTAATGGATTTTTATAGAATATTTATTTTCAATATTACTGGATATAGAATGTTGAAACTACTGTACTATATTAAGCTACTGGTTTACGCATGCAAATTCCGATGTGTCATTGATTCAATAGTAGTATTAATTTTTTTATCATCTCAAACATAGAATGTTTTGCTTTTGCAAATTCATTTAGTATGAATTGAATCATGTATAGAATAGATTATGAAATTTTCAGCGGTACAAAATTTGGAAAACGTTAAAATTGTTCAAGTTGATCATTGATTTATTGTTACACAATTTTTTTCAAACCACAAAAAAATATAAAAACAATATTTTCAATTATTATTTTGTTCATGCAATAAAATCTGTCAGTTAATTCGTGAAGCAAATAAATATTATCATTATTTTACGTAAGATAATCTGTAAAAATAATCTCTGGCCACACCACAAAAATGATCCAATAGAGTCCACCGATTTTTTAAAATATTTTTGAACCAAAAAGTACATTTTAAAGATACATTATTCTAATTTAATTTTTTATTCGTCTTTTGCGTAATTGGCAATTGTCAAAATTGATTATTGAAATATTTTTAAAGAAAAATATGCTATCAAGTTAACTTTTTTTTGAATAATACTTGAATATTTGATTCACCAATGTGCAAGTAAAAAATGTGAGCTACCTATTGCCACCTATTAGTAGTTGCGGAACTACTCCAATTTAAAGTTTATTAAGTTCTTATTTTGATTAGTAAGTTTAAGATTAATTTTAAGTTACAAGGCCTAAACTTTTTATCCTTTCAAATTTTAATAACTAATAAGAAAAAAATAATTTTTCTTACACTAAAATTCAAGTTAGTTTTTATTCTTTCAAATAATTATAAAAATTTGTTTCTTCGATCCGAATCCTAATATTAAGTTAGAAATTCAGAGGCTCTTAATAATCTCGTCTCATGCGAAATTTATCTGACATGCAGATCTAAATCCAAATTTTTTAGCGTGGATATTCCCTCGATTGTTATTACTCTCTCCTCTGAGCGGCTGGTGATAGCTCACGTTATCATTGGATGCCCTATAATAAATCTAGCTACCGCTTACATCGGGGATTGAGTGCGTGTGTTATAACCACCTGTACCTGTAGCTGTCAAAATACACGCCACCTGTCTTCCAATAACGATGTCGTGTCTCAGAACCAGATTATAACGAGAAAATAATAGAAAATTAGTATAATAGCAATAACTATTATCATCATCGGGATGATCATTACCATCTTCATCTCGTACCTCATACATAAATACCATATGGAGTATTGACAAAATAATACGAAAATAAGATGTTCCGTGTTTGTTGTAATTATAAATAATATCCACACAGAATCCTTACAATGTCTAGCTTTGACACAGGATTCTGTTTTTTATTTCATCGTTAGTAACAATTTCGCTGGTGAGATTTCAACGATTCAATTTGCCGATCTCGGGGGCAATATTCACTGCCTAAGGGCGCAAACAAGAGACACGCAACTGGCATTTACAAATTAGCTCGGTTATAATACACTGGATCTGTTGTAGAATATTACTGATTCTCACACAAATTTTGTGTTCATGAAAGCACCAAAAAAATTTACCGAAAATATTATATTATTTATAACTGTTCCGTGTGCCAAATTTTAGTGTGAAATTAACGCTTTTAAGTATTTCTTAAATTAAAGTTTATTTTGAACATTTTTCACACATTTGATGTCAAATTTTTTAGTAACTTGTCCAAAAATTCTTTAGTTTAGTTTAGTTTATTAATAATTATGCCAAGGGTAATGCCAAATGGCAAAGAGAAAATATACATAAGAATTTTTACATTATTGTGCAGTTTGAACTAAATCCATTACAGTGTTTTACAAAAAAATATTTTAAAGATAAATAATATTAATAAAAAACATTGAATTGATATAAAATTATGAATGAATATAAAAAATTGAGTTTATTAAGAATTAACTAACAAAATTAAGAATCATAGAGATAAAGGTAAAAACAAATAAGGAAATTGGAATTATAAAGAAGCTATATCGTGTAAGTTCACATGAATTTGAATGAATAAGAATAAAAACAAGAAAATTGACTAATAGTTTACTTTCCCGCATGGAAAAATATATATGCGAAAAATATATGCAAATATATATTTTCACATATATTTTTTTTGCGCTAAATATATGTCCACATATATGTGTGCATATAAATGTCTAGAGATTCACAGAAAAAAATTTAACTTGAATCAAGAAAATAATTTTGAAAAATTTAACTTTTTTGATTTGAGTAAAAAAATTCTCAAACTTAGAAATTTTTTTTTCAGTGTATGATTACATATATGTCTACATATATGTCTACATATATGTAAGCATGTATTTCTGCATATATGTCAGCATCTATGTGAAAAATATATGTTGACATATTTTTTTTTTTTTGCGTAAATATATGCGGCATATATATTATATATGCGACATATATTTTTTACATATATATTTCTCCATGCGGGTTACCAAATTTTTACTAAAGAAAATTACGACCAATGACTGAAGGAAAAATATTTTCTTCAAAATTTCACTTTTGCTTCAAGATTTTCAGTTTTTTAGAATCAAGAACTTCACTTTGAATCAATAAATTGCAATTTTAGGACAAATTTAGGAAATTTCTTAATTGTTTTTAAACAAGAAACAAATATACTTCATCCAGAAATTTATTTTCTTGAATTAAAATACGCGATAAAGTTTGGTCCAAAATATTACCAACTTATTTGAACGATGTTCTCAAAACCAAAAATTGTTGGATTTTTGATATTTATATTTTTAGAAAAGTATCAAATACTTTTCATAAAATCGGCTGTCCAATTTCAAAACACAGTAACTGACAATTTTAAGATTTTTATTAAAAAAAAGTTTGCGCGTCAAATTGATAAAAAAATTGATTTATGAATGGAAAATACTTGAATATAAATATTTTTAAGAAAAATTACTTGAAATTAAAGTCTAAAAATTATAAAAAATGCAGCAGTACTAAAAAAAATCAAGTATAAAAATTTTGCAGTTACTTTGTTTTAAAATTGGGCAGCTGAAATGTTGAATATTATTTTGAATTAATTTATAACAGTTATCGATTGAAATTAAAAATCTTCTAAGTCAAGAGTCAGAATTCAAGACAAATTCTTGAACCTGGACAAATAGTTACCTTCAAACTAGCTCGCAGAATTCCAAATATTACTCAATAAATTTTTATAAAATTCACCAAAAAGTATCAAAGTGCCCAATTACTCATAAAAAAAAAAAATTGAAAAATACCATAAACAGCATGTATAAAAATGAACTAAAAATTTTCACAATGTATATCATAACCACAATAAAAAGAAAACAAATAAACTATAAAGATCAAGAGACACCGTGTGTACACCATAAGTATTATGTACAATGTACATAGTCCTTAGCTTAAGAGTGAGGGGATTCTTTATATAAATATAAATTACTGTGTGCTGAAGAAAGATAAAACTCAATATATGAAGATACTCTGTTATGTGTGTAGCGCACATAAACGCGGTTGAGTACCATACATTATACACCGGTATGTATATACACAGTAAATGTATAGGTAGGTATAAGGTATAAGGTAAAAGAGAAAGAAAGAAGTTTTGAAAAGGGACTAACGACCGGCAGTTAACGGCGGCTCTTAAATTGCTGGTTGCCCGTTGCATCTTCCATGGACGGCTTGGCCAAGAATTATTAAACCGTAGTTTAGTTTAAATTAAGTTATTACCCCCGAGCCGGCTTGTTTTGTTCTTCCTGTAAGATTTTTCTTCCCCGCAACTCTCGCAACATTAATAGCATCCAGCATCAGTATCCACCACTACTAACTACAATAACATAACTTAACATAACCTAACACCAATCCAACAATAACGGCTGCACAATACACGCCACAGCGGGAATCAAACCCTTTTGTATGGTGCATGAACTTGGGTTTTTAGAGAAAACAGGAATGCCAAAAAAACACGATGGCGCCTCTTGGGTTCGCTTGATGAGGCTTAATGTCATCCGCAATTAATAAAATAAAATCCCCAAATTAAAATCCCATATTTATTTTTTAGTGTTGATTGTGCTTTGAGTGTTTTGTAGCAATGAATTTATGTAATATGTGTGTTATGGAAAAGTAATGACTGGAGCCCGAGGGAAATTCAATCTGGAATCTTATTTCACTGGAATCCGTTTTTGTTGAGCTCACTAAGTTAACTTATAAGGTAATATATTTAAAAGGGTGGGAGCATCCTGTCATTATTTAACGATTAGGCTTTATAAGAGACGGTAGAAAGCTTATTTATTATATAGATATATAGGCATGGGTATAAATATATAGAGACTTCAAAATGAATTAACAAAGGATGTCAGAATTGAAGCTCCGACTTAATATATTACTCTGGAATACTGACATAATTAACTGGATTTTTTGGTGTCAAACTAAAATTTTGCTTGATTTATTGTTCAACTTTGAGTCTCTTGTTGTCTATTTATTAATTTAAATGGAAAATTATAGATTAGGACCGGAAAATTCTCAGATATCTTATTTTTCTTTAGGCAGGTGCTTTCTCACATGTGTTAGTTACACTTAATTTTATTTGGTTTTTTTTAATTTGTGAAAAATTTTTGTTCTAGAAAAGTTGATGGTGCCTTGAATACCTGTTTGACTTTTCGGACGTTTGAAAATGTTTTTTTTTTTTTTATTTTCCGTTAATAAAGTGCTCCAAAATAGTAAAATTATATTTCGTAATTAATTACTTTTTGAGAATTATTGACAATAGTACAGTAGCTCAAATTTTTTATAATTTGAAAGCTTTATTTTTGGATATTCAAAATTAATTTCTTTTTTTTCTTGCTCTGAAATGATAAACAAAAAAATTCGAAATATTGTTAAACTGTATTCAAAATTTTTTCGTTAATTAATTTGATGAAAATCATTGGAAAGATGAGTTTAGCTTTAGTTAAAAAAAATTTTGGAAATTTATTTTAATTTTGAATTGTGATTTTGAGAATTTTAATGAATAAAAGTCTGATAAAGAAATTATATTTTATTTAAAAGTATGATTGAAAAATATTTATAGTCGAGATAAATTTAAAAAATTGATTTTCATAAAGTAAAATTAAAAATTTTGGACTTTTGAACCTCCAAAAAAAAGTTATAACTTTTAAAAATTAAATTCAGAACACTTATAAATTAAATTGATAAAAACAGACGATTTGCGGATTACATTTATTGGAATAATTGAAAGAGATAATTTTAATCGGGACTGCTGACAATTTAGTAATGAAAATAACTATGTTTAAGCGAGGGATAAAATTCCGGTTTTAAAGTAAAATATATTTCTCAAGTTGATCGTATAATAAGCAAAATGCCTTTGGATAGGTAATCTAAGAAATTATTAACGTGAGAGAAGTAGAGAGAATATAATAAGTAATTGGCATGGATGGGAAAACACGCAACGACGAGAGTCACCCTTAAACTAATAATTTTGAAATATTTTATTTAATATATACATATACATATATACAATATATATTCATACACAATAAACTGCCATTATCCTTTCAGTATGATTTGTTAACAACAATAATTTGTATAATTCCACCATTTAATTGTATTTGAATTATTTAATAAACAAAAACTAAAAATTCCGTGTTTTCTTCATACATCCAATTTTAAACTATGAATTTCATAATAAACACAATAATAACAATAAATATCTACGGTTATTTGAAAACCGTTATATATTAATTGATATAACATTTCCGTGCAGAAAAAATTTATTCCATGATAAATTTGATATTCGTTAAATTTTCATAAAAATGTTTTAGATTTTGAAATAGTTTTAAATAGATTCGAATTTTGCGCTAAATCGAACTTGCTTATTTATTTGTTTTATTTTTATTATATAAGTGTGTTTAAATGTCGAGTATTAATCCATATAATTAAGAGAATAAAAAAAATTTTGTAACAGGCGTATTTTTATTATAAAATGGATTTCTATAGTGAAAATTGGTACAATCAAAAGGGTCGAAATCTGAATTTATGTCTTTTCACGGTTTGAAAATAAGAGTAATTCTGTGGCAGGTATATTTTTATTTGAAAAAGGATTTTTATAGTTGAATTTGGTATTATTAAAAAGGTCTTGACGTGAATTTGTGTTTTTTTATGATTTTATATATTTTTTGATGATAATGAATTTCTTATTTTAACTTTTTGGAGCAGCTTTGAATTAGTTTGTTTGATTTATAAAATTTTTCCGTCATATTTTCGATTGAATAATTGGTAATTGATTCTTTCATAACAATATTTTTTTTTTAATTTATTTCAAAAAAAGTACCCAAATTATGGAGCTGTGATTAAAAATATCGGAATATCCTGAAGCCAAATTTTTGCTATTCATAATTCAAATTTCTCAACAGCCATATAGTGATTGCAGTTTGCTTTTAAGTTTGATACCGATTATGGCTAAAATTGTGCAAAATATTAATATAATAATAAAATAAAAATTACAATGGTAGAGCAAGAAATTTTTTAGTGGTAGAAAGTTTCTTTGCAATATTATCGTTGGAAACGAAAAAATTTTATGTACACTATTATAAATAAATTAAAATACTTTTTTAAAAGGCAAATAATTGTTCCAAAATATACATTTAAGAATTAAATTAATTATAAGACTATAATGATCTGAAAAGTCAAACTCTAAGAATTCTACGGTCCAAAAGTTGGTGTAGAAGGTAAAACACTAACAATTAAAAATGAATAATAGACGATGATTAATGAAAAACAATGAGGTTAACTTGTGGTTAAACTTTTTCATTCGATATATGTATCTAAATGTATAAAATATATAATAAATAAAAGTTAAGGAAGCTCAAATGAGATCACGTAAAAAAGCTATTTTCACCCTCGTATTTCAGCGACCGGTCCGTCGGCGGCTGAAGACTGAAGAGCAAAAAAGGTGTAGCAAGAAAAGAGAAAAGAAAATAAAAGATCTAGAGTGAGAGTAAGAGGAGGATAGTGTAAATAGGGAGCCGTGTTTCGTAAGTGATCCCAGGAGGCTGAGGCTACCGAGAACGATCTTATGATTGACCATGTTACCAGAATCCCAAGGGAGCATTTTCTGGGCGAACAATGTTCTGCTGATTTTCTGGCAAATATTGTTCGAGTTAATGGTCTCATCTATTATTGAGTATCAGGTATATATTACTTTTCTTTTCATTGTACCTTTTTATTCACCGAAAAAACTATCGTAATTATAATCTTATTAAAATAAAAGTGTTGAGTAATGTTTATGATTTTACATATTTATATATTTTAAGTAAGAAAGTTACTAACAAATTGTAATTATAGACTATTATTAATTATTATATTGTCTATAAAGTTGATGAATATCAGAGGATCAAAGTTTGCTCAGAAAATTTTTCAGGATTCAATTACAAGTCACGTATGAAATATTATTTTTTTTTTTATTGTTAAGGATAATATTTATCGGTGAAAGTCACTTTGTTATAGCAGTCATCATCACAAAATCTTTAAGGATCTGTTTTGTATATAATAATGTTTGTTGAATGAAGGAGATTTTGATTCGACTTTTCACCTCATAGTTAATATTAAAATATAAGTGCCGAGTGACTTTTGAGTCCCCGGTAACCATCGATGTAATAAATATCGTAAGCTAGGATACAATTATTGGTGCAAATTATGCAAATGGTTATTTAAATTGTCGATAGTAATTGTTATTCCACGGAAAGTACTTGCGATTATTGTCAATTATCTTGACATTTAAAAATTACTGATCTATAGTAACCATTAGATAGAGGTTCATGACGATCATTCCCATTAATTTCCTATGCTAGCTTTAACATTATTTTATGATTGCAATAAATTTCATAGGCAACAAGCATTTAATTAAAATTTTTTTTTAGATTTGATAAATTTATTGTGTGAACAAAAAATGTGACACTTCCTGAATTTTTTTTAATCTTTCTTAGATTATTTTTTGTCATATATTAATCTTGAATTTATATGCATAAAAATTCTAAAAAATATGATTTACATATATAAAAAACTAACTTGATTCAAGAGAAAAAATTTTAAGCCAAAAATATTTGTCAGAAAACCATTTTATCGATTTAGATTTATAAAAAACACTTTGAATTTGAAAATAGAATCAATTTCAATATACCCAAGTTGTTCAGTGGTTCAAACACTTGATATGTAATCAAGAATTCGTGGGTTCGATTCCCGGCTAGAGTTTTCCAAAATTTTCTTTGGGTATTTATGTAAATTTTACTATTCTTAGCTTCCAGTTCTTCGAATTTAATTTAATATTATAAATCAAATTTGTAACTTCTAAAATAAAAAAAAATGTGTCAAACATTTTAAAGATTTTCCTCCCTACAAATAAATAACCAAAGGAAAGAGGGTACCTTTTTTGTCGTCATCGTCATCGGGATGATCACTAGAGTGATGAAGATGATGAGCCCCAGGATGGTGCGAGTTAATTCCAGGCACAAGCGTATGGCTACCTAAGGCCGGATGAGAGTGGTGGGGATGGTGATGACTAAGGAACCTAACAGCGGCCGCGGCAGCCTGATGCTGGGCCTGCATTGTCTGCTGGACTTGGCTCTGCACATTGCCCAGTACTGAGTGGTGTGGGGGCCATCCCGCCAAATGGAACGGGAAGACCGGGGTTGCCCTTTGGAACAGCCTCGCTGCTGGGGCCAGCAAAGACGCTCCGGTTCCCGGCGTTCCACCACCAGGAGGCGGTGGAAACGACAGGCCACCTCCTGGTTCCAGGACCATATTCGGCACCAACTTGACAACCTTTATCTTAACCGGCAAAAATCCTTCGCATCTATCGACTCACTTCTGATCAAACGATTTTCGAGTGATTTTCTTTTCCCAACATTTAATTTCTCAACCACTCGTCAGTTCTGCTCAATTATACACGATAAATTTTCAAAAATTATATCCTGGTCTCCATCGATTGTACTTTCCAGTTCCGTCCGACGGTACGTGGAAAAAATTCACATGTTCACCCGCATTTCGCACTTAGAACAGATGTCACTTTTACAGACTAGACCACGTGCTCCGTTCCACTAAAAAACTTCAATTGTTCAATTGAAGAATTATTTATCTTTTTGGTTCGAATAAAAATCAACAATCATTATTATTATGTTTAAACAATAAATAATAACTCCATGTTTGTAAAATCCAAGCACAATTTAGCACTTTAATTTCACTTTGTAAATTTTAATATTTTTCAACGAATTTAACCAACGATTTAACAACAAATTTTGTAAATTATTTTCCTGATTTATTTGTTAAAAAACCATTAATATTATTATGGCATGATGGTAAAATCACTGGACAATTAAGAATAAATCCTTGACAAACTGAACACTGAAAACTTAGTCCTGGTAAAAATATGAGAATTTAAAATTAAACAATTACTGTTATCCTATCAATAAAAAATGAATTGACACATAATTAAGGATTGACAACAGAGTGTTAATGAGTCCTGTGTGCCAGGATCGGACCACTAGTACACGGGGCACGAGCCAACGGCACAATACTATCTGACTAGACGCCGGACTGAATAATTCCCCACCAGAGTGCTTCGGCAGATTAAAACCCGTTTGAGCTTCCACCCCAAGTGGCTCTCGATTGGTTCAGCCGCTCGCGGGTTCCGGGGATCCGCGATCTTCCGGGCCAATCACGGAGCTCTGTTCCCGGTAGTGGCACGCCCGGAGATTGTTTTTTTTTGTTATTCACGGTGAATTGAATCGACGCCTATTCAGTGTAGATACGGCTCCTTTCGAGGTGTAGTGGGCATGTAGTATATCGTGTTGTATAGATACATGACCGGTGCATCGTGATACCGGAAAGTGGTGGGGCGAATCAATTGACGGGTGCCCCGAATTCAGCCGCAAGATGGCTCCTCCCTGGCACCTTTGTTCTGACCAAAACCACCCTCCGTCACTCGGGTTTATGTTTAAATCCCAGTGATATTTTTTACAGACTGAGAAATTTTCCGCTCTGGACTTCACTTTGCTTTAGAATTCAATATATTACATGCTTTAATTTTATTGATTTTTTCGAGTGAAAATTATTTACCCACGGTCTATTGGGGTTTTTTTTTTTTTTTTTTTTTTTTTTTTTTATTATCGCGTTTTAGTTAAGGAGACAGAGTGTTTATGATAAGTTATAAAACTATAAGTTGGAACATAATGAGATGGTTTTTACTATAAAATTACTTGATCAATTTTATAGAAGAATAAATTTTTACTTTAAAATTTTTCGTGATAACGTTTTAACACTCCATACATTAAAAAAAAATTACTTGACTAAAAAAAAAATCTGTTCAAAATTGCACTTTTGTTTTGAATTAATTCAAAAATTCATTAACAGGGAAAGTAAATCCAACTGTAAACAGGTTCAAAAATAACTTTTTTTTATGTTCTTTGGTATTTCAAATGGAGAAACTTGTTTTTGAGCCAAGAATGTAAAAGCCGTGAAGGTAAAACAAATTATTGTTAATTTTACTAAGATATACTCTTTTACTCCAAATTTCGAATTTTCTAAGCTCAGGCAAGTCGCTAAATTATCGAATCTAGACAATTGATGCTCTTAAAAATAATTTTCTTGAACCACGTAAATTTGTTTCAATGTAGGTTTCTCCAATTAAAATTTTTATCTACAAATTATTCTGTCATTTCCAAACAAGATGCACATGTATTTCTTCTATGCAGAAGTGGGGCTCCACCTATTTTAGATAAAATTGAAATAACATAAAAAATCAAAAAATTTATCTTTTTGAATGTTTTTTTTTTTCAAATTGTTCTCTTCACGGCGGATTTATGATAAAAATTATGAAAATTAAATATTTTGATGTTTTTTTTTTTCATTTGAAAGTTCAAAAATTTTAAATTTCCTTAGCGGGAAGTTCAAAATTTCAACCATAGAATATTATAGCGTTCTTCGAAAAGTGTATATAAAAAAAATGAATAAAGTTTTAGTTTGTAAAATTAAAAAAAACTTTTTTTATTTGTGATTCTCTGGTGAAGGGGCGTATACATACCACCTCTTTACTGCTCCGGAGCGAGCCTCGAGGGTACGATCCTCTTTTAATAAGTGAGGGGTTGGGAGGGTGGAGGGAGCTGAGGGTGGCTCGGAGGCGTTAAGTAATTACGTCTATTCTCTTCTGGGGAGAAAATTACCTTTACCCCTTGCCCCGAGTCCCGAGCGTCCGTGAGGCTACGGAGGAGAAAAATTGGGAAATTAAAATTAACCCTTGTTTTTCATTTTTCTCATTCTTTACTTCCAACCCCTTCTACCCTGCTCGACCCTTCCCACATATAAATGTATAGCGTGTACTACTTTATGTTCTCAGATTAAATACATCTGTATATAAATAGTTATGATTATGATAATTTTTATTATTTTTGTAAATTAAATTGTAGGCAGTTGAGATTTTTTTATGGAACGATGATAAACATAATTGGCTGAATAAACTGATGAAGATGTATATAATATTATAATTTCCTTATGGATGATATACAGTTTTAGAGTGGGGGGAGAAACACTATATTCATAAGCGCATTTCCCATTTCCGTCATGACGTGTATCGTTAAGTTTTATAATAAAGCCAACATAAAGACTTGACTGGAGAATATATAATATGTATTGTGTGTTATATACATGTAGTGAAGAGAAAGAACAAGTCTCCACGGAAATTTGATGTATAGCAAGCGCGTGCCCTGTTTTATTTCACCGGGTTTTCACCTAAAATGTGAAATATTGCGCTCGATAAATTTTTTATAACTTATACATAATACGAGCATCCTTTTTCTTCATCAGCACTCTTCTCTATTCACTTTTTATTTTATATATTTCTCAATTTAAAAAAATTCAAACACCCTCATGTTTTTTTTTTTTTTTTTTTTATAGAATTCGACTATATTATCGTATAAATGGGAGTGATTCGAAAAATGACAAGTCATCTTTAGTTTGAAGGAAGACTGGAAAATGTATAACAGAAAATTGAGGGATGGGTCTAAATATAATTACACTCATAAATGATTTCAACATTATTGATACGCTAGAAATTAAAGTGACTTTTTACAATTCAGTTAAATTTTATTGCATTGTAAGAATGTTAATTTTTATAAAGAAAAAGTAAAACAAATTGAGTGTGTACCATGTGAAAAATGACATTAATTTCGATTTAAAAAAAAATTAATTTTTATTAATATGCAAAAAAATTTTAAATAGATAGATAGATAGATAAAAAATTTTATTTGGCTCTGGAGCCTAAGCTCCCTCAAAGCCATCAATATTTAAATTACATTGGTTTACATAGGTTACAAGATTACTTAACTAATTAAAGGTTTACAATTAGATTTAATTTTAAATGTAATAAAATCCAGCTTGATCATTTAATACAAACAAATAACTTAATTTAACTTCGTAATAATTATACAAATAAATATATTTCAATAAGATCAAAAATAAAGATTACAGTTGCTAACTGTCATGTTCAAAAAAGTAATTGAAGCAAGCATTTTTAAATTCAACCAAATTATCTACAGCCAAAATTATGTTCAAGAATAAAGTTTTAATCTAAAAAAAGTATTATTGAGAGTTAAATCTTGATCTAAGCAAAAAATTATTGAAGTATATTTAATTTATTAAAATCAAGAACTATTTCTTAGTTTAAAAATTTTTTGACTCGAGTTAAGACGATTAAATTCTTCGAAATAATTTTCGCTGGTAAAGGATTTTTTTTCGTCAAGTTAATTTATTTATTAGCATATTTTAAAGTTTAACTAGTATACGTTGCGCGCGCAAGCGCGCGTGTGAATGTTGGTATGGAATTATCTATATTTTCATGCTTATGAAATATCTGACCAATCACGTTACAAATAGTTTGCTCTTACATGATATATTTTCATATTTTTCATCTAAATTATAAGAGTGGATAAGATACGTTAATATGTTCAAATAAATAAATAACAGTTTTTTACGTAATGAACACTGTAGTTACTATGGGTTTTATAAACAAACTTTTCACTATTCACCCTAAATAAAAAAAAAAAGTATTTTTCCTCCAGAATACAATGTATTATTGAACAAGTATTCTTCCATGAAGAATACGTATTCTTATTATATTGGCAGGAAACAGGTACATAGCAAAAGTAATAAGAGCGCAATCATTTTCCTCTTTTTTACCCTACATTGATAATTGCAATGTAAAAAGCAACTGTTTGTTCAAAAATTGTTGAGCTTTAAAGCAATGTGACTTTACACAGTTACCAAAGTGTTGGTTAATATTTATATTTTTAATTTCTGACAGTTCATTTATTAAAACAGGAAAAAAGCTGTCAGAACAAAAAAATTTAAGCGTGTCAACTAAGCAAGGTTAAATTTATTTTATTTTAGTTTTGGTATTTAGCAAGCAGTGGTATTCTAACATGAATATCAATGTCTTTACTACAGCAAAAAATTGGAAATAAAAATAAAAAAATTTTTTTTGTTAATTTATTCTGTACCTACGTGGGAAAAATTTATTTGTTAAAAAAATATTGTTTATAAAAAATGCCCTTCTTAAAATTATTTCTGCAAAAATTTATAACAGAATTTTTTTCAACTATACCCATTGTGATATTTTTGATGAAAATCACAAATTTTCAATAAAATTTTAAAATGAAAAAAAAGTTATTTCATAAAACCACTCTCAATAATTTTTCTCTAATAGCCTCCTTATTATCCAAATAATCAGATCCCAGAAAATTATATTATTAAAGGTTCAGGTTAATACAGATCTATTATTTATTCTTGTGTTAATTTATTTTATCCAATTTAGCAACGTTTCGTTACGTATCGTAACTTCCTCAGGCTTCTAATAACAAACATACATAATATAAATTAAAATTAAAGTCTTTTACAACAAAATTTACATCTAAAATAAATTAATAAATTACAAAAATTATACCTTGAAATAAGTTAATTATTTAACACAACTGTCAATATAATAATAAATGTAGCATTACTTTTGGCTAGGTTAGCCATTCGGCTTATCTTATAAAAGCAATTGTTTAACATGACATATATACTTATATAATTATTATTTGGATAGATAATAATTATTAATCACTTAATTAGTATGACTCAATTTCTTATTATAAAACAATATATAAAATATTCATAAATTAACCGAAATCAACATGTGAGTCAAAGTGTCAGTCACCCATGCGTCTACAGTATGTTATGTATAGCTGATTTACTATAGTCAGAATTTATTATGTGATAGTACCAACTTTGTTTCTATGTTGGCTACAGTGTACTTTAAACTTACATAGCAAATTAGAATAGATGTTGCTCAAATTTGTTATGTCAGTTCTAAAATTAACTGTGTTATTTATTGATATGAATATCATCTCACTTAGGCAGCGTTTAAATTTTACCCTTTCTCTGTCAAGTATTCTAATATTATCAAAGTCAAACTTATGTCCAGTGTCCATATAATGTACACACAAAGCTGTTTTATCCTTCATCTTATCAGAATTAATGCAACTATATCTATGTTGATATATCCTATTCCCCAAATACTGACTTGTCTGGCCTATGTATGACTGTCCACAGTCACACGGGATTTTATACACCACGTTGGACACCTTCATTTCGTCATCCTTATCTTTTAGTCTTGAAAACACTTAGCCTCCTTATTTACAGCAATTTGTTAAATAAAAAAAAAATTCAAAGTTGTGATGTAGATCTTTTTTTCGAATTGAATTTCCTGAGTAAGCTTGGAGCAGGCAATAGAGGAAAGAGGAGGGATGATAAGGTGTGCGAAGAAAAAAATGAATGAGTAGAGGGCGAGGTGTAGGTTACCGTGGAAACGCGAGAGCGGCTCCTCTGCAGTTGCCCAGGCAACCCTCTAACCACAAGCCACCCCTAAATAACCGTCAGAAGATAGGCAGCGAGTCAAGCAAGAGGGGATGCTCACCAGCCTCGAGAAGCCTCTTTCTACAATTATATATATAATATATCTATATATCTACAGCTAGTCTCTCGAGGGGTTGAAGAGCAAAGAGAGTATTTTGCCGGTGATGCTCTTTTGCCGGTTCAGAAGTGCTTTGGCTAGAGTAAAGAGTAGAGAGGGTACATAGACGATAACTGTTACTGCTCGAGGTGAAGAGACCTAGTTAATTACTAAAGCGTTTTAATCGTCGTCGTCGTCCAAGTTTACTTCTCCGTGGTATGAGAAATGCTGGGTTAAAAGGGTAACTACCAAGAACCAGTACAGAAAAGTATAAAGAACAAACCGTCTGGATACTTATGCTTATACTTATAGTTAAAATGTTACTTCGTAAATTATAAGTACAAAGAGGGGAAAATTTTTAAGTATGCGCATTTTTTTTGGTAAATATTCAGGATTGACTAACTACGATATTAAAATATTAGTGTAGTCTTTAAACTTTTAATTCTAATTAAAAGTTTAAAATTTACGACTGTTTTTTATTAAAAATCTCAATATCATTTTTATGATCTATTGAAGGTTAGTTAAAAACAAAACGGCAGCTCAATTAGCCATCACATTATGATACAGCATACACAAGTGTATTTGAAAGAAAATTTACTGATTTGGCAATATATTTCCTAATATAGCCATAAATGATTTGATCCTGACATATATGGCCATATAAATTTAGATGTAAGAATGAAAATATAATTTATCATAATTTTTCCGTTTTTTATAGAAATGTTTACGCCAATTAACAAATTCAATCAAGCAAAAATTGTTTTAGGAGTTGATTATTATAAAGTGAATGTCATATAAGCCTTTGTTAAAAGATTAAGTCAAAAAAATTATTTTAGGACTTAATAATTCCGATTAAACTCTCTAGTAACGAAATAATTCAGTGATCATCCGCCATCTGTTGGAGATTTTTAATACTGCATTTGGTCAAAAAATTATTTATTGGCATGTATGACCATATTAGGCATGATATGGGCTTATCTAGTTATATTAGGACTTATCAAGCTCAAGCAAGATGTGTCAATGTGTGACAATATGGACACAACAGGCCAAATCAGAATGTTTTTTAAGACGCTTGTAATAAATTTGTATGAATATTACAGAATTAAAATTCAATATCAAAAATCAGAATTACGTTTATGAATTTAGTAGAATTTTGAAAAGTCTACTCTCTCAAATCGAATTAGTCGATTTTCACTGTTTGGTAGAGTGAATATTCACTATTTTGATGTGCAATATATATCACTGATATACATTGGACTACCAAATAGTGGAAATTTACTAATTCGATTTAAGAGAGTAAGTAAATACTACAGTAGCGCTCAAAAGTATTTTGACAAATATATTTAATGGTTTAATTAAAAATAAATATGAAACACAATAATCATTCATTTATTTTTTTAACAGCTTTTGAATAATCTACAGAATAGTGTCAAAGTGGTCCTAGAAGTATTTTGACAAATATATTTAATGGTTTAATTAAAAATAAATATGAAACACAATAATCATTCATTTATTTTTTTAACAGCTTTTGAATAATCTACAGAATAGTGTCAAAGTGGTCCTAGTTCGTAACAAAAGAAAGTTTAATTTTTAAAATATTCGGAAAATGGTAGCTCCAAAGTATTTTGATATTGTTGAAAAAAACTAACGCATAATGTTGTCAAAATACTTTTGAGCGCTACTGTAAATTATATTATATATTATATTTTTTCGAAAATATATTTTTGAACAAACTGCTGTTACTTAAAAAAAGCTATACATTCTGTCAGAAGTACACGGCTTCCCAATTTTAAAACACAGTAACTGCAAAATTTTTATACCTGATTTTTTTTTTTAGTATTGCTGCATTTTTTATAAATTTTAGACCTCAATTTTAAGTATTATTTCTTAAAAATATTTATATTCAAGTATTTTCTATTTATAAATCAAATTTTTCATCAATTTGGCGGGTAAAATTTTTTTTAATAAAAAAAATTGGAAAAAATTTTGAAATGTTAATTACTGTGTTTTGAAATTGGGCAGCCGTACACTACCGCACCATTCCAAACAGTGGTTAAAGTGAAATAGTGGATTCATTCGTTAATTGAATGCATGTTTGGAAAAACACAATGTGGCTGATTAGAGGGTAAAAAATTGGGTATGAATGCTAACTGAAATATGTTAATTATCGTTAAACAAAACAAGATTGAGCCCAGATTTTCAAAAAATCACATGATAGGATCGAAGAAAAAATTGTATTTTTCAAAAAGTTATATGTTTAAAAGCCTATTAAATCTTAAAAAATTAACGTCATGTTATTAAAAACATTTATGTTGTAAGAAATAAAAATTAATTTAAGAGAGTTTTTAAACTGTTCATTCATTTATTATTCTTTAAATTATTTACCTCGCGTAAAAGTAGTAGAAGAAGAAAAGATTACACTTAAAGTTGGGGTTACATTATCTTAAAGTTCTTCGCAGGGTCGTAAAAAAATAAATGCCTGCTAAAAGATTATGAAATTTCATTAAAACTAATTATATATTTTAATCTTAAAGTTTTATTGCACTTAAATTTCATTTAATATCATTTTAATTATTTTTTTATTTTCGCGTTTGGGGAGAAAAAGCCATTTTCATGTTTATCAAAAGAGAAGGGATGATCGGCAATCAAGGGTGGTTTGTTCGGATTTGAATGTACTGAGTTGTAAGATTACCTTTACTGTGCTGGGTAAGTTAACTTTGTAAATCACTAAGAATTAATGTACAGCGGCAATGTATTACTTTAAATAGTACTAGAGAAAGAGGGTAAGTGAGTGACGAAGTACGCCTGGGGCTTTTGCAGTGTCCTGGAGTCCGTGACTAATTAACTGCCGCTCGCGTTAATCGTACTAGTGTAATACTGAGGTACATTGAGACTATGTAAACATTCAGTCAATTAGCAAGTCTCAAAAGTTTAGATTATAATTTACTTTTTATCGTTATCTCTTTTATTTTTACATGTATTATACTATTTTTCACTTGTATTTTATGGTTTATTTTTTGAAAAAATATACTAATTAATGTTTATTAATAATACATATCAGGCAAAATCAGAAAATTTTTTCTTGAGTTAAATATTCTACAACAAATAAAAATAAACTTTTATGTTCTGTTAAAAAAATTGATCGTTCTTTTATTACTTTCAGATAAGGAGTACACATGAAACATTTTCTATTAAGAATAAATTATTTTTCTTTGATAATATTGATAATGTCTGATATGATAAAACCATTAAATTTTACATTTACCTGAAGTATATTTCTGCATTCTTAAGTTGTGTTTGTTTTTTGTTAACTAGTAAAAATATACCTAGCACATGTAAATTCTAAAGAATATATAAATGACATCTAAACAAAAAGAGCTAGTTCAATTGTGATTCTTTTGCAGAAAATTTGAATCCACCTTTTCACCAGCAATATTTCTCTGCTAGTTTAATTAATTTCAACAAGCTGTGTTTACTAACTTTTAAATAACCATAGGTAAGACTACACAGGAAAAAAAATTCACTTGAATCAAGTAAATAATTTTGAAAAGCTTCATCTTCTTGAGTAGAAAAATTCTTAAACTAAGAGACAATGAATTTTTTCAAAATTGTTTTCATGGTTCAAGAATTTTTTTCTTGATTCAAGTTATTTTTTTTTTCGATATATATATTGACAGTAAAATAAACATAATTTTAAACAATTGCAAAATTGAACTAGAATATAGTTTTGATTAGCAATGTTTTTTGTTTTTTTGAAAACCTTTATTGATAAAAGTTTTCATGAAAAATCTCTTGAAACAAGAAATTTTTCTTTCACTTTTCAAAACACAATTTTTACTTTTTGTAGACTTGCAAAATTTATTTTTCTCCATTCTTACGGATAAATTATTATCACATCGATGTAACTTTTAACTCATTCCTAAATTTACATGAGTTCAAAAATATAGCGTTTTATAAATTTCGAACATTATGGATTTCGATCACAGTTTCGATCATTATGGAAATAAATCTACTGATCATCATCGCGATAATTACTGGTGGCACCGCAGCGATTGATAATGTTGTTACTATAAAAAATAATACTGTCCAAAAAATAGACAAAGATTCAGGAACTAGCACAACAACTCAAGATATTGTGACCAGAGAAGCGGATGGTTCCATCAATTATAAAAGTATAATTGAAATTGAATATAAAAGTGAAGGTCAAGCTCCGGTTGAATATACGGAACGTAATTACACTAGAATCGAGAATGTTCAAGCTTTTGGAAAAGATAATAGACTGCATTCTGTCGAAAATTACGTAAGAACTGGAGCAAATGGATATGGTATTGCTCATTTTCGTAAAATAAGCTATGAAGATGATGATTCTCAAATTTTGTATCATACTTATACACGTAATGACAAAAATAGCGCCATAAGAAAAGAAATTCGTTCAGAAATTGCAAAAAACGGTGCTGAAACCACATATCGCATGTTTTTCGGATTTGGACCAGATGGACATTTTCTTAATTTATTCACTACTTATCCTAATGGTACTAGTGTTAATGGTCGCTGAATGTGGTTCTAAATAAGTCTCTTTATGTTGTAGTAGACTTGCAAAGATTTTTAAAATAATAAAGTTTCAATCAATAGATTTCTATATTCATTTCAAAAGCTTATCAAAGATTAAAGTTTTGTTAATTTTTATAAGCAAATAAATTTTGATATTTACAATGTCATAATCGTATAATGTAGGATACAGAAATTGAGACAATAAAAGTTTATTTTACAGCATAACCCTTTACAAAATTTTCCGATATAGTCACTTTTTATATCACACTACAGTTTCGTAAAAAAAATTTGAAAAACAGTTGACCGGCAGGCCATCCCTGGATTTTCTCGCTTTTTTCGAGCTTGAAACGCTCGAAAATCTTCCTACTGGTTGATTTTTGAGCTCTATCAGCTCAAAAATTCCAAAATCATATAAAAAAAACAATTATTTAGAAATTTTTAAATGGCTATAACTTTTGAACGTCTCGTTTGACTTTGATTTACTTGGTGTCATTCGACGCAGTTTTTCAAGTACAAAAATTTGTTGTAAAGTCTTTAATTCTAGAATCTCAAAATGTGGAGATCTGATGAAAACTCACATTCTCAAAATTGGACCAAAATCTATAACTTCCTACTTTTGAAAATTATTAATTTTCAAAGCGGAAAGTTAAAAAGTTTCAATTGATTTAAGATTTTTTCTACTTAATTCAAGATGATCAAACTCTTTAAAATGACATTCTTGATTCAAGAATTTCGTTCTGGAATCAAGTTAATTTTTTCTGTAAGTGTATGACTTAATCTGGTCTGATCTGGTTACGTATGGCCATATCAGTCGACATAAAAACAGAAATGAATTTTGATCATAATTGTCTAATTTTTTCTAAAAATGTGTTTGTTAATTAACATGTCGTATTAGAGAAAAATTGGTTCAGTAGTTGATTAATCCAAAAACAACTGTCAGATAATCCCCATAAGTAGATTAAAAACAATAATTTTCATTTCGTAACATAAAACATCAATCTTTACTCTCTTGTAAGGAAAAGATTTAACTATCATGCGCCATCTATCGGACAATTGCAACTACTTTTAGTTAAAAAATCACATATGGGCATATATGACCACAACAGCTCTAATATAGGCATACCAAGCTATATTAAACCGTATATCTCTTTTAAAGGCTATACATACGCATATATGACCTGATATGACCAATTATTCATATGACCAATTATTCAAAGTATAATCTTTTAGCAACACCCACTATAGCATCAATAAACCTGCAAGATGGCTGCGGTAATACAACTCTCCATGCAACATATTTTTCAGTAGCCTTTTATTCACGAAATCACGACCCAGAGCACGCGGCGACGGTTAGTTCTGATTAGCGGCAGGGCGAATGATGTACCTCTGGCTAGATGACGTGCTTCGAATGCTAAAACATCAGTGTCGCCCATGCAGCCCACATACATATAGATATTTATTTAGGCTCGTCTTGGTATAAATATAAGCGGAAAACCACCCTTCGAGGTAACAGACCGTATATCGCTTATTGTCTAAGATGGTGAGCCTCTAAAAAAATTTGCAACTAATAATCAACGAGGTATAACGACTTGGTACTCATGAGTAGAAAAAAAGTAAAAATCACCCTAGAAAAGCTATCTTATCGACTTGAGTCGTCTTCATGCATGATGGTAGGTATTTTATTCAGATGTCTTTATACTTATGTAGGTATATACATACAGCAGTCTTAAATATATACTGTGCAGGAGAATCGGAGAGTATACCAAGCAAGTTCTCGAAGAACGAAGAACTAAACCGGAGATGAAGATGTGTACGTGGATATGAGCAAGAAGATATGAATATACAGATAGAGATAGAGCACGTAGATGTACAATACACTCTTAACTTGATTTATGAGTTAATACTTAACTGCCGGTAAATAACGCTAATCACACACTCTTATTATGTCGTGGCTGTGGCTATTGCACGTCCAACTCCAACAGCTAACAGTTAAGTCGAGGGTCAAAGTTTAAAATATTTTTTACGGCGTTAAGTTACTTGTAATTTTTAAATTATCTTGCTTATATTATTATATTATACACTCAATATATCTTTAATTTTATTGTTCATTATTTTATAATTAACATTCATGTCTCGTGTCTTTAAACGTCGAGGGAACATGGGGCTAAACGATCATCTTTAACTTTTTTTTGTTTTTTTTTTTTTTTTCTACTGAAAAGTAAGGAGAAGAAGATTATTTTTGAATATTACTGGTATGTATAAAATCGAATAAGATGAAAAAAATTTATTCTCAAACGGTGATATAGTGATGTGAGCAGCGAAATGCAAAATTTATAGGATTTATATGAACATTGTAATTTACAGTATTCCCAGTGAGATTTTTATCGTTAACGCTAGAGTGAGCATCGTAATAACACGAATTAATTTTATCACTGGAGCAAAATTCACCGTGAATAAGAGGAAGTATTTGTCTTTTTTTGCAAGATAAATGATAGGAGTTCGTGATGATTTCATAATATTGATCGTCATAAAATTACATGAATTCTATTATGACTTCATAACTTGAAATAATCTTCAGGATTTTGATGTGATATAAACACATATTTAAAAATTAGTTTGAAACATAAAAAACACTCAGGACTTAGGCACTCATTTTATAAAAATTATTCAATTAAAAACAGGGAATGAATTCGAACAGATTTTTTTTATTGAAAATTTGATACTGTTTTCAATTTCAATATTTTTGTCTGTAATCTGTTACTTAAAAAAATCAGAATTTGAAATGAAATTTTTGTAACTCAGCGGGTATACCGTATCAATAGTACAAACGTTAAAAAATTGGGGTAGTAAATTTATTTCATGATTTTTATAATTTTTTATCTGTTTTTAAAAGGTAAGTCGTTTTTTCAAGATACCAAATGCGATTTTTAGCATATCGCGTTCCTGATGCCATAAGGGCGTATCTCGAAAAAAATACCCTTGAAAAGCCGTAAGGGCGTATAAAAAATTTTTTTCCGGGAATCGACGTAGTTATGCCTAAAACGGGCAGTAATGGAAAAAAAATTTTGGTACGCCTTTATGGCACCCAGGGTACCTACCGGGAGCCATAAGGGCGTACCAAAAATTTTTTTTTTCGGGAAACAACGTATTTTTACTTGAAACGCATAGAAATGACAAAAAAAATTTTTTTTCAAACTTGAAATTTTTTGCTACGCCCTTATGGCACCCGGGGTACCTACCAGGAGCCATAAGGACGTACCAGAAAATTTTTTTTCGGGAAACAACGTATTTTCACTTGAAACGCGTAGAAATGACGAAAAATAATTTTTCTCAAATTTGAAATTTTTTTTTGTACGCCCTTATGGTCCCCAGTTGGTACCCTGGGTGCCATAAGGGCGTACCAAAAAATTTCAAATTTGAAAAAAAATTACTTTTCGTAATAATAAGGGCGTACCAAAATTTTTTTTCCATTACTGCCCGTTTTAGGCATAACTACGTCGATTGCCGGAAAAAAAATTTTTTATACGCCCTTATGGCATTTGTAACGCGATATTTTTATTAACCCACTTGAAGTTGAGAAAAAAACGGAATTTTTGGCCAAAGGAAAATCATTTTTTTCACACTTGGTTCGTGAGGCTTACAGTATACAAGAATTGTCACTAATTTGCATAAAAATCAAGCAGAAATCGAGAAAAAAAAGTCAGACTTAGCAGAAAATTTTTTTTACGATTATATAGATCTTAAATTCATATTAGAATACAAATAACTCCTTAACCTGGATAAATAACTAATTAAGAGCTTTCAATAATTAAACCAATCACTAAAAAATAAATTTCTGACTTTTCAAAATTTTTTTCAAAGAAATAAACCGCAACATCTTTTAAATTGTTCAGATTCATATCATTTTCTTTATCACCCCTATTCTACTAAAACTCTAAAGAAAGTGTATGTAAAAACTAGCGAAAAGCTGACGTGTGAATAAAATGGTTGAAGTTAAGTTAAAATAGAGAAAAAGAAAAAAAAAGAATCAGCGAATCGAACGTGAGGTTAACCAATAGTACTGGAAGAAAATAAAATACCCAATACAGTTTATTTCACCTTAGTGGTAGCTCCCTCGCGCTTTTTCCCTCGTTTTCTTAGCCCTTGTGCTGACTCGTCGTTTTTCTCGAGCCACATCTCCATAGCAGTTTTTTACAATCCACCTCTTCTCCAATAATATCCAGTCAATAAAGAGACCTGGGATAAAAGTAAAACTTTTGATTTGCAAATCACCGTGGGACTCTGAATAAACTCAAGTAGTCTTTAATTTTTATTTGATTGTAGACCCACTAGAATTTATGGTTACCTAACCAAAATTATGTTATTAATTTTCGATTTAAAACGTCAATTGTAAATCGATCTGAGATATAACATATATAAAGGAGTGGTACGTTGAAGATTGCTATTCGATAAGAATTGAATTAGTATTAGTGAACAGAAGATATTGATATAAACTGGGGGCTGGGCTAGCGTGTACCGTGCTTTGTAATCACGACTCCATTACCATCAGAGGTGGTCAATCTTCCATAGACGACTTAAGTCAGGGTACTAAAATAACACGAATTTTTTATTTTTGTTTTCAAAAAGTATGAGGTTGACAAATGATATACGCGTTCGTTTGCAAAACAACTTTTTACGTATGCACATATGAGAAATTTTTACCAAGACGGCCTTAGCTGTATAAATTGGATGTAAGCTTGTAAGCACAATTAAATTTAATTGACGTTGTAAAACTACTCGATTTTATTTTTAATCTGTTCAGGTTTATAAATATTGAAGTCTTATTGAATTTAAAAAAGCTTCATCGCATTTGCCAATTTTTAAACTATAAATAGAAGATGGTTTTTATCGCATTTAGTCAAGTTGAAAAGTTTATGAACTAAAAAATGTATCTTGATCTTAGAATTTTTCGTTGCGATTCAAGACGATGAAACATTTAAATATGATTTTTTTGAATCGGGTAAATTTTTTTTTTTTTTTTTAGTATAAAAATATTTTTGAACCATGATCATATAATTTTAAAGAATATTGTTAAATTGAGTCAAACAGAAAATTTCTTGAACCAATTAAAATTAACTCAATTTAAAAAAAAAATATTCAGCTTAAAATCCCTTTATCCCAATTTGAAATATTAAAATTCTTAAAAATGATCTTCGTGGTAAAAATTTTTTCTCTTAAATAAATTTAGTTTTTTCATCAACACACCCCAAAAAAGTAAAATAATTTATCAATTAAAATTTCCTTAATTTACAATTTAAATAGATGTATCAATCTACCCTCTATATATTTAATATTTTTTACCAGCTGAATTTTTATACTGTATAATTTCAGCAATAAACCACTCTCATTTACTTGATTACATATTTTTTTTAACTCGCCTGAAACCACAAGTTTCCAGTTAATGCGATTGAAACGACCGCAGAATATTATTTTCACAAAAACGATTATAATAATTTATCTGAAACGAGATATATATTATATTATATATAAAATCGATGGCGATAATCGGTGCGATCAGACATTGAATGTGCGATAACGACGTAAAGAAACAACTATCTGAATTTTTCAATTTCGCCGGTCCGGGTCCGGGAAGTGGGCCTGGGTTTGTCTCAGAAATCGTTATAATTATGTTATTACAATCTTTGTAACATAAAAATTCTCTTTTCTTCTCGTCTCTTCTCCTCGATCTATAAAAGGATACCATCTTGAAACAATGGAGGAGATAATAAAACCCGAGGGTAATATATTGAGTGTATAAAAATATTTTGACCGGGTCGTTTAGAATAAATATACGAAAAAGCCGACGCCAATGCTCGATGATGAAGTTATCCAGCGATAATGGCTCCATTACAGTCAACTCGAGGGAGATCGGTATATCCGGTGTACATGCTAAAAGAATAATAAAGTGTATGATAGGGAGGGAGAGAGACAAGAATAAGTTGGGAGGGCAAAGGAGCTGAGAAGTAGAAGGAGAAGACGAATTACTGCAGAGGATAGGGGAAATGAGAGAGGGCACTCCTCACCTTATACTTACTACGGCGATTGTTTATGTTGGCTGATGGCCACTTATGCTGCACACACATCGCATTACAGCCCTCGACTCCTCGTCCTCGTCCTCGTCGGGCCGTTACTTAGCCCGTGGCCCCGGTACACTGTTGTGCAGGGTAATGGCGAACACGTTATGGATAAAATGTATACTTAACTGAAACGTACCACACGATGGCACCATCCTTCGTATCGTAAGATTATACGGACAGCCAGCTAACCCTTGAGCTTTTTTTCTGGAGGTGATCATAATATTTTGCAGAAAGAACTAGAGAGTCAAAATTTACTGATCAAATTTTTTAATTTTGCGTCGATCGATTTTTCTAAATTTATTCTGATTTTATTAAGAGTTCATGGGCAACTATGGCGAAAATCGGTCCCTTAATCGATTGTTCATGTGCGGAAGGTCCAGTGGCTCGAATAAGATCCTATGCACTTTGGTCTTGAGCTGGATTTTATGTATAGGTCTAAAAATTTAAGAATCACATTTTAAATAATGTAAGCTCACTGCAATGATGAATTACATCGCTAAAAAGTATTGAATAAATCTTAATTAAATTTACAGGAACGCGAACTAAGTTATAGGTTACGCTTTCTCTAAGAAAAAAAAATTATTTTCAACACAAAAGTTTCCTGGCTCAATAATTTGTTAAAATGAACTATTTAAGTTTATTAATTTCTTTACAAAAAAATACTAATATATGATTTCATTATAATGCTCATGAACCATGAAACGATTTTATGATGTGTCTATATATTTCGGACGTTTTGATTAACATTAATTTAATCATTATCATTCGTCTAAATAATAAAGACCATACAAATTATTTCAAATGTACAGTACAGATAATAAATACCCTGATAAAACAGTTAATTTGACACAAGAGAAAAAAACTAAGAAAACTATTCTACACTGAAAAAAAAGTATAAATCCTATCGCAATACGTATAAGTGTATAGCTTATACCCATGTTAAATGCGCCATCTGTGCAAATCATATGCTTAAACGTATTGCGATACACTGATAAAAAAATTGACTTGACTCAAGAGCCAATCTCTTGAACCAAGAATACCATTTTTAAGAAAATGATTTCCTTGAGTCAAGAGAATAAATTCTTGAGCTAAGAAATTATTCTTGGTTTAAGAAATCGTTCTTGACTAAAGTAAATTATTTTGATTTAAGAATTTTTTCTTTTGACTCAGAATAGTTATTTTCGATACATATGCGTAAAAGTAGGATCTCGTTAAGACCTCATACTATATCCGTACTCGCTTCGCTCGGCCGGATAATTAACTCGGTCTTGATAATTAACTCGGTGCCTTCACTTCAAGTCCGTCAAGATTTTTACCTTTGAGCATAAGGTCTCGAACAAAATATTTTGTCATATCAACGGCGGAAGTTGGATTTGAGAGAGAAGAGTCAAAAATGTTTGATTTAATTACTGTTTATTTAATGTACGTAGATGTTGAAATCGTTTACAAGATTCGACTGTCGCTAAGATTTTTTTCCGATTTTTAATTTACCTAACGGACGTTGTCGAATTAAAAATTAATTCGACTTATCTATAGCGTATTTTAGTAGTTGTGTAGAAATGTAGAGATAGATAGGAGAGGTTACTTTTCGATACAAGTGCGAGGTAAGTTAACTAAACTATATATTGCCAGAAATCGTATAGTTTGCGCCCTCTGCATGTTGCTCGAAAATCCAACTTTCGCTCTTGATGTGACAAACAAATCATGTTCTAAAATTTTTCTACCAAAATTTTTTTTCTTGAATCAAATTAATTTTTCTATCAGTATAATACCTACTGCAATATTTTTTATAACAAGTAATATCCAGTAATCATTCATACTGACGAAGTTATTGATTGAATAAAATAATAATTTAATTTGAAAAAAATTCTAGACAATTTGATTACGTGCAAATTCGATTAACAAATTCTTCGATTTTTTATACTTTATCTTCAAAAAAAGTTATTCCCTTTAAATTAATAAAAAATTCGAATTATACATAGAAGATACATTAATAGAAAGTTTTTTTATAAGAAAAAAAAATCTAAAAATTTTACATTAACCATTTTTTTTTTTTTTTTTCAAAATAGGACTGCAAGAGTCTGTCAGAGATGTCTGCAAAAATAATTCAGCTGTCCCATCCATAATACGTTGAATGAAATGTTTAGTCATATCAGTATCTACATTTCCACTATAAATATAAATCTTAATTCATTAATTATTTATCCCGGTCACTCGATTATCGAAAAAAAATATGTTTATTCTATTTCGGTATCAAAAGCAGGAAGTATAATGGAAAACATATTTACAAGTGAGTAATATATAATATATTCCGACTGATATGACTATGACGGGAGTTCAATTAATTTCTCTCATTATAAACACACCCACACGCATATAAATTAATATCCTATGATTACTCATAGTGTGCTGGGAGTGTGTTCTGTGTATTTTCGTGTATGTATGAGGGAAGACAAACTGACAAGAGTATAAGAGGAAAAAATGTAAAGAAGGGTCCGCAAAAGAACGATAAGACCTTTGAGCGTAGCCGCAAGGTCAGCTCTTAAGTGACCCGTTGCATCCTGTCCAACAGAATTCGAGTTTAATGAAATAACTATTGAATTCCGTATTATATATACATCTCACACAGACACACAACAGTAAATTAAATTAATATCTTTCCGATTCAGCATTCAGCGTTATTATTTATCATTATCGGCCGGGGTTTTTTATTATCCGATACCCACACTAATCGTTATACATTCGTGTCAAAGAGCAATAATTTCATTATACGATCGTTAAGCAACATAATTTGCTTCTTGTTCGTAAACTTTCTCTACATCTGCTATCTATATACTCAAGTATTGTTTGTGTTTGATGAAAATAATTATTCCCGCATGTATGTATGGACTAGCTTGTCCATTTAGATATCACCTGTGCAGGTGTGATCGGAACAATTATGTTTTTCCATGGATATTAATATAGACATAATTATTAGTTATTTATTAATTTTTAATTAGAATCAGTTATTTATTATGGATCGAAATAATTAGAATTGCATTGTTTTTTTTTTAATGGTTGAAGGAAACCACTTTTTGTTGGAGCGCTAAAAAATGTCACCCTAATATAGATCGAATTTGTCAGTGTGTATATTTATATTTTTTCTCATGACCGGCTTGAATGAAAAAATAGTATCTAGCAGCAGCGGTGTGAGTACAGCGCTAGATAAAAAATAAACAGTGTCAGAATAGATCAATTCCCAAATCATTTAGCGAGCTTTCCAGTAACCACATCGAATCTACGGCACACGCAATTCACTACGGCCCGTTTTGCGTCATGGGAAAACACTCCCGTTCGTCGACACTTAAAGCCTCGTGCACTAATTCTAATCGCCGTTAAAATTGTTTCATTTTATTTTCATCTATCTTTATGAACAGTATAATTCGAATTGATTGTATACTATTATGTGGATAAATCGGAATAATGAATTGATCGGTATAGAAACGTGCCCACCGATTACTCATGGATAATTAAATGAATATTTACTTTACTACATTAGTCATGCAGATTATTTTTTTTTTTATAATCGAATGGGATAATATCTTTCTTTTCTTATCCATAATAATACATTATAATTTTTTTTTTTCAATAATACTAATAATAATCTGTATAATTAAAAGAGTGAGGAAAATTTTGTCTCCGGTGTATTTACATCATAAAATGAGTTTTATTAAATTAAATTTAGTATCATTGGAAAGGTCTTGACCTAACTTTGTGCTTTTTTAGTATTTCATATGATTTTCAGCAATAGTTAATTTATTATGATAAGTTTTCAAAGTAGTAGATTCGAATTTCGTGATAAACCTCATTTGTTTGTTTGTTTATTTTATTTTGCACATGTGAAAGTGATTATATGTCAGAAATTAGTTTATATAATTAAGAGACAAAAAAAATCTTTGTAAGAGTTATATCGTTATCGTGAATTGGATTTGATATTTTTTCAGCAAAAGTCATTTATGCTTTATAAAATTGAAAGAATAAAGAAAATTTTGTCACGAGGATATTATTATCTTGAAAGGAATTTTTATATTAAATTTGGTATAATTAAAAAGGTCTTGATATTAATTGTGCTTTTTTGGGGTTTTATATATTTTTCAGTGATAGTTACTTCTTGTGTTAAGTTTTTGGAGCAGTTTCGAATAGTTTGTTGATTCATAAATTTGTTTCGTCACATTTTCCATTAATTTATTTGTAATTAAATCTACCATAGCACTATTATTTTTTTTAATTTATAACAAAAAACGATAAGCCAAAAATTTTTTATTCATGATCCGTAAATCTCGGCAGTCACATGTATGTCACTATTATAGTGACTGCTGATTGCTAGTTTTATTATTTTGAGTTTTACTTGTATACCGTTATCTGGTTTTTACAAGGCTGATATCCCCACTCTTTTTTGGGGAATCAACTATATCTCCACTTTTTATTGCGGCTGTGGACCGACTTGTACTTTCTGTACCGTATTCACCCTGATCCTCACCACTCGGCTATTCGAACAGTAACATGGGAAAACCAAAGAGAAAACCAATGTTAGTACAGTCGGAGCTGGGTTAAGTCTACAGTGATTGATAAGAACTCTTCTTTATCGACCACTGGAGCATTAGACCCCTCTCCTAGTGTCCAGAGATCCCTCGCGCCAGCCAACGCCGACTAGAGTGGTCACCCATTCAAGTTGTTGCTTAAATGTGTGATCACCCAAGTCAGACGTGTGCCGCCCTGTCTGTTGTGTAGCATAATTGTAATTTGCTATTTTCTATCAATTTGTAATAGTCTCACAAATTTGATGTATATACATTAGAAATTAACTTTCTTTGTTGCTGTAAGATGGACAGCGGTGATTTAGGTCCAACTCACTTCCCCCCCCCCTTCCCGCGCTGTGGTAGTAGCCCTGGGACGGAGTAACAGTGGTGAGTAGCATAAAATAATTAAAAAAAAAAAAAAAAAAATTTGCTATTTTCTATCAATTTGTAATAGTCTCACAAATTTGATGTATATACATTAGAAATTAACTTTTTTTATATTGTGAAAGGATTGTGGAGAGGATCTTCTTAATGTGAATGTGTAGAATATGTGAGAAAAAATTATTAGATAGCTCGGACTGGGATTCGAACCCAGAACCTTCCGAAGACATGTCGGCTACTCTACCATTTGAGCTATCCGGTCTATACTAAATTTCCTTTCACTTATTCTATATACATTAAGCCACACCGTCCATCTTACGGCTAGCATTTTTAACAAATATAAATAATGCTGTGAAGCGGGAAAGAATAGGAGTTACACATTATATATGTATTGTAATAATTGTAGAACAATTGTTATATTACAAATATAAATAGCCGCCCGGCTATCTCTGCCACATCCAGAGGCTGGCAATGTAACGCACATATTTTTTTAATTATAATCACTGAAAAATAGTGGTGCGTGCTGGGATCGAATCCGGGTTCCACTCTTTCGAAAAGCGAGCACCGAGCCTACCAAGCTATTACCAGCCTGCTGATTGCTAGTAATAATAACAATAATAATGACGTTATTTTTATCGATAATTTTAATCACTACAATTCGGGAAACTTTTTTGCCCTTCCGTTAAATTTATAAATTAAAAATAAAAGTTGTAATATAAATTTATTGAAAAGTACATGAATAACTTAAAAAAAAAACATTAGAATCGAACCAAACTAAAAGTCGAACCCGGACCTCCACGATTGAGCGTCGAGAGCTCTACCAGTTAAGCCACCAAAATCTCAAAGATTATATTTTTGTACTTTTTGCTACTTTTTGCTACTTTTGCACTACAACTTCTATTTAATAATTACTAGAAATGTAAATAGCGCGCTACGCGCGCGCCTTAATTTCGACCAATAAGGAATCAGGTCCCATTTTTTTTGCGAGTTTCGACTATTGACTAACTTCACACTCTCGTGTATTCTTCTTGTAAGGATATTTACAGTAATTTATATTAATCTATCCCAACGTTGAGATAGTCCATCTTGAATAATGGTATTATTGTCAATTATTGGATTGCTCGGCAATAAGCTTATAATCAATTCAGCACGTTCATTAAAAAAATTGATAAGAATTAATCTCATTTAAATATTACTTTAAAAAAATTAATCATAAATTAATTATAATATAAACAATAACGAATACTGACAAATTTAAAAATAATTTGTATTGTGATTTTGCTGTTGGATAAAAAATTTTTACATTTTTTTTAGGTCATGTTTCAGATCAACCAACAAGATTAAAGATTCGGTATTTCAAGTCTGTCTATATACAAACTGATCTCGTTAACATACAAAATGTCGACTAAAAAGAGCAACAAATCCAGTAGATTTATCGGCAATCATCGGTGGTAATCCTATAGCTACTTAGCGTGAAATCTTATAATCGATAGTTTACTTAACCCAGTGCCACGTGCCGACACGTGTTATAAGCTCCATTAGAGGGAGATAGAGAAAGAGAGTAATATAAGTGAACGTACAAATACAAATATACCCCGCGGCAGTGCAGAAGAAAACATACATTGCATCGGAAAAGCTTGTGGAAGTAAGGAGCATCAATGAGATCTGAGATATCTATGTTAATATGCTCGTAGTGGAGTCTAGAGACTATTTGCGTACGCGCCACAAGAGTTTACCGATCAAAATATATGGTGATGTTCACTATAAGCTTGCAAGAAGGGTGCCATGTGGGGGTGATCCGGCAATTCGACACGCAGCTGGTATTCTTTAGGGTTCGTGTGAGTTTTTAACCCCCTGAATAGAAGTGAGTTTGTTTTCAAAATAGCAAGGGTCTGCGGTATATATTTGTATATTTATATTCATATATATATCATACGTTTAGTAGCACCTCGATCGAAGAAGATGCTTTTATAATCCATCCAACGACAAATTTTTGTTAGAAATATAATCGCTGTTCAATATTATTGACTGGAATCAAATCATCAAAAGTAGATATAAAGTTATATATAAAAATTTAGTAATTTCTGTGTGCGTAATTACGAAAAAAATTTTTTAAAAAAACAAAGTAATTAAGATGCAACGACTAATGGAAAAAAAATGATATTTGTTCGTCTTATCACAGTTTCGCCTCAAATGTGTTTCATTAAATAGATAATAATAAGAGCATAATTACCCATATCCCTCACAAACGAGCCTGTACTTTAATAATATAACTTTAGTTTACAAAAAATAGTTGTTCATACAACAGAAGAAAAATGATATTCAAGCTGCAACGTCAGATTTTCGTTAAATTGATTGCGTTCCTTATTATATGCAATAATTTAGTAAAAGGTGAGATAATTAGAGACTCTCACCAGCATTGCGCTAAGTTCACGGAAAATGTAAGCATTTATTTATGATCACATTCATAACGATACTTCTTTTTTTAATACACTGTTAAAAATTTTTGTAAAATTACAAATGTTTTACAAAACAAAATCTTAGGAAATTACAAATCAGTGTGTGCCAAATAGAATATACAATACAATTTGAGTAATCTACCAAAACATATCGATACTGCCATTCTAATACGACGTATCCCACATTTAGTAAATTTTATAGCAGACGGTAAAATTAGTTCATTTTTAACATTGATTAAATAGGATTCAATGGATGAATACAATTTCTATGTTAAAAATGGTCAACACAAAATTAGTGTTAAAATTCAACATACTTTGAGTTAAAATGACACAAATTTTTTGTTAAAATAACACAAAGAGTGTTTAATTTTAACACTAATTTTGTGTGGACCGTATTTAACACAATATTTTTTACGGTGTACTTCCAACGCATTTTTTGTAAAATTACCATAGAAATTTTTAACAGTATTATTTTTGATCAATGTAGCCGCAAATATCTTATCACGATCTGATATTTCTCATCAATTTCATTTTTCCTACAGTGTGATTCAAATCGCAAGTGTTGTAACTCAGATCATGTGTGCAAATCAATAGGAAGAGGAGCATTTCGCCTTGAAAAAAGATGTCTCAAGTCAAGTATAATACAAAATAGCAATCAATCTTTAAACAATCGCTAATTTTTAAAATATTATCTATTTTTTTCAAGATGAAATGTTATTTAATACTGCGGAAAATTAGTTTCAGTAACTCTGGGAGGATCCTGCAAATCGGCGTACGACTGCGATAAAATAAAATTTTCAAAATGTTCAGAAAATAATAAATGTGTATGTGAAGCAGGGTTCATTGCATTTGACAGTTCAACGTGCTCATCACCACGTAAGTTTTAATTGAATCTCCTCTTCGATAACATCAAGCTTTGAATTTTTAATTTTTTTATTCATGATGCAGAATTAAGTGGATCTTGTACTTCGGACAACGACTGCAACTATGTCATGCACGCAAAGTGCGGAGGCAATAATAAATGTGTATGCAGAGCGAATAATGTTGCTGTGAATGAAAGATGTTTGCCAATTGTGAACGGATTTTGTTGGAAAAATGAAACTTGTGCGACTAAAAACTCTATCTGCATTGATTCAACATGTCACTGTAATCCTGGATTCAAATTCTCACCTCAAATTAACGAGTGCCGTCAACGTAAGTTATGTCACAAAAAAAGTTACGATTTTCAAATCTGCTTGTGAAAAAATTTTCTGATATGATCATTTATAGTTAATTGTAACTATATTAGTGACTTACTCTTAACATGGTCATATTACACCATATTAGGACATATCAAGCCATCCATCGTCAATTTGAAAATCTGTCCGTACATGGGCATTTTAGGACATCAAAAACTATGTATGGATTATGCACATATAATTTTTGAAATTATACATTTCAGACAATATTAGAAAGTTCACCAGAAAATTTTTTCATGGATAATCAAATCTGCTTGATTATAGCTAATTAGAACCTACATGCTCCGATCTAATACACTTTTTTTTTGCTATTTGTATTAGCGTACATAGGAAAACCTTGTGAAGTCAACAGTGATTGCGATGAAATAGTAAATGGAGAATGTTCAAACGACAAACGATGTACTTGCAAAAAAAACTCGATAATTTTGGATGAATTTACGTGTGGCCCGAAATTGGGAGGAGCATGTTCTGATGACGAAGAATGTCTATCAGAAAATTCGAAATGTGAGGACAATATATGTGCATGCAAGACTGGATTTTCTGCCGTCAATACTTTTGACTGTTTAGTTGCAACCAAATTGGGAATGCCTTGTAACTCGAAAGCAAATTGCAAGCAACTATATAATTCGGACTGCATTCAAGGTCATTGTGTTTGTCCATCAAATACTTTTGCTATTAATCAAACTGCGTGCTTATCGCTGATAGGTGGAAGTTGCCTGAGTCATGACGACTGTCGACCTGCCTATTCAGTCTGTAATTCTAGCCGTTGTGAGTGTCAATTCGAATATGTGCCGGCTTCGAGTAATCAATGTATCTTTGGTAATATTCGGAAATAGGTGAGTACTAAATGAATTTTCAAGTGTTTATATAAAAACTTTTTTGTTACCAGGAAGCTCAGCTGTTGATTGTAGAAGCAATGCGGACTGTGGCGATCAAATGCGTAGAGAATGCAGCACTTACAATAAGTGCGTTTGTAAATCTAATTCAGTTGCACTAGGGACTTATGAATGTAAGTCTATTGTAGGTGGATATTGCGCTGAGGACACAGATTGTGCTATCATTAATTCAGTCTGCGTTAACAATACATGTCAATGCAAGTTTACATTAAAACCTATATCACACAATCTATGTCCCACAAATTACTAACGTAAATTATGGAAGTACGTATCTGACTTTTTTAATGTTTACACAACCAAAAAATAATTTAATTTTCCAATTTTGTATGAAAGAAATAATAAATTTTCATAATTTCAGAAACAAATCAGTCTATGTTCATCGATAATAATTTTATCTAGCAACCTTATCAAAAGTTGAATTTATAAATAAGAAATTTTAAATAGGAGGTTACTTAGTTACCGACAATTCCAGGTTTAATCAATCTACTAATAATGAAAGTTTGCATGTTATCCAATATATTACTGACTTTATTTGTCAAATACAATTGATTGATCAAACGAGGCCGCTGAAGGCGGCCGAAGTTTGATCTAAATTATCCAAGTGTCTCGCACGAGAGATTACGAAGGTAGCATCACTACTTTTATGTTTCAAACCACAAGTTCAGAGCCTAAAAATTTGATTTACGCGCGGCTACCGGCACCTGTGGCGCCACCGCACTTTATTTCTTGCACACTAACGCCTCTTTCATATGCCCTGGAAGTTAACGCATGCCTTGTAGAATGCGCGGTTAACTTCTTATCCACTCCAAATGATATAAGTGCTGTCCTTATCCAGCGACTTATGGTCTCACTTTGGACTGGACCATGAGGTTTATTAAATGAGATGAATAAAGTGTCCGTATTTTTTCTCAGCTTCTTAGTCACTTCCAGGTATTTAATTAGAGTCTTGGCGATACAAAGTTCTGGTTTTTCTATGAAGAAAGGAACTTTCAACAAGGGCTGAGGTACCCCTCGTCGACTTGTTTTAATTTTATCCGGTATTCGAATCTCGATTCTTGACTCCAAAATCTCAATATTAGCCACTTTAATTAAGGCAAGTGTCTGCGCTCTATGCGCAGTACCTAAAGCCAGGAGCACTATCAATTTGTATGAAAGATCTTTTAAGGATAAAGAATCCAATGGGAATAGTGAGGCTAATTTTTCCAAAACAGGATCCACGTCCCAGGTAGAATGATATTTTGGTAAGCTAGGACGCATTTTATACGTTCCTTTAATAAATCTAGTGACTAAGGCGTTGTTAGCAATATCTATACTCGATATCAACGAAAGAGCTCTTGCTGCATTGAGCGCACTGTGTCCAATTCCTTGCTCAAATCTTTCCGATAGAAATTTGAGGGTTTTGCTGACCGAAACTTCAAAGGGATCCTCCGAAGCCTGTTGATTCCATTGCCACCATAAATTTAAAGTCCCGTTATACTGCTTTAATGTTGAATCCTCCAAAGACGCAATTGTAATATCAATTGCTTCCTTTGGAGTTCCTCTTCTTAAAAGCGCCTGGCTGATAACTTGGCGACAACCAGCGTAAGCTTCGATGATAACGGGTGATGCTTCAACCTGCAAGGGGAAACAAGTAAATTAACATCTGGATTGAACCAAACCCAGTCGCCCACAGTCAATCTTTGGAAAGCAGGAAACCAATTTTGCGTGGGCCAAAAAGGTACCACTAAGATACCTTCAGCCCTGTCATCTCTTATTTTCTTAATTACTCGAGCAATCAGGGAAAAGGGAGGAAAGGCATAGAAAAACCACTGGGTCCAACTAATTGTCAAAGCATCGAATGCAAAAGCCTCGGGGTCTCTTCGCCATGAACAGTATAGCTGGCATTTAGAGTTTATGCGCGATGCAAAAAGATCAATCTCTATTGTCCCGAAACACCTCGTGATCTCATCAAATGCAGCATCAGCTAACTCCCACTCAGTGTCCGTATTATCAATACGAGACGAATAATCTGCCTCGCAGTTATCCTTTGAGGGTATGTAGGAGGCGTGTACCCACAGCCTTCGTTCCTCACACCAACTCCAAAGTTCACAGGCTAGATCATGCAAACCAGCAAACCGTACACCACCCATTCTATTAATGTAGGCCATGGTAGTTGTGTTGTCTACTTTGAGCAAAATTTCGACGTCCCGTAAGTCTGCTGCGAAACATTTCAGTGCTAAAAGCGCTGCTTTCAACTCTAGGTGGTTGATATGAAGACTTCTCTCTGTTTCGTCCCAGAGACCGTTAGCACTCTCACCCTCACAAAATGCTCCCCAACCTGACAATGAAGCGTCCGAAAAAATTGTCTTAATGAATTTATACTCTCTAATAGCCCGATTAGCTAGCGGTATGGCCCTCATCCACCAGTCCCAATCTCTCTGTACAAATCCTGGCATTGACATCATGGCATCGAATGACCCTTCATTACTATTTAAGGCCCGAACCTTAGCCCTCTCGAATAATCTACAATGCAATAACCCGTATTCGACTGCCGGACAACATGCTACCAATGATCCAACTAACTGAGCAAAATCTCGGATCTTGAATTTTTTCTTTTTCTTAAAGATTTTCATCTGGGACAATAGTAATAACTTCTTATTTTCAGGCAACTCAACTTTCATAGTGACTGAATCTAGTAAAAACCCCAGGTATTTGCATCTAGTTTTAGGAATCAAACATGATTTCTCATGATTAATAATAAACCCCAAACGATTGAGTAAATCAACTGCTTGTTTGATATTGTCTCTGCATTCCTCCATTAATCTACCAAGACATAAGAAGTCGTCTAAATACAACACCGATAAATAGCCACGCGACCGCAGATCATTTATAACAGGCTTTAAAAGCTTAGTGAACACAAATGGACTAGTACATAACCCGAAAGGAAGACATACAAGTTCGTATAATTGGCCATTAAAGATGAATCTTAGGTACTTTCGGTCTTTTTCAAAAATTCGTATCAAAAAATACGCGTCTTTCAGATCCACGGTACCCATAAAACAATCAGGTTCTAGTAAGTTACACGCCGATCGAAGGTCCTCCAGCTTGAAATGCTCCGTTTCTATGAAGGAATTAAGACGTTCCAACATTCACGTAACAGGATAATTGGTAGGAAAGGATTGAGAAAGGATTGTGGAGAGGATCATCTTAATGTGAGTGTATAGAATATGCGAGAAAAAATTATTAGATAGCTCGGACTAGGATAACATAACCTCAAACTCCGATATATTGAATGTTGTAAAGGGATATAAAATACCCTTTACAAGTAAAGTACGGCAATTTGTGCCTCCACCAGAACCTAGACTATCAGAAAATGATAGTCGCATTGCCGAGACAATGATTCAAGACCTTTTGGAGCGAGAGGTAATTTCCATATGTAAAAAAAAAGCAGGTCAGTTTATCTCATCATACTTTCTTATTGATAAACCCAACGGGGGAAAAAGGTTTATTTTAAATTTAAAAAATCTGAATCAATTTATCAATGCTCCACATTTTAAATTGGAGGATTTAAAAACGGTAAAACGTTTAATAACTAAGGGTTGCTTTATGGCAACTATTGATCTTAAAGATTCATATTATTTAGTCGCTATACATAAAAAATATCGAAAATATTTACGGTTTATGTTTAAGGGTATTCTATATGAATTTAATTGTCTACCGTTCGGGCTATGCACTGCTCCACAAGTATTTACAAAATTATTAAAACCAATAAGCCAATGGTTACGGGCACGAGGTACCATATCTGCAGTTTACATTGATGATAAACTTATTATTGCTCCATCTTATCAACAATGCCTGACTGACGTTAGCAATGCAAGAAAATTGTTAGAATCATTAGGATTTGTCTTAAATTTAGATAAATGTCAGTTAGAACCCAATACAAGAATAAGATTCTTAGGAGTGATCATAGACAGCTTACAATTATCATTCACCTTGCCTGACGAAAAGCTGGAGAGAATAAAAAAATTAGTTTCTCAGTATAGGGAAAAAAGATTCCGTAGAATCCGAGAGTTTGCACAATTTATTGGGACTCTAAGTTCAGCATGTGTAGCTATTGAGTATGGCAGATTATATACAAGATGTTTAGAGCGGGAAAAAATTTTTGCGCTAAAATCATCGCGAGGTAATTATTCGGGAAAGATGAAATTATCAGACGATATTAGACATGAATTAAATTGGTGGACTAAGTTAGAATCTAATTGTTCACGGAGCATCAGGGAATTTTGCTTTGTACTAGAGATTTATACAGATGCGTCGTTGACTGACTGGGGAGCCTTCTGCAATGACGAACGTGTCCATGGGTGGTGGACCCAGGATGACCAGAAATGTCAAATAAATCAGCTTGAGTTAAAAGCAGCCCTTTTGGGGTTGAAGTGTTTTGCTAAAAACTGTTTCGAAGTCGATATTTTGTTGCATATAGACAATACAACGGCTATAGCTTGCATTAATAAGATGGGAAGTGTTCAGTTCGCTAATTTACATAACGAGAACAAAATTTTCAAAAATCTGCTCTCGAAATTTTTCTTTTGGCGTCTTAAAAGAGTCTTAAAATAGTCTTAGTTTGTGTCACGTTTAAGATATTAAACGAACGATAATTTTAAGACAATTTTAAGACGATTTTTTTTTTTACACGGGTATGTCTTTAGCTATTATTTTTAACGTTTCTGGGAGGTAAACATCCTGACTATTTATAAATATAATTATGTCGACAATATAACATTAGTCGTTTGATAATAAATAGAAAAGAACCAAACCATGAAGCAGCTTTCGTTTTTAATATTTGTTATATATTTTATTATATTCATAATACTTAGTATCTTCTCATTAACACTTAGCGAAAGGGATTGTGCTCTACATCTAGAACATGTAAGTGTCAAATCTATAAATTACAATTTCGTATTTTAAATTATTTACACCCAAAGAAACAACCTGAAAAACTTTTCTCAATAGTGCAGCGCACTTTTTTCTAAACCATGCTGTTTTGAAGAACATTATTGCATTCCACTAGGATGGGGTGGATATCGTCGTGAATTAAGATGCGTGAAACCAGGTACACTTTCAATTATAATTAATGTGTCGAAAATAATTTTGACCTGCTATTTTTTGAGTTCTCAAGCAATGTTAGGCGAAACTTGTGTATCACCATTTGATTGCCACAAAGTCAATTTTGCGACGTGTTCAGAAAATAAAAAGTGCGAGTGTATTGAAAATTTTGTCGCAGATGGTAATTCAAAATGCTTATTATCCCCGGTCAATGATGATTGCATGAATGACGATGATTGCTTAGGTGATTTATCGTGTATTAATTCTCAATGCAAATGTCAAGTAAATTTTCAATTAACAGTCGATAATCAATGTATACAAAGTAAGTTTCTTCCCATGCAAGCTATGAAAAATAATGTAAGCCATTAGATCAAATTTCGATAACACTTTATTTTGACTCCAGATTTACTTAAGCATTTCTGTCAATCAGATCGAGATTGTGATAAGGTGCGTCATGCAAAATGCTCGAACACTAACAAATGCGTATGTCGATTGAAAAATATCCTAGTAAATTCCACAATCTGTATGCCAATGATTGGCGCATTTTGTTGGAAAGACGAACCTTGTGCTATCGAAAATTCTGCTTGCATCAATAGTACTTGTCAATGCAAACCAGGGTTTAAGTATTTTTCCGAAAACGATGTTTGTTTGAACGGTAAGTGTAGCCATTATTGGCAATTCAGTGCACCAACTTGAATAAGTGTGTATCTTCTTTAATGATTTTTATCAGAATATGTAGGGATGTCTTGTAAAGACCATCAAGACTGCAGAAGTCTACATTATACCGAGTGTTCATCATTCCATAAGTGTGTTTGTTTATTAACAGCAAAGAAAGTCAATGTTACAACATGTCTGTCGAGACTGAATAATTATTGCGCGCATGATAAGGACTGTGCCGATCCTCATTCAGTTTGCATTGCTAATAAATGTGAATGCAGGCTGAATTATATTAGTATCGATGATAATAAATGTGAATTAAGTAAGCGTACTGCTAAAATTTGTATATAATTCAAATATTGAATCGATTGTTCCTTTATAGTCACACTAGGAAAAAACTGTAAAGGTGATTCAGACTGTCAAAACTCATTTAGTGAAAGATGTTCCGCGGATGAAATTTGCGTTTGTAAACCACATCATGTTGCCGTAAACGAGTCGGTCTGTTGACCAGTCCTGAACGGAATTTGTTTTGATCAGAAAGACTGTGAAGTAAAAAATTCAGAATGTTCTTTTAGCCATTGTAGGTGCAAATCAGGTTTTGCACCCTTTTCACAGAATTTCTGCTTAGAAGGTAATAATCAATTTTCATCGATATGTAGTGATCTATATTGGTTGCTTCAAAATTTTTGGTATGTTTGAATAGAGGAATTGCTCCATTCATGCGGACCAAATAAAGGTTCTGAAACTTCAGGCAAAAACCAATGCTCCAAAAGTGGAAAATGCGTTTGCGGAAATAAGTCCTTTACTCAGAATCCATTGATGAAATTTGATTGTACGCCATTAATAGGCGGATTTTGTAACTACTCAAGTAAATGTAAAATCGATAATTCTATATGTACTGATAATAAATGTCAATGCAATCCCTCTTCTACTTTTGCAGCTGACAATTTATGTTTCTTTAAGGACTGATCATGAAATCCATGTTCTGGAAAGAAAATATTTAATTTGAACTATCATCAGAAACTTTCAAATGAATTTTAATAATTTTCAAAATAAAAGTTATAATAGAAATTGAAGTGTAGTTGTTTTTAATCCAGTTTAGTTTGATAGGTCTAATAAATTGAATTACATAACAAAATATTTTTATCTTTTTAACTTCCTAGTGACAAAATTAGGAATTATAATAAATCAGAAAGTTTGGATGGGATTATCGAAAATCGAAATGACATCAGATTTTGATGTTTTGATTTAAGAGGAAGCTTTCTAACTTTTTTCGCGATGACTTCCGCACGGCCCACATATGTGTGAGCTTGTGTATGTGTAAACATATCAAAATTTTTAAACTGCTCAACTGAAAAAATTTGAGAGGGTTTTGCTGTCCCAAGATTTCATGACCATAAAATTGATTCGATATATAGTTCTACTTATATAATTTGATATATCAAGAAATCTCAAAATGAAATTTTTTTTTTAAATTATCTTTTTAAATAATTTTGATTGCACTGTATATATCGATTGCAATAGAGATGCAATAGCAGATGCAATAGCAGATGTTGAATTTCAAATTAAAGAAAAAATATTGTACAGAATTGTCATTTTATTGACTTATTTTATATTAATCGATATATGATTTAAGTCAGTCTTGATGATATTACGTATCAATTTTTATCTTTTAACGAGCTAGCTTTTTAAAAATAACAACTTCAATTCGATTCTACAGCAATTACCTCAAAATAATCTTGAGTCTATCAAAATTTATTGAATATAAACCATAAGTTCGAAAAAAAAAAAATAACATCTTATGAAATATTTCATTTTTTACTGTGCATTGAGCTCGAGGAGCTAAAAAATTAACCAATTGGAAAATTTTCGAGCGTCCCAAAATCTAAAAACCGGTAAGTTCTAGGGATAACCTGCAGAATCGAAAGTTTTTTTTATTTTTATTTATTGATTTCGAAACTGTCCTTCTAAAATATTAGCATTAATATTTTCAGTTGAGTCAACCGATAAAAAATGGTAGTCAAACCGAAAAAAATCTGTTAACGAAACTTAATTTTTTTTTGTGTGTCATAAACATAAACCGTTTTAGAAATGACTATATTTGTAATTTTTGTTAACAAATTCATACTGTTATTTGAATCATTATGTGTATTAGCCCAACTAATGTGCCCAATTTCATTGATCGATGTGTACCTGCTATGAATAGTTGATTAGGAAAGGCTAAGTAATTGATAAAAACCTAAAATTTACGTTGTTTTTGAGAACAAACGGCAGTTAAATGTAAAGAATTCCAAACCTATAGATATTCGATCTTCTAATAAAAATTAAGTTTTGATGATATACTTATTTGTGAGTTCAATATCATTCCATTTAAGTCGACGAAGTGTTTGCTATTGATAGATGAGTACTGTACTGAAAATTCTGACTGTGAAATAAAAGATTTGTTTACATTATAAACAAATGTCAGTGTCAAATATCGTCTAAAGCCGTTTGCAAAAATCAATGCTCTTTTACCAGTAACTTTTAGAGATGATTCAATGATGTTACAATTGATTTTTCCAAATATATAGTTACTACTTTTAATCATCTTTCATTGATGCAAAAATTTAATTCCAAAATTTAGACAACAAATTTCGCTTAAATTTTAATTAATGAAATCAAAAATTTAGATCGATTTTTGTTCTATTAATGCTACATTGTAAAAAAAAAATTTGGGATCTATCATCAAATCAATTCAATCCCTATTTCAACAAAAAATTTATTCTTGAATTGTATTTGCCATAATGTTAAAAATTTATTAAACCCACGCGGTTCTAATTTTTAGAAAATCTTAACTGAGTGAGTATTTTTAATTCTTAGGAAGTATAAAATATGATAAAAAACTAATCATTTAATCCAATTATTCGACACATTGATAATTTTTATTGGAATTAAACTTCTATAAATTCTTTCGATTCGATCATAATATGACATTATTGTTTCAATCAAACTTCATGATAAATGTTTCTTATTCGATCTAAATTCTGTGAATCTAATTTGGAGTTTTCAATTTTTAATTAAAGATAAGTATACCGATAACTAATTCTATTTTAGTTGTCGAAATCTGCCGACAATATAAAATTAGTAGTTTGATGAGAAATAAAAAAAAACCAAACCATGAAGCAGCTTTCGTTTTTAATATTTGTTATATATTTTATTATATTCATAATACTTAGTATCTTCTCATTAACACTAAGCGAAAGGGATTGTGCTCTACATCTAGAACATGTAAGTGTCAAATCTATAAATTACAATTTCGTATTTTAAATTATTTACACCCAAAGAAACAACCTGAAAAACTTTTCTCAATAGTGCAGCGCACTTTTTTCTAAACCATGCTGTTTTGAAGAACATTATTGCATTCCACTAGGATGGGGTGGATATCGTCGTGAATTAAGATGCGTGAAACCAGGTACACTTTCAATTATAATTAATGTGTCGAAAATAATTTTAACCTGCTATTTTTTGAGTTCTCAAGCAATGTTAGGCGAAACTTGTGTATCACCATTTGATTGCCACAAAGTCAATTTTGCGACGTGTTCAGAAAATAAAAAGTGCGAGTGTATCGAAAATTTTGTCGCAGATGGTAATTCAAAATGCTTATTATCTCCGGTCAATGATGATTGCATGAATGACGATGATTGCTTAGGTGAGTTATCGTGTATTAATTCTCAATGCAAATGTCAAGTAAATTTTCAATTAACAGTCGATAATCAATGTATAGAAAGTAAGTTTCTTCCCATGCATGCTATGAAAAATAATGTAAGCCACTAGATCAAATTTCGATAACATTTTATTTTGACCCCAGATTTTCTCAAGTTTTTCTGTCAATCGGATCGAGATTGTGATAAGGTGCGTCATGCAAAATGCTCGAACACTAACAAATGCGTATGTCGATTGAAAAATATCCTAGTAAATTCCACAATCTGTATGCCAATGATTGGCGCATTTTGTTGGAAAGACGAACCTTGTGCTATCGAAAATTCTGCTTGCATCAATAGTACTTGTCAATGCAAACCAGGGTTTAAGTATTTTTCCGAAAACGATGTTTGTTTGAACGGTAAGTGTAGCCATTATTGGCAATTCAGTGCACCAACTTGAATAAGTGTGTATCTTCTTTAATGATTTTTATCAGAATATGTAGGGATGTCTTGTAAAGACCATCAAGACTGCAGAAGTCTACATTATACCGAGTGTTCATCATTCCATAAGTGTGTTTGTTTATTAACAGCAAAGAAAGTCAATGTTACAACATGTCTGTCGAGACTGAATAATTATTGCGCGCATGATAAGGACTGTGCCGATCCTCATTCAGTTTGCATTGCTAATAAATGTGAATGCAGGCTGAATTATATTAGTATCGATGATAATAAATGTGAATTAAGTAAGTAGCCGTAGAAAAATTTTGTGAGATGGTTATTTATTTCTATATAATTTTTTAACTAAACGTTGTATCGAAAATCTCCGATAGAAGGCACATGATCACTAAATCGTCCCCTAACAAGAGAGTTAAGTTCTAGAACATAGATCTGTATTTTTTATTTTTTGCAAGGGCTTATCTAATATAGATTGTAAATCTTCTCAATTATTATACTAAATGTTATTGGCTACGATATTCTCATTGGCGTATTCATTTTAAAAAATTATAAAAAAGTGTAATGAGTTATTGTTTTACTCTTATATATATTGGGATAAATTATCATATCAACCTATATAAAGCCATAAGAAAAATTTTTACAGATAGTGAATATCATTATAGTTTGAAAATAATATGGAAATTCAATCGTTTGTTTTCTTATAGTAACATTTGGAAGAAAATGTGAAGGTGATTCCGATTGTCGAGACCCATTCAGTGAATTATGTTCCGCAAATCAAATTTGCGTCTGTAAACCACATCATATTGCAGTATTTGAAGCCATTTGTAAGCCCGTCCTGAACGGAATTTGTTTTAGTCAGGAAGACTGTGAAGTAAAAAATTCTGAATGTTCTTTTGGTTATTGTCAGTGCAAATCAGGGTTTGCACCTTTATCACAGAATTTATGCTTAAAAGGTAATAATCAATTTTCATCTATATGCAGTGATCTATATTGCTTGCTTAAAAATTTTTGGTATTTTTTAATAGAGGAATTACTTGATTCATGTGGACCAGATAAAAGTTGTGAAACTTCAGGCAAGAAGCAATGCTTCGAAAGTAGAAAATGCATTTGCGAAAATAAGTCCTTTACTCAGAATCCATCGATGAAATCTGACTGTACGCCGTTAATAGGCGGATTTTGTTACGACTCAAATGAATGTAAAATCGGCAATTCTAAATGTATTGATAATAAATGTCAATGCAATCCCTCTTCTACTTTTGCAGCTGACAATTTATGTATCCTTAAGAACTCATCATAAAATCCATGATCTGGAAAAAAAAATATTTAATTCGATTTATTATTAGTAACTTTGAATGAGGAATTTAATGATTGTCAAAACAAAGATTGTAATGAAAATTGAAGCTTAGTAGTCTTCATTCTGATTAAATTTTATACTGAAAGAAATTTTCTTTAAAAATTCCCGTTAAATTCACAGTAATCGTGGAACGAATGATACGATCTGATCATTTGTCAGTAAGTGAGATAATTTTTAACTTTTTTTCAACAAATTTTACCGTAGTCTACGGTAAATTTTATTGGTTTTTCGATAAATTTTTTGAAGTCTACCACAAAATAAATGAATTTTTTCGTAATTTCTATTTCAAAAATGGTAATAAATAAAAGGGCCGCCTTGTGCCCTACGATTACAATGAATTTAATGGTAATTTTTAATGAAAATTTCTTTGAAGAAATTCAAAATTGGTATTTTTATTTCCAATTTTTAAAAATTGAATTTTTATCAGATTTCAATGTCTAGATGTCTTAGAAAGCTTTCTTAACCACTCCCTTAATGATTTTCGTGTGAAATTTCACAATCAAATTTTTTGAAAAAACGTTTCTTTAAATTAATTTTTAATGTAATGTAAGATAAAAGTCCCTATTATGAGACACTTTTCAAGGTAGGTTGAACATTCCTGCGAGTAATTAATCCATTTAAGAAAAAAATACACTTTTAATCGCTTTATACGATAATTTGATGATCATTAAATCAATATTTATATTGTTTTTATAGTTTTTTTGGTCAAAAATTAATTAAATTATGGTTTTTTTGGGGAAGCTACATGACCCTATTTATGAGACACTTTAAAGTCACATGTCCCAGTGTCTCGAACCACAGGACCCTATTTTTGAGACAGTTAAAAAATCAGCAAAGTTGATCAAATTTTATATATTTATCAATTTTAGACAATCGTATTTACAAAAGAAGGAATTACTTTTATTTTTAATTAACTTATAAAAAATTTTTTATCAGTTAAACAATTAATCAACGCAAATTATTGAATTAAATCTATTGTTCTTTCTTGATTTTTTTTGTCATTCCTTGATTTGAGCCATTAATTTTTTTTTCTTCTTGTAATATTTTTTTATTGTTAAATTTTTCTTCTTTCATGTTTTTTCTGGATCTAAATTTTTTTTTATAAGTTCTGAAAAAAAGTCACATTAAGTTAAATTTATTGAACATGAATGTGAGGTTGACATTTACATACCTAATTGATGAACTTTGTTGTTTATAAGATTTGTAGAATTAATATTTGTGAGCTCTGTTATAATCTCTCTGGGTTTTGCAGATATAAATATGTATCATCAGTAGAGATAGTTTGATCAATTAGTTTGTCTTCACTGAAGTCTTTAGAAGTGCACTGTATTACGTTATTGCTATCAATTGATGATTCTTGAAGACTAACTTGATTAGATTCATATGTAACCGTAAAAAATTGTTCATCATTAATTAAATTATTTTGTTCACAGTTTATCACATTAAAATGATTGTCTAAGACAGTAACGGATTGTTATACGTCTTCAATAATTCAGTTTTTGTCACATGTGACCCTATTACTGCTCTGTACAACACCCACTGAACAATAACATCCTCTTCTTTTAAAGATAACACTGTCACTGGCCCAGTTCTAATTTTTGCCTTCTTAGGACTAATACTTTTTCATTTAGCAAGGGTAACAATCGGTACTCCATAAACAGCAGCTGCTTTTCTCAAGGACAACTCTGTGTCTTCCATTGCTTTTAGAGCTTTTTTTATATTTCACGAATTATAATTACTTAATCCTTTTAATTTTTTTTTCCTTCATTTTATTATTCATATTGGAACACAACACTTTTTTTTTTTTTGGTTGAATTTGATGATTGAGTTTTTGTCACTTTGGAATTTTGTTTATGCTTCATTATCTCAGCTTTTTTTTATAATTTACTTTTTACTTACTCTGAAATAATAAGAAATAAATAATATATTTTCAGAATCAATATACAAAAAAATATTATAAATTTATCCAAAAGATTTAATTAAAAAACAGAAAAACTTGTTGACAAAGTTATTCTATGTTATGATTTGAGGTTAGGCTCATGATCTAAAACTATTTGACTTAAAATACTTACTTTTAGAAAAATATTTGAGGTTTAATAGTAGCCAATATTTTATAACATATAATTATACTATTTTTATAATTAATATCACATATTAGCAATATAAAATCTTATAAATGTACACTGTCTCACTTAATCGGGAGAAGCCGAAAAACATATGTCCGTATTACACTATACACCGAGAAAAGTGTCTCATAAACCGGGGCATTCACGTAAATAAGTGTAGGTATTGTGAGACACTCATATTTAAAATATTGTAATAAAAAAAACGCATAAATGTGTATAGAAATAAAGTTTATTACTCATCAGCTTTCAATTGATATACAATTTAATATAAAAGTAGAAGACACAATGAAATTACACTAATATAAAAAACTAGGTAGCCGTTGTCGTTTTACTATTCTCGGTCGTGGCTTTGAGCACAGATAACAAACCTCGCACTTTAATAAATATTTTTAAAAAACAGTATGGAATTAATTAACAACCAAAGTCGAAAATTGCTTTTGGAATAGATGAAATAATATATTTATTATACTTTTGGTATGCTAGCGGTGTGTTTTTTTTTTTTATAAAATAGTATTTTTATGTAGTGTATCATAAATGGGGACATCGTCTCATAATAGGGACTTTTACCTTATTGTGCTGATTGAATGTAATTATATGAAATTAAATAATAAAAATAAACTTTATGTACAGAATTATCAATTAATTGAAATATTTTATTTCAAAAAATATATCTTTTATTGTCGGACTACAATACTACGTATATCAGTGTTTTATTTTTTGACGCTATAGCCGTCTAATTATAGCTCCTTAACAATACATTTTTAATCCTCATAAAAGTTTATACATTTTTTGAGCAAGATTCGATCTGATTAGACAGTAATTGCCTGAAAATACTTGAAGTTAATAAAATTTATTGTGTGTGAATGATTTTAGTATTATGTAATGCACTAAAAAAATAATGTTTAGATAATCAATGTTTAATATTATTGAACAGCAATCAAATCGTCGAATGTCGGTATAAAGTAATATAAAAATTAAGTGATTTCTCTGTCTATAATGACAGTAACAATTAAAAAAAAAAAAAAAAAAACTTATGACACAAAGATTAATTGAAAAAACAAAATTTTTTTATTCTTATCGCACTTATACTTCAAATGTCACTCATTAAATTAATTATAATTACAGCATAATTGCTCGTATACGTCAGAAACGATCGGTATTAATACTTTTTAGTTGACTTAAAATTGATGACCTTACATCAGTTTTAAGGTATCAGTAAGTGATATAATAGAAAAAAGATGATAGCCAAGCTTCGACGTTCAAGCCTCACTGAATTGGTTGCATTAACTATTATATGCCACAAGTTATGAAAATTTTTTGACCTATTTTGATGTTTTTTTCCGTTTCTATTGCACTAAATCAATTTTTAGAAAGTATAGAATTAATCTCCATTAAATTATCTCGACAATAGTATGCAAAATATCTTGATTCCGTGAACTAACAAGGCTATAATACTAAAAATAGTTGCCAAAATGAGATGAAAAAAATTTTTCGATCGTAAAGCACTCTCTGATGCTTCGCATCATGCGTCATGCAAAAATTTATTGTAATTAGACGATACGGTTTCAAGCTACAGTTTTGTATTCCTTGTATTCGCAAATACATAATGAATTATTTAAAAAAAAAGAGTGTAAAAATAGATTTTTATTACAGTTATAGTGTTTATCCCAACAGTATTTTGTAAAAATGTACATTACGAGCGCTTAATAACCACTTTTTTACGTAATTATGTAAAAATAGTGATTAAAAAAAATTTTTAAATGATCAGGGATTATTTTTTTATCTGACAGTGTACTTTTTGTAGCATTTATATGCATATTATGTCTATCAATTAAAAATTATTGTGACAAAACACGGGATTTTAATTTTTAGGCGAGAGTAGAGCATGCCTACGCTCACGCTCAAGGCATGTAAAAGTTAGGTAAAAACCAAATGTGGATGCCTTAAGCGTACAAGTCATACATATGTTATTTGAATTTTTTTAATTTCCCGCGCATTATTTATGACGCGAATAAAACGCCCTCTCGTATTCCGTTATATCAACTACTTACAAGTCGACACGCATACATACGTTGGCTCGGTTGCAGAGTTACTGTGAGATCTCTGTTTACTAAAAAATAAAACACATGGCCGACCAAAATGGGAAAATTCGATGTGAATGTTAATCAAAATGTTTTAATTACAACTAAACGAAGCAATGTCAAGTTTTAATATTGCATAGAATTCTTCATTAAAGATTAATGACAAGGCTGAAAAAAATGAGTTCTAAAATTGTATATCGATACTGCCATTTTAATGCGTCGTATCCCACAAAATTTGAAAAATTGTCGTTTTTTGAAAAATGGAATCATAAAAATATTATGCAAGTCATATTAAAATTTTAAATGTCAAATAGTTTGATAACTATTTTTAAATAAATATTTTCATTTGTCGAATCCCATTTAATCAATGTTAAAAATGAGTCGTTTACTAAAGTTTTAAATAACGGGTTTTTTCACTAAAATTGATAATTAATTTACTAAGCAGTATTTTTAATTAGTTCAGTAATCATTCTTCTTGCCACCAGTGTATTTCTTTTAACTTTTATACGAAGATTATGGATTAAAAATATAATTTCTCTTGACGAGATAGGAAACATGATTTTTAGGCCCCAGAAGAGCTATGCCTTAGCGCGTTTGCGCTTAGGATCTTAATCTTGATCTTAGAATCGATATGTTGCATACTATTGTAATGATAATGTTATAAAGATAAATTACATACTTCTCAAAAATTTATTAAGTGCAAAAGAACCGGAAAAAAATATCAAAATAATTAAAAAAATGTTCCTGTCCGTCAGGTATGAAACCCTGAAAACACTGTAACTTGTAAAAAAATCTAGTAATTGAGTCAAATTTTTTTTAATTCTTTGAAAAAATTGTAGGTAACTCAGTGTCAATTATTTGCAATTAATAGTATAAAAAAAAAACAAATGACTGTATATCTATATGTATTGTGTACATTTATTCCACTAGGGGCACCTGCTCATCATTGTCCTATTTCAGCTGTTTTATATGTATTATTATCATTTCATAATTAAATGAGCATTATATCGTGCACTTTTGGAATTTCGAAATTTTTTTAATTTCGTACTGAAAAAATAATAAATTTTTATAATTTCAGAATCAGAACAGTCAACGATAATCGGAAATGATTTTTCCTAGTATGAAATAATTACTTCTTCAAAAGTTGAATTTATCAATAAGAAATTTCAAATAGGATATTACTAAGTTCCAAACAATTCCAAATTCTATTAATCTGCAAATAATGAAATTTTTCATATTATCCAATATCGCACTGACTTAATTATTTTTTGTCAAATACAATAACGATAATAATTGACTCTTTTTGTTTTACTTTCGTGACTTTTTACCAGTCCACCTTTCTCTTCCTTTTTGTTGTTTCAAAATTATATCAGATTAAAAATATAATCTCTCAACACTTGCAACGTAGTCTTTTAACCTCGCTAAATTGACATGGATATATGTTCTTACAATAACTTTTACTACTTTACTACTTTTACTACTTTTACTATATATTTAGTAACATCTCAATCAAAAAAGATGCTTCTATAGTTCATCAAACGATAAACTTTCGTCAAAAACATTATCGATAAGTAATATTATTGAACTAGAATCAAATAAATGAGAGTAAATATCAAGTTATAAAAAATGTGGTGGTTTCTCTATCTATAATGACAATAAAAATAAAAATAATAAAAAAAAAATAGAACAATTACGACAGAAAGACTAATTGACAAAGAAATTATTTTTCAATATTATTACAGTTTTATATTTAGTCTTTTCCAAATAGATAATAATCGTCCGTATACTTCATAAAAAAGTTGATTGTAGAAAATTTTTGGTTAACTCAAGATTAAAAGTAAGACTACTTTAGTTTCAAAACAATAGTGTTCGATAACAACAGAAGAAAGATGATAATCAAGCTTCAACGTCAGAATTTCGCTAAATTCGTTGCGTTGATTATCATATGCATCAATTTAATTGAAGGCCAGACAAGTAAAGACTCTCGGTCGCTTTGCGCTGAGTTCGAGGAAAAGGTAAGCATTTATTTATAATTGTATTCATGAAGATATTTCTCTATTTTAGTACTTTAGATCAATGTAATCTCAAATATCTAATCGCGATATGATAAATTTTATCGCGTTCATTTTTTGTACAGTGCTATTTTGATCGACGGTGTTGTAACCCAGATTATGTGTGCAAGCCAATGAAAAGGGGATCAAATGTTCTTGAAAAAAGATGTCTCAAACCAGGTATAATAAAAATATTAATCAATCTTCAAACAATCACTCGTTTTTAATATATTAACTATTTATCAAGAATGCTATTCAATACTGCGAAAAAGTAATTACCGTATCTCTAAACGGATAATTTAAAAGAAAGTACGAATAACATTTCTGCACTCTTGGAGCTCAAAAATTGTAGGGGTGTAAACAGTTATAAATATTTAAAGTAATGACAAATTTCTGTTTGTCTGTTGTAAAGCATTTTTTGAGAGTTTTAAACTGCGATATTTTTTGGTTGAATGCGAATAAAGAAATTTTGATGCAATTTTAAATTATCGGTTAAGTAGTTTGAAAGTTATGCGATAATAAAAAAATTTTCTTAAAAAGCCTTACTTTTCAAATTCCTCCAAATTTATCAATTCAAACGAGTTTGAATTTTCAGTAGATCTGAAGGCTAAAGAACTTTTCAGAATGTCACAATGTTTCACGCAGAAAAATTTTTTGTCAGAGCAACAAAAACGTTTTGACAACAAATTGTTATGTTGATATAGGGATAACAAATAATATGTTGTGTTATCAAACCCATAGGTTATAATAAGTAATTCATATGTTCACTCAACAAAATTATTTTGTTATTGTAACCGAATCTTTCAAATATTTAAAAAAAATAGTTTTGTTGAAGTAACAAATCGATTTGTTAAAGCAACGGAATAGCTTGTTTAAGTAACAAATTTTATTGTTAAGAAAACTATTTTGTTATGGTAACAAAAAAATTTATTATAATAACAAAGCGATTTTGTTAAGACAACAAAATTAACTTCAGAGCAGTAAAAACTCATTTGTTATTGCAACTTAGTTGATCTTGTTAAATAAACTAGTTGATTTGTTATTGTACACGCAAAAAAAAAAATTGGGGCTGCCACATGATTTTCATATGAATGCCACATGATTTTCCTGTGGCAGCCACATGATTTTTTCCATATAGCTGCCATATGATTTTCCTGTGACAGCAGCATGACTTTCATGAAGCAGGCAATAATATTTAAAACAGCAATAATAATTATCATAATAATAATAATAATCTATATTATTAAGAGAATAAGAAAAATTTTGTGGCCAGTGCATTTATATGATAAAATGGGTTTTTATGGTTGAGTTTGGTATCATTAGAAAGGTCTTGATCAGTACCCACATGTATTTTTGATATATATTTTTCATACATACATATATATAATATATATAAATATATGAAAAGTTGATGTGGGTACTCAAATGAAAGGTCTCGATAAGTGTAATGTTTTAGTGAGCTTGTATCATTAAAAATGGCAATAGTTCACCAGATACGAGGTAATTTCTTGATTATGTATCTAGAGATAGAGCATTTTCGAATGCAGCCTTAATTCCTATCATAATAAACACTATTCTCTCTAAATCTGAAACAGTGAAAATCACTGGAAATTAGTGGTATATTCACTATTTCACAGTTATAAGTATACCACTTGGTATACTTATAGCTGTGAAACAGTGAAATTCCACTGATTCATTTTAAGAGAGTTGACTATTGGTGAGAATGATATGAAACCTTGAAAAGGCACAACTCCAGATCAAGACCTTTCTAATGATACCAAACTCAACCATAAAAACCCATTTTATCATATAAATGCACTGGCCACAAAATTTTTCTTATTCTCTTAATAATATAGATTATTATTATTATTATGATAATTATTATTGCTGTTTTAAATATTATTGCCTGCCTCATGAAAGTTATGCTGCTGTCACAGGAAAATCATGTGGCAGCTATATGGAAAAAATCATGTGGCTGCCACAGGAATGTATCATGTGGCAGCCCCAATTTTTTTTTTTGCGTGTAAGTAAATTCATTTGTTATCACAGCATATTTTTTTGTTATCCCTATTTTTGTTGTCCTAACAAATAATTCATGCGTGTTGTTTCGACATCATCGAAGAACAAGTCAAAGTAGCTTCCAAAAATCTAGGTGAAATCAATATTTTTTAAATTTGTGAAAATTATTGATTATAATAAAAAAAAAAAAAAATTTGATAAATTTTTACTTCTTGCGATTTTCTAAACTATTTAGGGCTGTTGGGAGATGCCTGCGAATCATCTTTTGACTGTCATAATGTAGTCTTTACAATGTGTACAAAAGAAAATAAGTGCGAGTGTCAATCACATTTCATCGCAGTTAACAATTCAAGATGCATGTCACCGTTGAACGAATTTTGTCTGAGCGATAGTGATTGTTTAACTGACAATTCTACGTGCAATGATTCTCAATGTAAATGCAAATTCGATTTTCGACCAACATTATCTAACAAATGTGAACCAAGTAAGTATCTTTCATAATTGATAGCGTTATAAATTGGTTTAGCACTTACAACTTCCTTTCTATTTTTTGCAGAGAAGTTGTTGAAATTTTGTAGAAATAATGAGGACTGTGCTGATATAATCCATGCAAAATGTTCTATAGACAACGAATGTGTGTGTAGAGAAAATAATGTTGCAGTAAATGATTCAGTTTGCTTACCAGCAATGAATTCATTCTGTTGGAACAATGAACCATGTGCAGTCGAAAACTCTGATTGCATTGATAGTGAATGTAAATGTAGACTTGGATTCAAAAATATCCATAATAAACTTTGTATCAAGAGTAAGCTTAACTGCGGTCACACTGAAAAAAAAAAAAAAAAATTAACTTAAATCAAGAGAAAAATTCTTGAACCAAAAAAATAATTTTGAAGAGTTTCATTGTCTTGAATCAAGAAGAAAAATTTTTGAATCAAGTAAAATTGACTTAAACCTAAAAAATTCTTAGTTAAAGAATTTTTTTTACTCAAATCAAGAATATGAAGTTCTTCAAAATTATTTAATTGATTCAAGTTAATTTTTTTTCTGTCCAAATATATTCAAGTGTATTTTATGATGATTAATGATCTTGTTTTAGCATACTTAGAAATGCCGTGTAAACATGACATAGATTGCGTTGACATGAAAAATTCAGAATGTTATATGAAAAAGTTTTGTCACTGCACAGAAAATTCTATAAAATTGAACGAGACATTTTGTGCACCACTTTTGGGCGGCTATTGCTCTAATGATCGACAATGTGTACCCGATAATTCTCTTTGTGTTGATAATTTGTGTCAATGCAAAACAAATTTCGCTCCTATCGCTCATTATAAGTGTATATTTGGTAAGAAATCATTCTTTAATTAATTTCATTCTTCAAGCTCCGTTAATAATTATCAAACCATGCTCTTGTTATCAGTTCCTTTAGGACGGTACTGTAGAGCTGATTCCGAATGTATAGATAAGAAACACAGAGAATGCTCTCGTGATAATAAGTGCGTTTGTAAACCCAATCACATATCTGTGAACGAATCAACATGCCTACCAGTTCTTGATGGATTCTGTATTACTGACGATGACTGTCAGCCTGAGAATTCATTTTGTTCCAACTATTATTGCCGATGTAAACCCGATTTTTTGGCTATATCTGGCGACCTATGTGTATTAAGTAAAATGAAAATTCAATTTTTCTTGATAACCAAGAAATAATTTGTCTGTAATAACTCGGTATTTTTCTGTATTAGACGATTTAGCCATCACTTGCAATTATCTTAACGATTGTAATAGCTTTGGAGATTATGCAATATGTTCATCGAAAAATCAATGTGAATGCATGCCTAATACCAAACTATACCATGATGTTTGCTTGGCAATTATCGATGGAAGTTGTAAGAGCAATAAAGATTGTATCGTTCAACATTCTAAATGTACCAATGGCAAATGTGTATGCAAATCGAATTTTTTGGTATCTTCCAAATACAATTGTCAAACATGTAAGTAAATATTTAAGCAGTCAAAAATTTATGATAATAATGACCGCTCATTTTTAATGGTAATCATCTTATTAATTTATGATATAGATAAAAATTTTTTTTTCTTTATACCTCGGTCGAAAGGACGGATCTCCGGCATTAATTTTAGAGCTATTAAGCCGAAAGTTTATGATTTGTGCATTGATATAACTACGAACACGTCATTTGTTACAGCGGGAGCAAAAATTTTTTGTACACACCAATAAGTGAAACTGCCGTGACTGTCACCGTTTATATACTATAGTCACTCGAGTCACTCGATGGTTTCATTTTTATCCTTACATATAACCTCAAATATGCTTGTTGAGAATTGTCCAATATTTTTATTCTAGCAAATAACTTATGATAATATATTATTTCAATTTAATTAAAAATATAAAAATATGCAATAAGCTGTGACATCAATAATGAGGGTGTAATTGCATACAAATAATCACTCGATAATTTTTAAATGAATAATAAAGTAATCTTTGTAAGAAAATTCTAAAAAATTGGACAGAAATAATATTTTTAATGAGCATTTTGTTAAATTTAATATTTTTGATAAAGCAGGAATTTCATAATTTCTGCCTATGGAGTGTAATATACATTTTTTAAGATAAAGTAATTTTAATTTAAAAAAAAAATTTTCTTCTCCGTATAAAAAAATTCAAATTTTTGAAAAATTAAATTTTTATTGCAGTGTTACACTCTTAAAACATTACAATTTTTAAAATGTAATCGAGTGTTTATAATATTTTTAATTCAAGGTGGTAATTGTAATGAATAATTTATTGATAGTAATGGTTATCAACTTCATTTTCCATCCGCGATGGTAACCATTACTATCTTATGTTACCATGTGCACATAAAAAATCCAGTAGCGAATTTTATCAACTCAAATGATCACCCAATATTTTAGACTTAAATTTGTGTTCTATAATATGATCTTATTTTTAAGATATCATTTTTATAATACGATTATTGTTTCAGATCCCCCCAGTGCTGGAATGAACGACAAAAATTTATATCTTTGATGTATTATTTGATTTTCATACATACACTCATATTAACATCGGTTTTATACCATGTAAAAAAAAATTATGCTTAAAAGTAATAATTAACAATTCAATTCAATTTTTAATATAAAATTTTTTTTTATTCACGTGTATTAAACCAAAACATAAATTCTAATTTTATATGAGCAAAATTCACTACTGAAAGTTTTTTATTCTCAGAATATTTTTTAAATGGTAAAAATTTTTTTCAGTTTTATTCAGCGCCATTTGAAATATTTGAGCATCGATACTTTTTTAAAAAATTTTTAAGCTTATAATATGCTAGCAAAGCGATCAGCAGAAAAAAATTTCTACACCCGTTTGACTTTTGTTACGCGATTTAATAATATTTTTTTTTTATCAAATCTAAATTTGTATCCTTACTTTGTGATTAATGATGCAACACAAGTTGAGATATAATTTATATATTAAATAATTTTGTAGTAATTTTTCATATTAATATTATCAAGCTTCTACTTCTAAACACCCAATGATCTGTGGATATTTGAAATAATAAATTGATTCTATTTTGACTTGGAAAAAACGACAATGGAAACCCTGAATCCGAACACTCAAGAGACAGAAAATTCGGTTTATAAATCTTTGGACAGTGATAATATGATTGCAATGATTGTTCAGAATGATTAATGATTAATGGAGCATCTCCAACTATCGCCAGAAAAACAGAAACAGAGGAAGGGCCAGAACCAGAAAATCTACGGCCCCCCAGAGAGTGTCCCTTAGTTTAGATTTCACCTCTGCTCGACAGAATAGAATAAGGAGGAGACCCGGTATATATAGAAGCCAGCACAGCTTCTTGTCCTGGATGTAAATGTTGCTGGTGAGATAATCCAATAGCCCTAAGGCGTGTTTCGAGGTATATTCCCATTTAATATGCATGTCGGACAGCGTAAACTCAATACAAGTGTGAGCTAAAGGCATCCGGTCTTGCAAATGAAAGCTTCAGCTTCCGCGAGAGTTGAGGATTTACGCAGACGACTTTAAACGAATTCCCTGGGGCTCTTCCTGGTTCTGCTGCGATTAAGCTATTTGCTACGTCGTCTTGTCGATCGTAAAGCCACCACCAACCCATTGTATTATCTTATTGTGGTTATATTGACGTTTTCCCGTTAACTGTAATATCTCTAACTGGGATGCTGATTTACAAATATAAAACTAACTTTCAATTCCTTTTTTGTTATTGTTTTTTGTTTTGTAGTATGTTATTACTGCTACAACTCGTAAATTTTAGTCGTAAATGAGATTATATTTTTAAATGGATTTATATTTGTACCCTGAGAGACATATTTATTTGTAATTATAATAAGCAAAAATATGTACATTGTATATTGACTATAAATAATAATTTTAAAACAAACAAAAAATATTGTCTAGACAAGAATTTCTTATTTGTAGTATTTGTTGAAATTAGTTATTTAATTTATTTATTTCTTAATGGCAAAGAATTTATATGTTTTTTCGTTGTTATGATTGAGCAAATCAGTAACTTTATTTAAATTAAATGTAAATCGTACTATTTAATAAACTAGAAAATCGAACGCGCTTGCGCGCTTCTGTCAAAATGTTGATTATCGACAATTTAATTATTCAATATTTTTACAAATTTTACTCATTAATATTTAACCATTGCCATGGTAACCGCTGTCATAGTAACGGTTGCTATGGTAACCGTTGTCATAGTAGACGTTGCTATGGTAACCATTGCTATGGTAACCGTTGCCAAAGTGATCATCATAGCAATGAAAAGCGACAACAATGAAGACGTCACATCAACCTTTTAATAAAGGATTAATTGAGCACGAATAAACAATATTTATCCGTGCTCAATTAATGGAAATTCCGCATGGAAAAATATATATGCGAAAAATATATGCAAATATATATTTTCACATATATTTTATTTGCGCTAAATATATGTCCGCATATATGTTCACATATATGCGTAGATATATGTTCACATATATGCGTGCATATATGTTCACATATATGTGCGCATATAAGTGTCTAGAGATACACAGAAAAAAATTTAACTTGAATCAAGAAAATAATTTTGAAAAATTCAACTTTCTTGATTTGAGTAAAAAAATTCTCAAACTTAGAAATTTTTTATTGTGTATGCTTACATATATGTCTACATATATGTATACATATATGTAAGCATGTATCTCTGCATATATGTGAAAAATATATGTTGACATATTTTTTTTGCGTAAATATATGCGGCATATATATTATATATGCGAAATATATATTTTTGACATATATATTTCTCCATGCGGGAAAACATAAGGTTCCTACATAATCGATAAACTTATTGAAAATGTATTCAATAATTTTTTAAAAACGCATACGATCATATGTGTTCATATCTAATAATATTTATATATTCATTAATACAAGAACTTAGTTGTTTACACAATACAATATTTGAATTAGAGCCCAATAATGAAATTAAGATATTAAAACAAAAAAAAAAAAATAGGGAAGGTTTGAATAAATTTTGAATATCTTTTATCGAATGATTTTTATTATTTTTTGCTAAATAGGTATACATGGAATACCAATGGTTATTTTGCCTTATCGACCTTCTAAGTAGCAAATTATGTATCTTTATTTTATAAAATCCTTCATTTGTGTTAAAAAAATTAAAGTAAACATTTTTTTTAATCTATAAATCGATTCAATATTCTAGCCTATCTAGAATATGTTTATCTAGATTACTCAAATAATATTTTTTCGGACTATGACTATTTAAAAATTTCAAAAAGTCGCATTTTAAAAATTATGGAATTAGTTAATTTGTTAATTAGAACTTCAATATAATTTACTTCCTCTGGGTACTTGACTAATGTAATGTTTTGTAAGATGTGTATTATCGATCAACGTGATTTTTTTAGGTTTTTTGAATAACAAGCGTATTTCTTTGACGATAAATAACTAACAAACTATTTTACCCAATAATAAACTATCATAAATTATTTTATTGAATTTTGAACAATTTCAAGTGTAAAATAGAAACATATTTTTGTGTCATCCTCATTGCTTTATTATTAGAATATTATCTACCATTGTAATTGCAAAATATGCATTTCCGGTTGCATTGGGCATCACGTGATGATGATGAGTTTATTAAAGAAGCAGACAGTGGTGTTGAATGAGGATGATACTGATAGCGGTAATTATCGGGAGAATAATTAATATTCTTCATAAAATGTGGGATAATAAATGGGTAAAAGATAAAAATGTGAGTAAGAATAAGCAGCGTGTAGAGAAAAATGATAGAACGAAGACGGATATAGCTGGTCAATGAGATGATGGTAGACTCAACGACGCCGTTATCGGAGGAAGTGAGGTCGAGTCGAAGGAGACCTTTGATGTTGATGTGAGAACAACTTTCCAATTTATCATTCTAAATGAATAAATTTGATTATAATTATAAATTATGAATGATATCGCGAGCTTGGACAATCGTGTAAATTTATAAGTAAATAAAAGTGGATGAGAAATTAACAAAGCGGGTGCAATCGTCGAAATTCGTGGTCGTGTAACGAACGAGAGAAACTGAGGGGTTACGGGCCATAGCTAATAAATTCGCGAGGCTCCGCAGTGCCCGGGGCGAAAGTTTTTTTAATCGCGAAGCATGGAAACCAGGCAGAGGTAGCCAAGCGTGAGGCACTGCACCCCCGGGAACTGCCCCCGCTAGCTGCGCTTGTCATTTTAAATCACTGGTAGCTATCTCCTGCGCGCGCACCGCCACCCTTCATCTCTTCCAGCAACCCTTCTCACACTCCTTTACATTAACTGAACACTGTTCAGCCCTCGAATCCACCTGAATTTAATTCCGTTTTACTCTCCCTACTAATTATATTTATGGCCCTTTTTCCTTCTACATGTACAGAACTTGTTTTCTGTCCAAATTCACCTTCCATGGACGTTCTGGATTTACGTTAAATTCAACACAAACGGTCCTCACATCTCACATGTCCCAAACGTCCCTCAAATTTGATGCTAAAAGGTTTTTTTTCTAAAAACATTCTAGAATGTTAAAAATAAATTTTTGCACGATTTAAAACTGAGCATTGTAATGATATAAAATCAAGGATTAATTTTATAGAAAATTATATTCTCCACAAATTTTGTACTTGCACTTTTTTTTTTGTCAAACGAGCCATTCTTTCAATATTTTTGAAAACATGAAATAATAAGTCGAAAAAATGACGTTAAAAACTAATATAACTTACGTAAGTAAAGTTAGAGTAAAGGCGCGCAGTAGCCTATCGGATCCGGCCCTCCCGTGTAAAAATGATATGATATCATTATGAAGCTCATAATGAATATCATAATGAATCTCATATTTTGGCACTAATATGAGATTCATATAAGAGCCATATCAATACTTTAGAAACCCGTAATAAGTAAAATACCTGTGGGAACGAATTTTTTTTCAGTAGATCAGTAAAAATTTCATTTTTTCTGTTAATCAGAGGAAATGTATAATAATTGAGAAAAACAGTATTTTTATCATGCACTATATTGTTGAACTACTTAAATTTTTTCCTTGTCTTTCTTAAATTAGAAGAATATTTAGAAAAACACTATCTTGGTTTTTGACTGAAAAGATTTTTTCGTCTCAAGATAGTTATTTTCTTATTTTGAAAACAATTTAAATCCTCCTAAAAATTTCTTTAATTTAATTATTTTGCAATATTTCTTGTATACAGTTATGACTCAATAATTTTATATCACGATTTAAAAAGACTAACAATATCATTATGATATTCATTATGAGCCTCATAATGATATCATATCATTTTTACACGGGCTTGCTTACCAAAATATTGGACCGGGTTCGAGTCCGGCGTACACCAATGAATATTTTCAATATTTAAGTGTATTATTCTGCTCAGCCCAAGAAATAAAACGAGTTCTAATCTCAAAAGTTTACCCCCTACCGTAGTCGCTCATGACCTTAGTAGTTTATGCGACTTTAAACAAATTAAAAAAAAAAAAAAAGTTAGAGTAAAATTGTTGAAGGTTCTTTTGAATAACTTTAAATTTACTGCAAAAAAAACAGTTCATATCAATAATATAGGTCACAACCCGGCGATGTTGTAGAAATTAAAAAATTCATATATTTTGAAATACGTGCCTTTTAAATGGGAAAAATTAAATGTGAAAGAGGAAGTTCTTAAAATTAAAATTAAATTCAAAAGGTCCAAAATTTAAGAAAACTAAATTATTGCTAGTTTTTTAGAATTGTGGTTATAACCACAATATCGATATCAAATTTGATTGTACGGTAGAATCACTCTATATTTGACCCCTCTAAATTTCACCGCTCTCTTTAATTTGACCAAATTCTCCTTCTATAACTGACAAACCATTCTCTCACTACGACTTTTCATCCTACCAATCAAAACAAAATTTAATAGAAGGTATAGATGAATGTTTTAATTAAACTTAACAAACTATAGTAATACTATAGTAAACTATAAATATTGAAGTTAATATACTCTTGATCGAAGTTGTAGAATTTCTTGAATTTCATCAAGTAGCATTTTTTGATCAATTTTCTCTATAAAAAATTATCTATAAAAGTAATGTGAATAATTCATTATTTTTCACTTTTTATATTAGGATTTATCAAAAAAACTTAAAACCAAAATAATCTTTTTAAAAATGTGGTCCAACGATCCAAAAAAATCAAATTTTTATAAAAATATAATTAATATTTTCAAACTTAAGCTTGAGATAACTTGTTCAAAGTATTTGTTAGTAATTTGACATATGAAACTTGTCTTAGATAAATAAAAATTTATTTTATGAGTCTAAAAATTTTATACTTAGATATTCACTTTGAAATCAGTCCACTAATGAGAAAAAAAAAACTCCTGATTTTCTCCGTAAACGGAAGGTTTTATTTTTCACTTCGATAATTCGAGTGTTGATAGTGAATATTTACTTCAAATTTACTCCCGATTTTTCGTAGTGTACCATCATAAAAGACATGAGAAAATTTCCGTAAAACAGCAAAAGAAATATTTCATATTTATTGTATTTATGGACAAAATGGACAGTACATCAAAATATTTACCAACGAATTAAAGGATATGTTTGGTCCTCGAGCCCCGCACGTGACCATGTCGTCAACATCATTAACATTGCTTATCAGCAGCATTATTTATTATTTATCTTAAACAACTGAAATCCCATGTAATAGATGTGATCCCTCTGTTAATTTTCTCTCATACAAGACTATCCAGACTCATTATCGTTATGTATACATTGACACATTAGTTTACATGCCCATTCGGGAGCACTTGTATATAAGAGTCGAAGCATCGTTTAAAGGGATGATGGATGCTTGGCACGCGACTGGCACGCCTACGATACCCATTGTAGCACAAAGAGATGAAAAGTTTAAGGACACGGGTATACACCGTTGCATAAATAAATTTAAAGTGTCCTGATCGATTTTCGGTTGTTTTTTCTCACATTGTCATCTTAAAAGCATAAATCGCTTAGTAACAATCTCGACGGGGTGAGATTGTAAACGATTCATACGTCTCCGGGTTGACAGCCCGAAATAATAGGGAAATGAATTTTCGTTGAAAGATTCAAATCGTCAACCCAACCACTCACTGTCCTTTTAGAGAAGGTGATCGGTCACGTATTTTTATTTTGCATCTAGTCATACTCATCGCAATCACACGTGTAAAATACTTTTCTTGAATTCAAAGAACTAGTGCCTCGAGACATTTATGAATTCATAATCACGAATCACGATGTAAAAACGTCTTTTCTTATGATTATATCATATAGCTAAAAACTAAATTTATATTTGGCTGTTATTAATGATCTGGAGAAATATATGTTAGATTTTTTACTTACCAATGTATAAAAATCTAACACTATTTATCATCAATCATTAGTGATTGAAAAATATTGAATACAATGTTTTCATCTTATTTTTTAAATTCTAATTTTTTTTTTAAATAAATTTTAATTAAAAAAGGAAGTTGAAGACGTTTTGAATAATAACAAACAATTTTTTGTTAAAACAATATTTACGGAACTCAAAGCCGGTTAGATATTCATCATTTATAAAGTTACGAACAAAGTTTTTGGTTTTTTTACGCATTGATTATAATTATTAAATTCAATTTTATCGTGAAAAATATTTTAAGTAACAATTTAAATTTAATAATATCTAGATTATTTTTTGATTAAAAAAATTTTTAATAGTAGTTATAAAAGATGAAATCTTTGAATTATTTTTTTGGTATATAAAGTTTCGTGACTGTAGATAGATGGCGGAAGGTAGTCGAAAGTTTCCACTTGCAGAGCCTTAGAAACAGTAATTAAGTTTTGTTTCAAAGTTAGATTGATTTTCTATTATTATGATTTTGTATACCTTTAATTTATGTATTTCACATGGTGATTGGTTGACTACTTTCATACAAATTTATCGAATAAAATAAATACCTATAAATTTTTTCAGAAAATCCTTTTCAAAATTTCTTTCTATCGATTATTTCAAAAACAAGAAACGAATTATAGAAATTTCGCACTTTTAGAAAAAACTCAGCTAAGTTCGCCTTGAGTTTCACTTAAATTTTGAGACAAAAGCGTTTCTGTGTTCAGTGAAATTTTTTTTTTATAATTTCGCTTGATCAGTTGATCCATAAAATCAAAAATTACTTATGATAAATGATCAACATTATAAGCATAAAATATTGCATTATAATTCATAGTTAATTTTTTTTAGTTTCTATGAATAACACTTCCAAATTTGAATGATAGAAATTCAATTTCTTTCAACCGATCGATCAAATTTAACCACTCTCATGATTTATGTAGAAGCAAGTTATTTTGTAATAAGTTTTTTGTAAAAATCCCATTCTCGTAATAAAAAGCAAAATTACCCTTTTATCGATTTTATATTGATTATTGTCTCAAGTTTCTTATCAAAAATTCTATTCTCATCACTAATAATGCTCTCAATTTTATACCACTAATACTACCCTTATAAAAACGACTACCACTCACCAGCAAACGCATTAATAAGCTTTAAATCGGCTATAATATGTATATTGTCATCCCTCGTCACTTATTCTCCCATCACCGTTGCCGGGAATCAACAACACACTCACCCTTATTGATGTCTGACTTGTATGCATGACTCTAATGCAATACATACTGCAACACATACTAGCTCATGGCTTAGTAACACGTTGGCATACAAAAGCCAACCACAAGCACTCGGAAAGTATGAGGGTGAAAAAGATCCCCTGCTGCTTAGACAAACTCCTGCAACAAGAGAAGGGTCCTGATTCACCAAGAATTATATTTGAATTACAAGCATTATCACTATTGGCGTAAACTTGACTTTTATGGACCTCGAATTGCAAGATATTTCCATCTTATCCTCGAATTCTTTATCATATTCTTCGTATAAATGTATATTCTCGTTAATTCCAAAATTACATCATACAAAGTGAAGTTAAGGCACTCATACCGATTACACAATATTTACAGCGACGTTAATAACATAATAGTGATAAGCCTTGATAAATTATTTTTAGCATTAGTCTTCTGTCGGCATCTGAGAAAATAAAGATTTCTAGCAGAAGTGACGCCACTGCTCGTCTGTCGGCGGTCTGACAGCCAAATAAAAGACAAATAAATTAAGTTAATATGCTCCTCACTCCTCACTCAGCGCGAGGAGTGAGCGCTTCAACAGAATCCTCCTCGAGGCTTTGTATTAACGTTATTCTTCCTTCTTCTCCTCCTCTTTATCCTTTCTTCCCACTCACACACCCCCTTTCTTGTCATCTTCCCTCTCTAGCAGCACCACGTCTAACCGAGTCCATTGTGCGGTGGAATTTGTAATTTAGATTGATACGTTGCGCCGGCGGTTCCCTTTTGGCTCTTCATCGAGATAGCGTCGTCTCACCACGGATTTTTACAATTTATGTATCTATCGACTTTAACCGCGTATACTTTTACTCAGATATGTGGACAAGGAAGAGAAAAATCTTTTGTCAAATGACTAAGATGTAGGCTTCAATTATGGTTCGTTGAAAAAGGTCAAATAGTTTAGCTAATTGTTGAATATTTTTCCACATTTTCTTTTTATTTTTGTAAAAAAAAATTTTTATATAGCTAAATATGGCCAATTTTTATACCTGGCCATATATATAATTGTATTTTCATTTTTAGACTAAGCATAACCTGTCTGTATTTTCATTTTGTTGAGATGACCGCAGGGAGCTTCGACTCCCCGGTCATTAAACAATAATAAAAATTTATTATAATTTAGCTTTTTTAGTCATGTTCACGTCAATGAACATGTCATATTTAACAAAAATCGGTTTAGAATTTTATTACATTAAAAACAAGTATTAGAGCTGTTCAGAATAAATGGAAAAATTAAGTTTTATTTTAAAAGTTAACTTTCTAGTAAGGGGACAATTCAAAGATGATTCGCCCTCTGTTGGATATTTTTAACATTACCTTAATCAAAAAATTATCTATGGGTATTGATGAACCATAGATAATGTTTGTTTGATAAAAGAAATTCTCAATAAATATCTGAATGCGAACAATAAACACCAACTTTGTTATTGTGATAAAGCAGACACAATTAATTTAAGAACTAATTATGTCGTCGAAATTAATGTAAAATAAATTTTATTACATCCAATCATGCTCCACTTTTTCGAATCACATGAAACACAATAGAGAAAGCATATTCTTCGTTATGATTCCAAGTGAGTTATTTATGGTGATTGAACACTAGGTGTTACTATATATACTGTATAGTACGGCTTTCTCACTTCCACCATTTATATGCCAAAGTGGATTATGTTTTGTTAATCATAAATAAAAAGTTGTGAATTTTTTACCGAAAATTATGTCTAATTGAAAGTTGTTTTATCTGCCTTCTTTTTTGTATTGATTATTTGATGTGCGATGGCGAAGGAGGGATTTATCGCGTAAGTCTTCGGAAGAGGAGTTTTCATCAACGTAAATCCAGGAAGCAAAACGATGATAGCTTGGGGAAACCGAAAATTAACTTTGGGGAGATTGGAAGAATAGAAATGCCATGGGCTAGTTAAGAAGAATACACAGTTAGCCACTGCTATCAGTTACACTATTATCTCCGTGCCTACAATACCAGAAAAACTACGATCTCATCTACTTTACTATTAGTGGACTGAAATAATACCCTGCTAAATAAAAATAATTCTCGATTATTTCCTTTAATAAATTTTGGTTTCTTTTTTTTCAGATAATTTAGACAATGTTTCAATAATACTCCAGTTAGAAACAAAATATACTCTTCCATTCACATTTTATTATATACTATTTACATATAAACACATGTGATTCTTATGTGCCTTCGTTTTGTATATTTAAGCATTTTGTATTGTCATACATTCCAAAATGTGCACATATACACGATAAAATAGATAAATGCTTAATGTATTATATTCAAATTACACAGAAAGAAATTTTCTTTAAAAATTATACCGTTAAATTCACTGTAATTGTCGGACATAATGCGGCCCTTTTTTTTATTACCATTTTTTAAATAAAAATTACGGAAAAATTTATTTATTTTGTGGTAAACTTCATAAAATTTACCAAAAACAAATTAAAAATTATCTCACTTACCGACAAATAATTAGGTCGTGCCTATAGGACATACATAAACACACGTGTTAAAGCTTATCGTCTCATATATATGTTCTATCTGTTATGTTATCATGAGTTGAGAACACTGAAAAAAAAATTAATTTTATTCGAGAGAAAAGTTCGTGAACCAAGAAAATAATTTTGAAGAGGGTAATTGTCTTGAATCAAGACGAAAAATTCTTGAATCAAGTATAATTTCCTTAAATCAAGAAAAATTATATTAGTTCAAGAATTTTTCTACTCAAATCAAGAAAATTAAATTCTTCAAAATTATATACTTGATTCAAGAATATTTTTTTTTCTGCGAAATCACATGCAAGCACATATATGTTTATTAAGGTATAGATATGTATAGGCGTACAAATTTTCTGAAAATACCATACATTACCAGATATTACCATATATTGTTACACTTTTGCCATACATTATGATATATGGTTCCATTCTTCCAAATACTGAACATAGATTGCCATATATTGTCTAAAATCGCCATATATTTGCCATAAATTAATATATATTGCTCTACACTGATAGAAATTTTAACTTGACTCAAGAGCAAAAATCTTGAACCAAAAGAACACCAATTGGAAGAAAATGAATTTCTTGAGCCAAGAGGAAAAATTCTTGAGTCAAGATATATTTTCTTAATTCAAGAGAATCCATCTTGACTCAAGAATTTTTCCTCTTGGCTCAAGAAATTCATTTTCTTCCAATTGGTGTTCTTGGTTCAAGAATTTTGCTCTTGAGTCAAGATAAAATTTCTATCAGTGTATATTTGCAACAAATTGTCGTCTATTGCCATATATTTCCCATAAATGTCATGTATTGCTATATATTTTAACATATATCGCCGTATATCAGGTATAAATTGCCATCGATTGCCTTACACTATCATAGTTGCCATAAATTTATCACAAATGGTCATAAATTGCTGTGAATTTCCATATATTGCCATATATGTCAATTTATTGCTATATATTGAAAATATTTTTCACCAAAATATCATTTTTAGTCGAAAAGTGTATATAGTTGAAAACTTGTAATTGGAATTATATCTTAAAATTTTTGACGACATACGAAGGATAAAATAAGAAGTAAAAGGAGAAAAAATAATTATTTAAGGTACCTATTATACGAATTAAGTTATAAATGCGGAATAAAGTGAAATTCGACAAGAACAAGTTTATAGCAGCATAGCGTAGAAATTTGAAAGGAAATTGAGTGTAGATAACTTTGGTCTAGTATATATAGTATAAAGTATAAAGTAAGCGAGAGACGTCTATTACCACGTACAGCAGCAGAGTAGGAAATTCCTGATTCGCTGTGCGCGTCGGTATTTCTCTGTGGTGCCCGTTATAGAAGGGTGTCGTGAGCTTGGGAAGGGATGAAGGTAATTAATTGCCATAGCAACCCCGAGCGGAGGCATTGAACGCCACCCTCGCGCGCTTTAACTGAAATATGGCGTCCCGTACGAATTCCTCGCCCGGCCTTCGTCTCCTGCTCCTCATCCTTGCTTGCTCTCTTCGCGAGAGAGCTAAATCGAGACGAGGAACGAGGAACGAGAAATGTTCCACCTCTCGTACGTTCCCGTCCTCATTCTCGTCCTCGCGTCTCCTATCCTATCGAGCCGTCGTGTATAAGCGAGACTATCGATTCCGAGAGGACCGGACGACCCAGGACGAGCTAAAACCGAGGGAAATTAATTCTGGCGTCAATCCTCAGAGGTTCATTTTGATTCGATTTCACTGCCACCGGGAAACGTCTTTTTTATTAGCCACAAAATTAAAATTATTTACGACAAACACCAAGAATTTCAATGATTTGTTATTATCTTCTTAATTTTTCTATATACTATCTTTATATTATACTATTAAACATTGATTTTCATTTTATCTATCATAAAATTTTTTTTTTAAATATATATAATGTTTTTAAGCATTAATGTTATACACTAATTCACATCAAAATTTTTTACAAAAAAATTATTCATAGACAATTTCTGTATTATTTTTAATTTTGATATCGTCTGTTAAAGGTGAATTTAAAAAAATAATAGTTTAAGTAACTAAAAAACTCGCTTTAATAGAAAACCAAACTAAAAAGGAGAGAACAATTTTCAGAAAGTTTAAAATTAAAATAGAGTGATTAACAAAACAATTCACTTTATTGTAAATAAGCACGGATTGTAATAATAACTATGTGACTGCCGAGATTTACTGATTATGAATAGGAAAATCTTGGCTTAATAATTTTTCGACATTTATAATCACACTATACATAGTTTGAGAATTTTTAAATAAATTAAAAAAATAATAGTGCTATGATAGGATCAATTACAAATAGTTTAATAGACAAATATCACGGACCAAATTTAGAGAACCAACAAACTATTCAAAACTCCTCCAAAAACTTAACATAAAAAATTGAATATCATTGAAAAATATCTAACACTGTGAAAAGGCACAAATTCTTGTCTAGGTTTTTCTGATGATACTAAATTTCAATATAAAAATTCCTTTTAAAATAATAATATGGTGGTTACAAAATTTTCCTTACTCTCTTCAGTATTTTAATCATAAATGCCTATCGCTGAAAAAATTAAAAAACCAATTTACGATAAAGATATACCCGTTACAAAATTTTTCTTAGTTTCTTCATTACATAAATTAATATTTACCTTATACCACATATACAAAATAAAATAAGTAAATAAACAAATGACGTTTATCGCGAAATTCAAATCTATTTAAAATTTCTTCGAAGATTTATCATAATAAATTAACTATTGCTTAAAAACATATGAAACCTCAAAAAGGCGCAAAATCAGGTCATGATCTTTTCAATGATACTCTGTTTAATTTAAAAAACTCATTTTATCATGTAAATACGCGAAAACAAAACTTTCCTAATTCTCTTAATTAAATAGATTAATAAGAATTGTAATAAATATTTTATTGCCAAATATTGGTAAAAGTTGAGTCATTATGAAAATATCTTTAAAAGCACCCACACTGTTTTACAATAAAACCAACTGTTTTATTACTCATTCTATTTTTATTTTACACTTAGTAAAAACTATTTTCTAGTTATTAGTTTGGTTTTCTATTAACTTAAATTGGTTTTTTTTTGTTTTTTGATCGATTAAAATTTTTGACTTTTTTAGTTTGACTGACCTAGTCTAATTTTTACCCAATTTATAAATTATTTGATATAATATTTTCCTTCTACACAAATATGTATCAGCCTACATTTTGCTCGACATTACCATAGAATGTAACATAAATAAATGAAGCATACAACCCACCGAAAAGCGAATGATGTAAAAGCAAAGGCAGAGAGTAAGTGTAATTTTATTATTTGATGATTCGCGCGGCGTACAGAGAAATAACAAGGATGTTTCCGGACGTAATGAAGACCTCAAGGCGCCGCGCCTGAACAATAATTACAGGGAGTTTCAGTCGTTACAACCTTCTAAAGGCTTAAATGTTAAACGTTATACGAGCAAGCAAACGAGTGAGTGAGCTCTTGGGACTCACTACAGTAGCTTTTATGCCCCAACCTGGCACATTGTAGTGCATCAAAAACCAAGAAAATTTTTAATGTCTAGAGTCTTGAGAGCCTGCACCACACTCTTGCTCTTGTTCATCTCTATGGGGTCTTCATTGACGCCCATCGTGCGTACAAAATTACAGCGTGTCTCTCTCTCATCTTTTAAATCGTTTCACGTGAACTTAAATTAACGAATAAAAATATTTCTGTGCACTACACTCCTGAATTTTCAGAATAATATAAAGATTATGCTTTTGTAATTTTATTTTTCTCATATGCTGCCCGTATACAGCGGTACTTACTGTACATCGTAATAAAATTCAAGACAGTGAGGGCATTAAGGAAGATAAATGGACCAGTTGAAACAAATTAGTTAAGAAATAAAGGACTAAAAAATTACACCAAATTAAAATAAATTGGTTAGTAAGATGTTCAATGTTCATGTACATTCGATTTCCACTTGGTTTCTTTTTTTTTTTTTTTTTTTTTTTTATATCTATCTATACTCCTTTTTTACGTCCGACAAACGTTATTGTTATTACTGTTATTTTATGATTCATTTTGTTTCCTTTAACCTAAACCATAACGGTCGGACACTCGATTCATATATAATACCACTGTATATATAAATGTGAATGGTTTACGGCTTTAAAGCCACAATACAAATTTAAAAAGGTGTCAGCCTCTAGTATATTGGCATCTTAATTTTTAACGATTTATTGCTAATCATTATTGCTGTACCCTACTTATTTAATATACTGTACAACTACACAATGTCTGTAATATATAATGTAATCGTGAAACAATAATTTAACTAATTCATAAGTAGACTGTAAGCTATCGGCTGCAAGGAACTCATTATCTTTACTCTGATTAAGTTATTATTTTATTCATTTATCGAACGAGAGCTGTCATTCTTTATTGTCTGTTGAAATTGCCAGCTTACGGGCCATTTCAAGGATGTTTAAAAAAAATTGTTAAAGCAATGATCTATATTTAAAGAATTTTGTTCTATTAAGTCTTGAAGTGGAATTGAACATAAATTTTAATTGAAATTAATCATGAACAAAAAGTATTTATATAAATTATAATAAATTGTTTATGTAAGTTCTTCTATTGAAAAAATTTTCTTAATAGTATAGAATTTTTTATCGCGAAGCTTTTACTTTGATTTATGTGAGTTTCGGCGAATGATTAACTTCAAAGCTATCAAGTATTTTTATTGAGAGGATCAGCTACTAAATTAATTTATATTTTATTGACGTACAATGCGTTTCAATTATTCGTACTGGTCAAGAATTTTAAGGAAAATGGAAACATCAAAATTTGGACAACTCTAAATAAAGAAATCACTAAGTAAATAATTTATATAAATATTATATTAGAAATAATAAAAAAATTATTTATCTAAATAAGGATAATTTAAAATTTCGATAATAATAAAGGTAGTAATGTCAAAATTTATTTACCAAAAAAATTGGAATTATTTTAAAAAAGATAAGCATAAAATTATAAAATTTAAAAATAAGATATCTTTGAAATTAGACAAACCATAAAACAAACAAGTTAAATCGCAGATATTTAAAAAAATGGAAAAGAATAAATTTAGCCAAGTCAATAAAAAGACAATTGAAAATTTAGAAATATAAAAAAATTGACAGTTTTAATTATTCGTAAACTTAAAAAAGTGGACATCTCTAAATATTTACAAATATAAATTCTTACAATTCATAACAAAGACGATTGTTAAAATCGTAGTAATCATACAAAATAAGCGCTCAGAAATTTAAGATACAAAAGATAACTAAAAATTAATTAATTTTCCAGTGACCGCTGCTCCAGGAAGTTATAAAGTTATTTGCGATCGATTGTCTTGTAATTTTTAAAACACATCAAGATTTTGCTTTTAATCTTGGTAAAAATATTTTCGAGGACCCGGAACTGCCATCAGCCCCTGTGACCACTGCTCCAGGAAGTTGTACTGATACTTGCGACCGATTGTCTTGTAATTTTTAAATCACACCAAGATTTTGCTTTTAATCTTGGTGAAAAAAATTTTCGAGAACCCGGAACTGCCAACAGCTCCAGTGACCGCTGCTCCAGGGAGTCGTAACGATATTTGCGACCTATTGTCGTGTGATTTTTAAAACCCACAGAGATTTTGCTTTTAACCTTGGTAAAAAATACTTTTTAGTTATCTTTTGTATCTTAAATTTCTGAGCGCATATTTTGTATGATTACTACGTTTTTAATCGTCTTTGTTATGAATTGTAA
>CAJNRD030001120.1:13338091-13357022 GCA_905319865.3 Cotesia congregata
AATTTACTCATAATCTAATATTTTTTATTTTACATTGGCGGCGAAAGGACCTCCTTAATCCGTGTGCAAATTTTTAATTACTTAGACGTCTAAGAATCATTAAAAATTACAAGACAGATTCCCGAATGTCAAGCAAGTAAAAGCGTGCTAAAAGTAGAATACAAATTGATTCGGAGCAAAAAAAACTGACTATTTCTATTTTTCATATCTCCTATGAAAATGTTTCATGAAAAAAATTTCTGATATGGTCAGATCAGGCTTTACATATTATCGGACAAAAATGATTTTTTTATAGAAATTTGTAAGTCAATTAACGGTATCAAAACTCATTATAATGACTCATTAGGAGAGGGGACGTAAAGTAAAGTATTTTTCATTTTGTATAAATAACTTTTTTTTCACAAAAATCACGTCTTTAAATCGGATTTTAAATAAATTTCAATTTTTCAATTTATTTACCAGTATTAATACACGATTTAGTCGTGTCCCATAGAGTTGAGAAATGTCAACTGTGCATGGGACTAGTTACATTATAAAATACAATATATAAGGTATAAATTATACTTAACCAATTAAGTAATCTTGAGAGATAGCGATTTTTCTGCTTCAATAATTTCTCCTGGGCAGGATTTTTAATTAAAAATTCCTTTACGCTTGATTCAGAAGTAAATTTTCTGACACAGCCAATTTTAACGACTGCTCATATTAGATTATAGTTGAGAATAAGAAAATAATTTTTCACTTCTTTTTTAATAAACTTGTCTGTTAGCTAAAAAAAAATTGAATTAGTAGTAAATTGATCTTAACTTAAATCCAATATCAGATAAGCTTAAGAGAATCAAAGAATCGTTTTTATTTTAGAAACTAAAACCTTAAAGGGAACTCTGTTGTAAGGAGATCATTCAGCGATCATGCGCCACCTGTTGGAAATTTTCAACACTAGATTTGATTGAAAAATTATATCAAGCTTGACATGGGCATATCAACATATATGAAGCCAGATATTATTATTATTATTATTTTATTATTATTTCTTTATTGATATAAACCTAACAGCCCTGTAGGGCTAATTGTAAGATTACAAAAAGTTACAATATGTAATTCTAAGTGGCGCATGTAGCCAAATAACATAATTATAATTGATATGCCCATCTATGGGCATCCCCATGGCTTAATTTGGTCAATTTTAATATTAGACCATATCAGAAAATTTTTCCATACGGTTTAAAAGGTCAACAAATAACTCCCAGGACACAAAGATCTATTCGAATACTTCTGTTGGGACCAAAATATATATGGAGTCTATTATGAAGTGAGTCCATTACAAATTTAGGGGTGTAACAGAGTATCCGGAGTCCTAATATTATTATTTACAATAGTCACGTTCTTATTTACATTTTTCCACGAAAAGTCAACAACATCGTACAAAACCTACAAATGGAGTCACAAAAAACTGAAGAGGTGAGATGAAAGTATGTATTAATTCCAAATACTGTTACTCAAGTGTTATTAAATGAGTACTTCTGAGTAAGAAATCAGATCCAGTGTCCAGTCTTTCTTATTCACTTTGACCATAAAAGATAAAAAATAATGTGGCTTTTCTCCGGTAAGAATATTGATTAAAAAAGTGTTTTCAGGGATGTTGATATGTATTTAATGAATAAGGATTTTGAAGACAGATGTTTTTATAGTCAATTTGAGACACGCAACTTTCGCAATCAATAAAACCCTGTCATTAAATAACACGAGTAATCATCAAATATATCCCGCATCCGAATTACATTTCATTTTATAAAGTAGAGCCAATGAAAAATGAAAAAAAAAAAAATAAACAAAAAAAAAAGAGACCACACACCGGCGTTTTAAAACTTTTATATATCTGTGTCGGGTGTCATCATATGCCCCTAATAAAAAGTGACTGCCCATAATAGGATGTTTCGTGAATAAGGCGGGAATGAAACGTCTTATTTGTGAGCGCCATTCTCGGGTATAAGGTTCGATCGTTACCAGTCATGATATATAATTTCGCAGCTTTCTTATTTTCGAAATTTTTACTCTTATTTTCATACTTTAGTAATGATTACTCCTTTTATGCTTATTGCCATTATCGCCGTTAATTCCATCACTTTTCAATATTTTTAGTGTCCTGTATAAGTACGATGTACAATGCTGTAAGCGAAATAACGCTGTAAAATTATTCCTCTGGAGAAAAAATTTTTTTTGCTCGACGGGCAGAAAGCGTCAAATTTCGGCCCACTGCGCTAAACGAAATTGCCACTTTCTGCCTTCGTCGAGCAAAAAAATAGCATACACTCCTCGGGAAGTAAATAAGAAAGCCTCAGATTACATGTGATCTGAGACATTACTTACTTTACTTCCCTCGGTGTGTAATATACTATATCAATTTAATTTCAAGTATAGTATTGTTGGCGATGTTTGATGAAAATAAATTTTTCTAGAGACAATAACTTTCAACTGAGTATTAATTAAATCAAATTCATTAATAAGTTTGAAAAAATTCAATAATTTTTTTAATCAATGAGAATTAATTTCGATAAAGAATCTTCAAGAGCTCAATCAAGTGGAAAAAAGTAAGTCAACAACGACAAATGAGTAATATTTATTTTCAATTTTACTTCAATCTTGAAGGACTTATAAAGGAGTCAATTTATCGAGAAATTTTAAAAGACATTGCTTTTACAGAATTCCATTTTCTGAGAAAATATGCATTGGTCTTTCCAATTTAAATAATTGAGATTTTTAACATTAATTAAATTTCGAAATTAAAAAATCAGATCGAAAGAACATGCTAATATTTGAGGCCAAATTTTTTTGCTTAATAGTTTGAGATTTTTAGAATTTCTTCAATAATAAATTATTATAAAAAGAATTTTTCAAGAAATGCTAATTGTAAAAATTTTCAAAATAATATGAATGCAATTTTTTTTAAATATTGAAATTTATTTGTTGCACAAAGCTAAGAAAAAAAATCTATAAATTTTTAAAATCTCTAAGAACGCGTTTTGTACACAGTAAAAATTTTTTTTTTTTTTTTTTATACTACTATAGTATATATATATATATATATATATATATATATATATATATATATATATATATATATATATATATATATATATATATATATATATATATATATATATATATATATATATATATATATATATATATATATATATATATATATATATATATATATATATATATATATATATATATATATATATATATATATATATATATATATATATATATATATATATATATATATATATATATAAATATTTTAACATAAAAATTTTTAAACAAAATTTTTTTGACGCATTGACGCAAAATTTTTTACTGTGTAATTTTTGTTAAACGAATAACAATTATTTTGTTACTTTTATTCGATAAAAAAAAAAAAATTTACTTTACGGAATTTTTTTATTGGTAATTTAAATTAAATTTTTCTCGAAGTGAATTTAATTTCAAAGGAAATAATTTAATTAAAAATCATCTAGTATGTGATTTTTTACAATGTATTTGTTTGTTATACCTATAAAATGTTTAAAGTACTTTTGTAAGCCTACTTTGTGTTACTGAATGGATTATTTATCGATGTATCAATTAAAAATTTAATAGAATCGCTTGGATAAATTGTATTGTGTAAAACTTGAAAAATTTAGGGAATAACGACGTAAAAAATAAAATTATTTGATTGTAAGCAGTTATAAGGGGAGACCTCAATTTAAAGTTACAAATTCGACCATAAAAACCGCAGTTTTTGGGGTAGAAAAAAATATCCATAAAGCGAAAGTGAGAGATTATTCTTGGCACCCTCAACCCTCAATGTTACAATCAAGCTCAGCTCGTATTTTCCTATTAGAGGGCGCAGCATTCACTTATAAGCCATACCGATGCCATAACACTTGTTCGCCAACGTTATGAGGCTTTCATTGGACAAGTTTCGCGGGGATGCGGTTTCGCTGCCACTGAAGAGCAATAGCACCAAGTGAGACAAGTATAGAGGGTATATAACTGCTGAGTACGAGTGCGAGTACCAGTACGAGGGTGCACAGTTGAATTTTTACTCCACGGGGACTGATTTATGAGCACCTTGGGCACTGATTCACGCGCTTCGATGCTCTGGTTTTGGTTTTAGAGCAAGCATACATACTATGGATATTCTCGTATGAGGGTATTGCGCCACATGCTTACTTGCCACCCTATAGATACTATAGATATACTCACTTGTTTTCTATGATATATCCGAGTGTACTATAACTTCCTCAACCCTCAGGGCTAAGATTCAACGACTGAATTTATCCTTTATAATTATTATTTTATGAGCATCGTGAGCTTTCCAAAAGTTATTGTTACACCCCATTTAAATTCGATAAAATTTCTCTAGACTATTTTAAATCTATCGGCGTTTCTACATCGGTTGATTTCATTGAATCGTTATTAATTATCCGGTGAAAAATTTTCAATTATTATTTTCTTATTCTTTTGTTGGCAATGCTTAGTTTTTTGACGTTTTCAGTAGATTCTGTGAGTCACAAATTATTTTCATTATGCAATTTTTGGAAAATTTTGATATTTTTCAACTCAGCTTGTCAAGTTGGAAAATTAAAGTTTATATATGTATTGAGGGTCATTTAGTGTCAAGTCGACTTCTTATTATAAAACAAAATTCTATTGAAGAAAAAAATTTTTTTTTTTTTCAAAAGTTGAATAAATTCAAAATTTTACTATTTTTTGAATTTATTTTTCGAATATCTCAAAAACTATTATATTTATAGGATTTAACTTGAATTTTTTTCATAGAAAATTTTTGGGAATACAGAAAAAATAATAATTTATAAATATATTTAAAAAATTTTTGAAATCATAAAAATCAAAATTTTGTATTAAATTTTTCGCTCAAATTTTATTATGTAATGCTTTCAATATCAATTGAAGGCATTAAAATATTCTGAAATTTTTGAGGTAGTTTTTTTTTTTGTTTAAATAATAATTTTTGAATTTCAAAAAAAGAAATTCGTTAGTTTTCCTGTTTCTTTCATTAGTTTCTAAAATTTTCTTTTATCTTTTATGAATTTCCCTATTTTTTTAGTTTTTCTTTTCTTTATTCTAATTTTTTAATTTCTTTCTGCAAGTTTCCCTGTTCTTTGTTGTTAATTTTTATTTTTTTCATTCTTCTTTTCTTAATATGAATTTTCTTTTTTTTTAGTTTTTTTAGATTTTCCGGATTCTTTTTTTTTGTTTTTATATTTATTTTTCTTTTTTTAATTTTTCTTCTTTTATGAATTTTCATCTTCCTGTTTTTGAGTTTTTTTTTCTTCTTCTCTTCAGGTATCTTTTTCTATTAAATATAGACTAATACAGCCTATGTCCTCAATAAAAAATGGAAAAGTCCGGTTTAGTGTCTTATAGCTCAAGGGAGAAAATAATTGGAAATCCAGAATAAAAGACGCAGTTCGTCAGAAGAAAATTAGCAGATATATCGTGAGCGTGACATTGGTTGGCTGCCGGTGTTTTCACCCGAGGAAGGTGGTGGCAAATCGGGGGCTTAGCACCCTCGTACCCAAGTACCACGTAAGCTCGTTGGGGTGATTTGCTAAGCCTGCTAACAAATAGAACGATAGATGGCGACGTTTCGAGCCCTTGGTTGGATTGGGGTCTCGCTCACTCCGCCTGTGATTTCCCGACTCCCGACTGCTGAGTGCTTCCACTGTCAAACAGCCCTTGTACTGAATACACCGCAATGCTTTCTGTATCCTCTCTCACCACCCTCTTTATTGCCGAACGAATTACACGCGGATCACAGTGGCTCTTTGACTTTCGATTCGACACACTCGACGAGGCCATTACCGAGGATCTACGTTCGCATGGGCTTTTCCTAGTCCATATATACCTCCAACCATGATACTATATTTTTAGCCTCACTGATCGTTATATTTGCCGGGATGTTGGGATTTCCTCAGCATAAATACCTTGTAATTTATTAACATCCCAACACTGTTACTGATCTCATCTCATCACCAGTACATACATTTTGTCCTTTTATCAGATAAAAGTTAGGCTCAAAATTTCACTCTCTGTACACAGGTGCCAACTATGTATTAAATACTTTAAATCTTATTGTCGATTTTAATGGCAATACTTGAGAACACAAACGATAATACAGTTGAAGGAACATCTATAACTCACACCAATTATCCCTAACACGCTCGCGGTTGCTGCGGCAATTAGTGATCGAATTAATTAGGTCATTATCTCGCGGTAAGCATGGTCACTGACTACACATTCATGCATACATGACCTCTCTGTATGCATCTGCACAAATGATAGGGTTGAAGAAAATAGGGCTGAAAACTATCAAATTCATCTATCTATCTCCGTTAAGAAATTTTTGATAAATCCTGATAAATTCATCAATGCTCATTTTTATTTTTTTTCGTTTAATTTAAAGGCTCATAAATTTAGAAATATAATGAGATATAACTATACTGATTTTTATTTGATAAGATAAATAATTTTACATATGACATAGGGCATACTAAATATACTAAATTGTATTAACCTCGAGGTTTAAAGGAGGCAATTACAAGAGCACGGGAAAAAATCCCCTAAAAATCTATACAGAGACCGAGAAATTTGTCGCCTAGTGGATATTCAACTTGTGGAAATCCCAACATATTGCCACCGGAGGGGCAGAAGCGTAACGGGGCGCGAGTGAACTGCTCCCTTTTCATGGTGGCTTCCTCATAAATAAAAATAACTATCTCGGACGTACCCTCCAGAGTATATGTATGCGATGTCGTCTTTCTTATACATATGAATGCTTTTTATACTCTATTTTTTCGGTCTATATCATTTATACTTTTATTATATTCCTATTTTATTATTAAATCGATCGACAAATTATTAAACGTCCCATATTGAGCTTACACTTTATTAGTCCCATCTTCGTATACATATAATAATATAAGTTAGTAGAATTAGTTGCTATATTGACTAGTGACTAGATAGTGGTAACTTGTTATGAATTACTAGTTACTGGTTATAAAAGTTAATAGTTACTAATAATTAGTGACTATTATTAGTTGCGATAGTCACTAATTACTGACTACTAATTATTAATTACTGGTTATTAGTTGTTATTATTATTACTTATCGCAGTTACTTAGTTATGAATTCACATAATTACTAGTCACTAATTACTAAATACTTATTATCAGTTACATTACTAGGTATTAGTTGTCATAGTTACTAGTTATTGATAGCTAATTATTGATTACTAGTTAATAGCTATAAGTCTCTTTTTACTAATTTTTAGTTATGTTACTAGTTATGAGTTACTATAATTTTACTAGTTACTAGTTATTAGTTGCCATGGTCACTAACCATAACCATTGATCACTAATTAATAATTATCGGGTATTAGTTATGAGTTATCATTTACTTAGTCTTAATTATGTTACTAGCAATTAGTTGCTATTGTTACTAAGCATTAGTTCCGATAATTATTAGTCACTAATTACAAATTTTTAATCACTAGTTACTGGTTTTAAGTCATTAGTTTCTAATTATTAGTTGTGAGATATTTATGATGAACTATCTTACTAGTTATTAGTTGTCATAGTTACTAGACAGTGATTACTAATTATTATTGATGATTAATTACTAGTTACCTGTAATGAGTCTACTATCGATAATTTTTAGTTATGTTAATAGTTATGATATAGGTACCATAATTACTAGTTACTGATTATTCGTTACTATAGTTATAAGTATCTATGAATATTAGTTTTTTAGATTTTTTCAATCATAAAAATAAGCTTTACCCTCTACAAACCATGCATGAAACAAACGGCTTTTGTCTACAGAAAGAAAATTGTCTACACCAGTAAATATCAACCATCAAATTGAGAAATTAACTGACTTTAGCTGACTCTAAGCACGATAATCACAAACATAATAATAATATAGAGGTCTCTGATCTCGTAAATTTTATTATTTACTCGTTTAAATTGATGGCCATTAGTCTTGGTATATCGCTTAGGATATCTCGAATTCTAGAACTTGATTTTGCATGCGTTCATACATATGGCTAAACCGATAACTGATGCTACAGAGGGAGAGAAAGAGGTCGGAACACATTATGGGACCCTTGGGACCTTGCCCGCGGGCTATACACGTCGATTCAACTTCTCTCCCTAGTCAAACAAGTCCTGTACTCTGTAATGCATTGTATATGTATTACACTAAAATAAAATTCAACATACAACATAGTTATGCATCTCGCGTACCGATTCGGCATCTGATACCAAGTGTCACTGATTTTTTCCTTTTTTTTTTCTTTTTCATGAGGGTCTGCTTATGTTTTTCTTATCTTATGATTTTTTTATTAAAATGGACAAAGGATACTACCACAAATAAATTTCACTGAAAAAAAAAAAAAAAAACAGTTTTTTTATTTTTAACAATAATGAAAAATTTTATAGAAAAAAATCTTAAATAAATTCAATTTTAAGTATTTTTGCTAACATTATTTACGTTAATAAAACTCATCAAAATATCTAAAGGAAAAATGAAATTAAAGAATAAAAACAGTCAATAATTTGTTACAATCGGTGATAATTAATCATATTTGATGATGATAACTAAATCCAATCATGAGTTTGTACAAAATATCGAAAGATTACTATGCATAGAAGGGCAATGTCACCCTACTTTTATTGACTTCTGTATATAATAAATTTGGATAATACATACGATTGTATTATGAATTATAACAAATGAATTTGATCGGTCATTTAGTAGAAATTACATTGAGGTTTATTGTAATAGACTCTCTTTTGTATATTAATTATTTTTATCATAATTTTCTAGAACCATAAGGTAAGAACATTTAATGAAAATGTGGGGCTTTACACATACATCAGTGGCCAAAAATCAATTTTATTTATATTACTATTCAACCAAGTGCATAAATGTAAAACATAAGTCACATATTTTATTTATATTTCTTGTTTCACATCGTCCTTAAAATCAGTGAAAAAAATTGAAAAAATGTTATTATAAGACAAAAATATAACGTTAATTAAAAATAATCACATGAATTTTGAAATACAATTGACAGAATTTCTTATCAGTTATAGTGTTAAAGTTATTCGGATAAATCTGGTAAAATTTTGTTTTTTTTTTATGGAAATGAAAAAATTCTTCAAACATCCACAATTTTGGAACTAATGGATCGCATTTGGCCCATTTTTTAACCTGACCGAAGATTTTGTTAATACAAATTTGTTAAGTTTTGCGTTAATTTGAGTAGCAATATTTTCAAAAATTTTTATGCTAAAAATAATTTTGGAGCATAGAAATTTTATTGATTAAAAATTTTAGCATTCACTAATGTAGGTAAAATTCAAATTTTTTTTTCTTAATCAAGTCAATTTTTTCATCCATGCACACTTAATAAAAAAATAAAAATTGAAACATTACTCCAAAGAATAGTAACGAAAACAGTTATTGAAATAAATTTAAAGCCAGCATCCGAAGATGCGACTGAAATAAATAATGTTTACAAAGAGAAAGTTGATAACTGTTTATTATTTAACAAATAATTCAATAAAAAATGACCTCTTCTTCTCCGGCGTCTCCGTGATCCCATGAGATTCCATCGATTCGTGTATCATCGTAATTTCACGGCGCGTTACCTACGCGAAATAACTCGAGGGACAGAGTTACACGACTGTATGTCGCTGTGCACTCTACCTTCGTATTCGGGCTTTAAACAAGCCACGAAATTGGTTTACTTTTGAACGAAGCGCAAGCTACCCCTATATATAGGTACTACAGCTTCACTAGGCTGGCAACCTGCTACTGTACCAAGAGAACGAGAATTACATCCGGGTAAAAAAACAGCCAGCCTAATTTCGTCTGCCACCCTTGATGTCTTCCCCTTCCCTGCTCCCGCACAGTCCGTAACGCTACTTCCGTGAGTTTTTGCTCTGGAATTAGCCTTTTAAATTGGCTCACATACAATCTACAGTCTACTTTATAAAATACTACTCATGTTTATTTTTTGTAACTGTTTTTAAAAATTCTCCTTTTATTTTACATCGTCGTAAAAATGAAATATTGCAATAAATGTTAAGTGTCTTATTTCATATTTTTAATTATAAAAAATTTTGAAAAAATTTTCTGATATGGTGAATTTTCATCCAGTAGAACCTCAAACTTAACTATATAATTTAACTATCAGAAATTTTCAACAGTAACTTCAATCAAAAATTTAAAAAGAACTATATCAAATCATATCTCGTTCCTGAAGCAAAAAGAATATATAACAATTTGTTTCGATAAATAAATAATAAAACAGTTTAATTTTATTACTATGTTGAAGTAAAAAATTGGGACTTCAGAGTAGAGGTTAACTGTCACAAAAATTCAATACAATTGAACATAAAACGAAAGTCATGCTTAAAATTCACAGCGGATATTGAGTTGTCGAAATCAAAAAATGAGGATCCTCGTGGTACCTTGTGCCCTGATCAAACACATTAGCTGACTTCCGGGCTTTTGAGTGGTGGCTGTTGTGACACAGTAAGTAGTAACTATACTGACAAGCCGAGACTATTATATTGTTGATATAAGGAACCAGCGACAACGAGCCACCTCTTGAGAGTTCTTCATCCTTAGTATAAGTTCTGACGGGCAGTGTTTAGTGTTTTGTTTGTCCAAGGAAATGGTCGAGTCAAGAGTCTAGAGCTAGATGATGAGTTGACACTCATCGTCAGCTAGCCCATTCGAGTGGATATTTGATCTTTTGTACTTTTGACACCTTGTAATCATCTGTATACACATTGAAACGCTTTCTTCTTTATATGCAGCAGCTCTTTGTATCTAAAAAAATTAAATGTAGGGAATGGTAAATAAAACGTAAAAAGTTATTTAAATTAAAATTATAATCCAAAAATATTACTTCGCATGAAAAAATATTCTATGACCAGAAATGACCAATTTTAATATATGCCCTAATATTTTTATCATGAGCATATAAAAAATATGATCTTTCTTTATATGGCCTGATATGACTATATGTAATTTTTGATATGCCCTTATGTGCCCATGTATGGCTTGCTATGTTCTGATAACTTTACATGCGTATATCGTCTCATGCAACAAAGTTAACTTTGAGATGTTAAATTCTAAAATAAAAATCTTTTTTTGACTCTCCCAAACTGAGAGAAAAAAATTAAAAAAAAAAATAGGCATTGCTGCGACAATAAATTTATTTGTTGAAAATTTTCAACTATTTTATTTCTTAGCTGAAGAAATTAAAATTTTTCTCACTGTAATTTTTATAGTAAAAAAAAATTTTTTTAATCTGGAAAAAAACAATTTTAAGTAAACAACTTGCGAACTATCATACAAAATTGTTTTTTCCCAATTCTAGAAAACTTTTTATCAACAAGAAAATTACTGTGTGAAAAATTTTGATTTCTTCAGCTAAGAAATAAAATTTTTGACATTTTAATTAAATTTCCTATTACAACATTGCTAGAATTTTAGAAATTTTTTATCGAAAACTGACCCACGGTTTGATAAAATTACAATACGTGTAGAATAACGACATGACATTGGATTGTATATGATATTTACCACACACGCTGATTTATAATTTTACTAAAATTTTGTTTTGTAAAACATTTGTAACTTTACAAAAATTTTTAACAGAATAGTAGTAAAAATTCCGCATTATTTATATAACACTTAACGAACCGCAACCATAATAAATATGTCGATGCATCTCGGTACTGTCGCGATCTTCTTTACCTCAAATTTTCATAAGCCCACGCGTAAACTCCCTAGAGCTTAGGACTCGTTGAATTTCCCCTAAAAATAAAAATCCGTTTGCAAGCTCCCCTTTATGCCGCAATATTTCTATCCCATTTTCTTATTTATTTCCGTCTAAAATCTCATTCGCGTGAAATATCGGGGCTACATCCCCGACGGTACGTGGATTCACGGCATGATTTTTCATTAAAGTGTCTTCCAAGCTTGAGATATGACTAGGACATTGAATGTGAACTCTCCATCCAGCCAAGATTGTGCACCCCCCTCCACACACATACACACACTTACATGAGATAGTAAAGTCTGTACACGTGAGATGTAATCGTGTCTCGGGATAAGAGGGTTAGAGGACACGAGTTTTCGCGCTGTATCCTTTCCTTCGAATTCCTCGAGAAACATCTACTCAAGGTAAGTTTCCCACGAGCGAGACGAGGACAGCTTTTTGTAAGGTCGCGTTCTGCAAAGAGAGAAAGATAGTCCAGGCTAGACAGTTTTGCTGTTTTTTTAATTTCTTCCTTGCTCGTGTCTGTGTGATGTCTTCTTCTTCCTCTGGCTGCAAAACTCACACTACTGACAAATGTATATCTATATATAGATATCGCTAGTCTCGCGAGTGCCACAGACGTTTTGAACACCTTCCAAAGTGCCGGCATGCAGCTCTGGTAATACCATCCATTTATTTCCTCGTAATTCTCGGCATCTCCTGCTTATTCACTCACTCCAAACCTTTATCTCACCCCGTCCTCTTTTTCTGTCTTTTAGTTTTAGTTTTAGTTAACTTTTATATACACTCTCTACTTCTATGCTTCTCTCGTGGATATTACTTTTATGATGACTATGATGGAGTACAGAAAATAGGCCGATAAGATTTAAGAGTACTTCGCTAGAGAGTATAACGTTTTGTCGCTATTTGCATAAACTTTATCGATGTAAATTTACTTATTACTGAGCAGTAAGGAGGCTGGATTAAAATAATAAAATGTTTCAGTCGTATGGGATGTTTTGGCAATGTCTGAACATATGTGATCATAGACTACTAAAACTTTTTAAATATACCGAAATTAATCAATGTAACAGTTTTTAAAGTTATCAATATTTATGTGAAGGAATCCTTATTTTTTTGAATTTGTGTTTTATTTTTATTGGCTGAAAAAAAACCTGATTAAAAAAAAATATTTTTGTTAAAAAAAAAAATATTTTACCTGGCCTTATTTTAAAAGTATTTAGACTTATTTTTTGTGATATAGAAAATAAAAGGAATACTCTGAAAAAAATTAACTTCATTCCCGAAAAAAATTCTTGAACCAAGAAATTAATTTGTAGTTTCATTATCTCGAACCACGACTTAAAATTCTTGAATCAACTTAAATTTTCTTAAACCAAGAAAAATATTTCAGTTCAAAAAATTTTCTACTTAAATCGAGACGTTGAAACTCTTCAAAATGATTTTTTTAGTTCAAGAATTTTTTTCTTTTGATCAAGTCATTTTTTTTCATCGATGAATTATCTTGTTGTAAAATAGTAAAGTGCTTCGTTAAATTGGTAAAATTTTTATATGAAGAAAGTTTTTTTTTATTCAGGAGTTTTAATTTTTTGATTTACGAGTAAATTTCTTAAATTAATTAAAATTAAATATTACAAAAGTTGTAAGAAAAAATTTCTCTCAAGTGTAGAAAAAAACTTTGACTTGAGACGTACTTTTCATAGCTCAAAAAATAAATATTCAACTCATAAAAATCATATTCTTGGCCTCAGAACATAAATTGTTTTATAAGTAAAAATTAATTAATAAATTTACCTATGCACGTGCTCATAATTTGGCATATTCTTGTTTTTTTTTAAAAAATTCAATTGGATACTTTAGCGACGTGATTCGAATTTAACAATCAGATCTAAAGTTGAAGTATTGATAAACATTGAAACTATTGAAACTATTGAAACTATCAGTCTCTCGGGTAAAAAATTTGATAAATCCTTGAACGGAATGTTGTGATCAAAAACTGACAGTCGAAAATGAAAAATGTGCTTTTGGGAATTAGAAATAATGTAAAATAAAGTATAACGCAAATGCTCGTGTGAAGATTGAAGATGTCTCGTGTAATACGAAAACCAGGCTTGGATTACGCCAATACTTGTAGATGAACAGATACAGTGGTAACGTGAGTCCATTAAACGGTAAGTCCCGTGCGAAGCGATGTATCATCGAGATATACATACAGGGATGCTTTAGGGATAATAATTCTCGGTGTGGCGCAACCAAGTGAACCGGATGGGGTTGCGCTGGCAAAAGTACCAGTCGGTATCTCTCGTCGTACGGATTACGAAATATGTTCCCTAATCCATGGCCGCACGCCCACTTCGGGGTTGTTTTCCTAAGGGACCTGGATTATCATACCCGATAAGCTAATTTTTTCCACCACGAATCGCGGGTAATGCCTCTCACTCCCATCCCCCATTCCCGACCACCGGAGTTAGATAAAAGACAAAAAAGGGGGTGAAATTGTCTCGAGATATCCGAAGAAAATTTATTACTGAAAAAAGATCGAGCCTTATACTTTCGTCATTTGTAATTGCTTTTCTCAAACTTGCTTCGACGCAAACTTGCTCAGAAAAAATTCTGCTGTGCAATGTAAGAAGTAAGTAAAGAAAAATTATATTTTCAGTTATATCCCGTGGAAAAATTTTCTGATATAACCTGATAACCTGATATGTTTATTTATGGATATATCAAAAAATTTTATTTGACAATATATGACCAGACATGGTTTGAAATGTCTTTTTATAATTTTTTTACATATGTCCTAATAAGTTCAATTTAGCCTGATGTAAAAATTGCCCTTATCAAGCCATATATGGGCATAGCAGGACATTTCAAGACATATGACATATATGTCAATATAACAATATGACCATATTTGGTCTGATATAGTCATTCATGTCCGTGCATAATTTTTTAACCTATGATAGTGTTAAAAATTTCCGACGGAGGGCGCATGGTCGCTATATCGTCTCCTCACAAGAGAGTTATTCCAAAATAAACATAATTTTTTCCACTTTTTTGAAGGGTTTATCTGACATTGGTTGTTTTAGGTTAATTAATTAAAACACTAATTTTTGTTTAATACACTGAAAAAAAATTAACTTGAATCAAAAGAAAAATTTTTGCTCCAAAAAAATTATTTTTAAGGGTTTCATTGTTTTAAATCAAGATGAAAAAATCTTGATCAAGTAAAATTTACTTTGATAAAGAAAAATTTCTCAGTTCAAGAATGTTTTTATTAAATCAAGTTACTTTTTTTGGTTTTGTACAAAATGCATCGACGGTCTAATTAGCAATTGGTCTAACTTCTTATTTTTTAGAGGGTGATTTTTTAACATTTTAATGTAATAATAGTCCAATTATAAATTATTTAAATGATCTAAACCAAAACATTATACCTCTATTAGATATTAAATGGTTTTTTAAAGTGATAATTGATAATAAATTTTGAACTAATTGTTTTTTCGTACAAATGGAAGATTCTCCAAAAAGGAGTTAGACAATTTGCTAATTAGAACGTCGATATTATTTTTTACCCTCATACATACCTTGCTATGGCCATACATGACCAGATCGTACCATATATGAAAGTCGGTCATATATGGCCGTATCAGAAAATTTTTCAATGGTACAATGTAAAACAGAGGTAAGAGAAAAATACATTTTCAATAACATCGGAAAATGTTTAAGCACAGGCAGCACGAAGTACGTGCGGTAATTCTATTAGACACAATGAAGTCGCCTTGCAATGAGTTTCGAGGTAATGGTAGATGGAGAGCTTACGATAGAAAGAGGTAAAATGATAGTGGAGTAAAACGTGTACTTCCGCGAAAAAGTGGCGGATGGGGTGTACGACCCCCTGGAGCACCCTAACGCTAACTGGCTGCGACTCTGGTACGACCCCTTTACGATTTAAACTTAATTTATGTATCATCCGAGAGTTAAGTAATTTCCACTGGCGAGTCTAACCTTCACGTCACCGGGGACATACTCTTCTTCATTTTCATTATCAACTTTATTTAGAACATAATATACTTTTCGTTCTTGTTCTTGATCTTCATAGAATACCACACACTATACTTTACTCTATTACACTCGCGACATTAGTCAACCCAGGTTTTATTTATACATTTTATTTACCTCATATCTCTCGACTTTAAATTATGAGTTAAATAAATAGTAAGATCGTGACTAATTCAAGTGTCTGCGTATTATTAATCTTTCAAAACAAAAAGCTTATATTAACGATGTGAATAATTTCATTTTGACTTTTTTATTGTATTGGATTATAGTTTTAGTCTTATTTTCTTACTATTTATAATTATTTTTCAATTAAAAACTATTGAAAAATAGTTTCTTTCTCAGGTGTCTTTTTATCACATCGATAGAAACATATAGATTTTTTTTATGTAAATTCTCGAACATGTTCCCTTGAGTCTAAATTATGAATCATAGGAGAGCAAAAAAAATTACTTTTTTTTGATCTGGAAAAACTACGGGAAAGACTTGCTGTTTTATAAAAAAAAATATATGAGTTTCCATGTAACTTTCTATCGCAATGATAGAGCTATCACAATTTTTCTGAGTTCATTTTACAATTTTATTTTTTTTTTAAGTTGAATCTTCATTTATAATAGGGTAAAGTTCGTCAATTACTCTTTTAACTTGAAAAAACTACTGAAACGAAGTTTATTTTGTATGTAACTTTTAATTACAGCTGTACTATCATCTTGATTTTTTTTAAAAACATTTCAGAGTGTGTTACATTTAGTCTATAAATAAACCATAAGAGAACAGAAATATTTACTATTTTTAACAAGTGGAAAATTGTTCTTTTTTTTTCTTTACTCACTAATTCATGTTTAGAGAGCTTATGTACCTTTTGATCGCAACACTAGAATCATCTAGATTGTTTTAATTATGTTCTTAGAAGTATAATATTTATGATATGTGTAATGTCAAATGTAATATAATTGTAATAAAATGTGTATGATTAAACTTTTATATTTACCAATGAAGTAATAATTATTTAACCTGCTAAAGTATTTTGACGCTCTTCCATTTCTTAATATTACGTAAATGAGTAATTTTAAATACATACACACACATTGGTAAAAAATTAACGATTCAAGAGAGAAATTCTTGAACCAAAAAAAATTATTTTGAAGAGTTTGATAATAATGAATGAAGTGGAAAAATTCTTGATCTAAGAAATTATTCTTGATTGAAGTAAATTTCAATTGATTTCAGAATTCTTGTACTTGATTCAAGATAATTAAATTTTTTAAATTGATGTTGTTGATTCAAATATTTCGCTCTTAAATTAAGGTATTTTTTATCAGCGCATGTACAAAGATATAGCAAGACAATTATTCTCGAACAATTTATAACAAACTAAGCTATTTATTCTTCAACAATAAGTATAGAACTAATGAAGATACATCGAAGAAATAAAAACAATAAGACGTTGTATGTATACAGTAGAGTACAGTCCAAAATAGGTATATTACATGTATACATTTAGAGTGTACGAACACGGTGTAAAAGCCAGCGGCAGTCCTCGTGCCTGGTAACTAATTAAAAGGCGGCAAAGTTCCTCTCCGGAGCCCTGAGGAAACGAGTTTAAATCTGTTTCGGGCCAGTTTCCAACGGCGGTGTCTTAGTGGCTCCCTCGTGGACCGTTTCCACGGTGAGTACACCCCCAGCACTTTATTACGAGTCTAATCTGTCTCAGGCGCGCACCAATCGGATTAACTTTCGGCCAGCTAAGTATTTAACCTCGCATCTAATTGCCGGCTCTTTACTATTTTCTTTTATTGTCATTTAATAAAATAATACTTTGTTTTTATTATTATTGTCTTGTAGCAGTGTTTGATAAATTATAATTATAATTAACTGGAGCTTTATGTTATACGCTATATTAATAAGCGATTAAAATAATTCGATGTTAATTTAAGGGCAGTAATAAGGAATTATAAGGAGGCGCTTAATAAAAGAAGGATAAAAAAAATTGGCGAAGCGAAATAGTCGGATCTGAATTGCAGCAAACATGTGGTGGATGGTGGATGGTGGACGTGCCTAGAATTGGCTGGAGGGTCGATTAATAATTGCGCGTTACATCTACATCAATACGTAACGAATTACCAGGTAATATATTACCCGAAATTATAGGTGATAGTCGACGGACATTATGATCGGCACTTTGACCAGATGGGACGGTGCCGAGGATTAACGGTGGCTGAGCCCGAGTTTACCCCTCCGGCTCGCGGGACTACATAAATATCTCTCAGGACACCTAAGTTATGCGACGTGTGTACATAGGGCTCTATATATGCATTCTGATTATGTGGGTATTCCATTAATGTTTTTGCTACTATTCTCACTTTAATACTTATCATCTACTAATTTTAATTTTTCTTTGTTAAACTTTGAGCAATTCATACCTGCCGAAATTTTTAAGAAATTAATCATCAAATTTAATTATTATTTAATCAAAGGAAGTTTTTTAAAACTTTTTTCAATTTTTGGGATTTTATTTCTTAAATTCAGAACAAAATTTTATAGAATTTAAATTCTATGTACATATTCTAAAATTAAATTCTAGAATAAATTTATGTACAAACAGAGCCTAAAAGTTTCTTTATAGTTATACAGATTTTTAATTAATTTTTTACATAAAACCCATCGGTAATGTTTATTAAAAACAAATAAAGATTTCAAATAATTAGGTGGATAACAGTTGATATTGAGTTTTCAAGGTTAAATATCTAAAAAAATAACGTTGCGCAATCGACATTTCTGTATTTTTTACCCCAAAAAAATTTTTTTTTAGCTACACTGATAGAAATTTTATGTTGACTCAAGAGATATTTTCTTGATCTAAGAATTTATTTTGGAAGACAAATGATTATTTTGCTTTAAGAAATTATTGTCTTGACTTAGATTTTCTTGGCTTAAGAGCTATATTATCTTCAATCGATACATTTAAGTTTTTCAATCAAAATAACATTATCGTTTAAA
>CAJNRD030001120.1:13368928-13515147 GCA_905319865.3 Cotesia congregata
AGAATTTTTACAATTTGAGATGGTTACAGTTACCATCTTTGATTGTAACAGTTATAATTTATAATAATTACAATTATTATTTTTGATAGTAATCGTTACCATTATTAATAGTAACTACTACAATTGTCAATGATACCACCTATTATTTTGTTACTAATTAATTTTATTACCATTTTAGATAGTAGGAGTTACTATTTTTGTATAGTAGGTAGTATAATTAATTTTTCTCCGTGTATTTATCAATATCTTATTTTAAAATTGAAAATAGTCTAAAAAATAAAATGAATGTACAAAAATCAATAAATGTGAACCCTGATAAATTGAAAGGAAAAAAAAATAAAAATCTTGACTGCATATGCTGCTTATACAATATCAATAATTTGAAGGGATGGCCTACCTTAGATAAATTATAAAAAATAATAATCAAACTGATTTATGGAAGCCCCATTTTTTTTTTTTTTTTTTTTCATCGAGAGCAAGAGATTGGAAATGTATAATTAAATATAAGTAAATTAGGTTGATAATCTGTCAAAATTTGGACATCCTGGAACGCTGATGAGCATAATAATTCATAGCAGAGCCGGTGCACTTCTGAGCATGTTATGATGATATTTCTTATTTTTAACTCTGGGATATATCTATTTAATTTTTCTCACTCATCAAATATACCTTATTATTCTTTTTCATTGGAGCTCAAAGCTCACACATTTTATTACTCATCTCTCACCTCCTAAAACTCCCGCGTCCCGCGAGCATACCAATTCACCTTCGTCTTCTTATATGTTCACGATCCCTACGTACAGAGCGGTCCCTTTCTTACTGTTGTGTTATTTGCCTGCGGTCATTTCATTAATCTCAACCTTCTTATATATAGTTATTTTATTTTTAAGCATTTATTTTTACGTCTCGTTATAAGGTTTACTCATCGTCGCCCGCAACATCTTACTTATGAGATGATCAACGTTGGTATATCTCACCAGACAAATCTATCAGCAAGACAAAAAATTAATTTTTTTTTCTGATGAAAATAATAAAGATTATTATTGTTATTTTTTTTTTAATTTAAAAATTAAAGGTATAACTATATGCGACTACAAGTAGAATTTTATTCGAGCGTAAAAATCGAGCTGAAACGAAATTTATAACTTTAAAATAAATAGCCAATTAAACTCGGCGACTCAATTTAAACGAGATTCCAAGCACGGCGGTTCCAGCTCACGGGAGAGTCCGCTAAATACACTCGAGGAGTTATCGCGTGAGAGTTTCCCGGAGCTTGCATGCACCGAACTCGTTACCGGTTTTGTCCCCGCGTAAATTAATTACTCCGCCCACCTCAATGTGTTAGAAACTAAGAGAAAGATAGAGAAGAGTTCAATAGTTTATATATCTACATACATACTGGATACCTATACGTACAAATATACAGCTATCTATCTACGTTTACTATATTTTCCCTCACACGTTCATTTATCGCCTACGAAACTACACCGAGTCTAATCGAGTTACTCGTTAATTACCCTCACCTCGTATATCCTTTTATGTAATAAAAAAATAATCTAGAAAATTGGAGTCTTGGAAATATTTTTTTATTAAAACTAAAATTACAGCCCTTATTCATTTCACTAACATTAATATTTTTATTTCCATCCTTTTATTTTCTAAACTTTTCTTTTTTATATATTACCAATAATTTTTTTTTAATCTACTAAGCAGGTAGAAATTTTTGGTTCTTTTTCTGTAAATTTTTTATTAATATATGTTCATTTGAATAAAAAATTTGTGAAAAAAAAATTCTTTATATCGTTTACATCAATTTAGAATAATAATTTTTAAGACGATTCCCGATTAATTTACAAGTATTAGTAATAAAATTTATAATGTTTAAACGAGATCAGTACAACTTAATATATCCACGACCTAAAATAAGTTCAATTTTTTTCAATTAGCCTGTTAAAATAGCTAAAAAATTTTAAATGTAAATATTTCTTATAAATTTTTTCCAGATCAATGAAAAAAAATAAACTTGTTTCAAGAGAGAAAATTTTAAATCAACAAAATTATTTCGAAGAATTTTTTTGTCATTAATTATATACAGAAAAATACTTGAACCAAACGATATTTCTTGTTTCAAGTGAATTTTTCTTTACTCAATAATTTTTCTACTTCATTAATAAGAAAAAAAATCCTTCAAAATGATTTTTTTTTTTCATTCAACACTTATATTAGTGAAGTTCGTGTCCGTTTTTTTCACGGGTGTTTTTCTACTTGCATGTCAATAGCTTATACTCGGTGGCGCTACTAGTAGAATCCATTCACAGAACAGAAGCATTCAAAAACTTTCCTATTTTAGAAGTTGCAAATAAACGGAACAAAGAATAGCGATAAAAAAACTATGTACTGAGACAAAATATAAGTAAAAGGAGAAGACATATAAAATAACATAGTGTATAGGTGTATAATTATTGAAATGCGAAAATAGAATAAAAAATGAATCAATTTACAGATTAGACATGGACCAGTTTAAAAAGGGCTCATTGAGATACACGGGACTGTGGTAAGTTGAAAGAGAAGAATCTTCGGAGCAAGTGGAAAGATAATAACGTGAAATTAGCCGCTAATGTGGATCGATGCTCGGTCGTGGCTCGGTTGTTTTAAGAGCGATAATAAAAATGAAACGATTCACATCAGCGGCGTTCGCGCAAAAGAGACCCAGCGTGCAGTGGATGTGCGAGAGGGTGGGTGACATGTGAGTGCGACAAAGACAGAACGATGGGACGCGAAGAGGAGAAACAGGAAAAGGAGGCGGGCACAGTTTACAACCCAGGGTATGACTTCTTCGTCGGGTTCAATATCAACCACGCCCACGTGTTTCCCCACCACTTTTACCCTGTCCCTATGAAAGCTACAGCAACAAGACACCCCACTATCCCAACATCGTACATGAAAATCCGTGGATTCTCCAGTTCACTCAATTTTCCTTCTCTTCTCTTCTCTTCTCTTCTCTTCTGTATGGAGTCGCGAATGCAAAAGATGCGTCGCACGTTGTCATGGCAACTTCCCACTCATTCACTTTCTTTCTCTCTCTCTTGTAAAATCCACCGCCCCGGGATTGTTTGAAACAATTAACCTACGCTCAATTCTACTCGGACATCTCTATATTGCACTTTCATACACCCTACTGTACATGCTATCTTTTACTTTTTTTCCTTACACAGATAGAATTTATTCCGGAACTCTTTCCATTCAGAAAAACAGTTTTTGCAAATTAAAATTCTCTGTTGTAAAAATGTAGGGTGAAATTTACTGTTTTGTACAATTGGCGCCCATTCCTAGCACGAAGTTATAGTAAATTGGATGACTTTGCGTGTAGTGACATTTACATTACTACACCAAAAGAAGAAAACTTGTAATATATGGAAATTATTACCCTGCAAAGATGACCATACCTTTGTTTGATTGAATGGAAAAAGACTCTGTCCAGTGAGACCTTTTACCTTTGTACTGATGAATTTCTCTATGTAAGATGAAAAATTTTACCTTTACATAACGCAGAGAAAAATTTTGTTAAAATAACTTAAGATATGTAATGGTAACTAATGAATTTGTTAACATAGGGATAACAAATCATATGTTAAAATAACAAAATTTAGGTTATGACAAGTTATTGATATGTTATAACAACAAGACAGTTTTGTTACTATAGCAAAGTTTTTTAGTTAATTCGACAAAATACTTTAGTTGGTATAACAAATTTTTTTGTTGAAACAGTAAAATTATTCTATTGAAATAACAAAGAAAATTTGTTGGAGTAGCAAAGACAATTTGTTGAAGTAATAAAAAGAATTTGTAAGAATAACAATGAGACTGTTGAAATAACAAATAAATTTTTTTTTTTTTTTTTTCATTTGTTTAAAGTCGCATAAAATACTAAGATCATGAGCGACTATGGTAGAGGGTAAACTTTTAAGATTGGAACTCGTTTTATTTCTTGGGCTGAGAAGAATAATATACTTAAATATTGAAAATATTCATTGGTGTACGCTGGACTCGAACCCGGTCCAATGCTTTGGTAAGCAAAGGCTGGATCCGATAGGCTACTGCGCGCCTAAATAAATTCGTTACAGTAAATTTTATAAGAATACATTTAAAAAGCAATAAATTAGTTTTGTTATTGCAACAAAATCACTTTGAAACAGCAACAAAGTCATTTTGTGATAGCAAAAAAATGATTTTGTTAGAGCTACAAATTTATTTTGTGATTTAACAAACTGGTTTGTTAGTACAACTTGAAACATTTTGTTAATGCAACTAATGGATTTGTTGCTATCACTATACTCATTTGTTACCAGAACATATTTTTCAGTTATCCCGTCTTTTGTTATTTCAACAAAATCGTTTTTATGTGTGCACTTTGGAAATTAATATCTAATATATCAACTCCTGTACATTTACTATACTTTGGCACAACACATACTATACCCTGAGAAAAAATTAAAATCATTTTTTTTCCACATAGAACTGGCACTATAATAAGATCATGCAAAATTTTACAATTAAAATTTACAAGCAGCTATGTCGATAGAAACATTCATTTGATTTAAGAAAAAAAACTAGAAATATCAAAGAGCCGCCCAGTAGCCTATCGAATCCGGCCCTTACTTACTAAAACATCGGACCGGGTTCGAGCCCAGCGTACACAAATAAATATTTTCAATATTTAAGTGTATTATTCTGCTTAGCCAAAAAAAAAATAAAACGAGTTTAACCACAAAAGTTTACCTCTACCATAGTCGCTCATGACCTTAGTATATAGTTTATGCGACTTTAAACAAATAAAAAAAAAAAAGAAAAAAAATATAAAATTTGTATTTTTCAACAAATTTAATATAAATAAAATAGTCACTTTTACTTCAGAAAATTGCTTGATTTTAATAAGGCAAGTGTAGAGCACTATCTCAAGCGCTTTCACGCTATAGGGCCTGCAATATTGAGCCATGATATAATTCTATGAAGATTTGGATCTTAAATTAAGCAAAAAAGTTCTTGAGCCAATCAAAATTTACTTGGATCTCAAAAAAATTTTTAGTTAAAAAACTTCTTTGCTTCAAAACAATCAAATTTTTCACAATCATTTCATAGTTCAAGATTCTTGTGATTGAATCAAGTTAATTTTCTTTTTTCAGTCTAATATTTTATCATTGAATTTTTTTAAGGACCAATAGTAAACGTAAAAAGACTCGTACCTTGAAATAGCTATTTATGTCATACGGTTGCAAAATGGCGATTTCAAAATAACGTTTTTGGTTCAAAATTTTTTTTCTGGTGTATCAAATTAATTTTTTTTTAGGTTATTTAATAAATATAGAAAAAAAGTACAAATAGACAAAATTACTTTGTATTTTTGCATCAAAACCTATATACAAAATGTTTTCATCTTCAATCAAGTGAAAATATTCTTAAATCATAGAGTTTTTCTCTTTAGTTTAAAACGATAAAATTTTAGAAAATGATATTTTTGGTTCGTTTTTTTTTTTATATCTCTCGAATAAATTTAATTTTCCAGTCAGAGTCGACGACAAGACTCAGTCAATATTTATTTTATGACTTCAAATTTGTGTTAGAAATTTTTAGATGTTATTGATTAACAATATTTTTTTATAGACTTCAAAGTAAAACTGAATCTGCATAATTGACAGCTAACTTTCAATTAATTTATAAAAAAAAAACGCATAATGTTAGTACATTAATAAATAAAAAGCTCATCAATAAAGATTCTATAACGATAGCGATAGACGATTTAAGACTAGAGCGCGCGATAAACCGATATCTGTATTTATTTTTCCGTGAAGCGTATCGAATCGCGTATACGTGACAAGGAAACATAATATACCAATTCGAGTACATAAATTTATATCATTGGATTTATTAAAAGTCTATTACATTATGGGTCCAACTAGACCAGAAATTTAACTACTTTTCGCGGCAAACGAGTCATGAACCACTAAATCGATGTACTTAAAGGAAAGTTTTAATCTATAAGCGAGCGTGCGTTTTTCTAACCGGAATGTAAATATTGGTAAGTCGATATTCACCAAATACTTAAAATTCAGGAAGAATACCGCTGTGGTAGTGTGTATATCTTGTCGATTTTAAAATAGACCCGTCGCTTACCCAACCGTGAAACACGTTCGGTTGAATTGAAGCGCGAAACCGCAAGAGTTTAAATTTTATTTTCCGATATTATTTTAACTCGCTAAAATTAACTCAATAAATCATATTGAGGTTTTCATTATTTATTAATCGTAAAAATTCAAGATAGAAATAATTTTTGATAAAAATATGTGTAAAATATTTTTGACCTCATGTATGTAAATGTAAAAAAATGTTGGCCCCTGTGGTTGTTCTTCTCAACATTACTTAACTTATATTTTATTCTTAAACCGAGCTCATAGCCATGGACGAAAAAGAGAGGGTGGATATTTCTACGCCGCAACTTAAATTGGCTCGATAAAAGTTTGTAGAACAAAAGCGGCGAGTAACAGTAACTCGCGCGAGTTACCACGTGCACTATATATTATCAGAAACATCTGCCAAACGTTATTACAACTTTGAATAAAGAACGACCCGCAGAACTTTCGCCTTCCACCTTCCACATCCACCATACCACCGATCTTCCTCCACTTTGTAAACTCATCTTTTTTCTCAATCTTTAATCTTTATTTCCTTAAAATATTTTACAACCCACCGCGTAATTTCCTCACTTTAGCTAACAACCAACTTAAATCGATCTCAAAGATAATTAATTCGCATATCGACACCATCGGTATGATTACCTCAAATTATTTTTGATGAAGTGCCAATTCAACACCTGTCTCATATATGATCTTCATTTTATTGTTACCTATATAATTAAGTGAATACGGAAAAATATGTCTCTGGACTATTTATATAATAAAATAGTTTTTAAGTTACATTCAATGTTTATTCATATGCTCGTCAGCGATAATTATTCGAAAGAAAAATTCTTTAATCAAATAAAATTTATTCAGATCATGAAAAATTAATCAGTTTAAGAATTTTTCTCTTGAATGAGTTCAATTTAATAAAAAAAATTTAATAAATAAATTCGAACGTCAAATTAAATTTATTTATTTATTTATTTATTGATTTTTGTACATGTCAATGCAATTATGTAATATATTATTCCACATAATTAAGAGCATCAGAAAGGTCTTAACTTAAATTTGTGCTTTTTCACGGTTTGATATTTTTGGCAATTGTAAATTTATCATTTATGTATTAAAAAAAATAACGAAAATTTTGTGACGGGTATTTTATTATTTTTAAAAAAATTTTTTGGATTAAATTTGGTATTATCATAAAGTTCTTGTCCTGAATTTATGCTTTTTTACAATTTCACTTTTTTTTTTTGGTGATATTCAATTTTTAATGTTAATTTGTTGGAGCTGTTTTGAATAGTTTGTTTGTTCTACAAATTTACACTGATAAAAATTTTAACTTGACTCAAGAGCAAAAATCTTAAGAAAATATATCTTGACCCAAAAATTTTTCCTCTTGGCTCAAGAAATTCATTTTCTTCCAATTGGTGTTCTTGGTTCAAGATTTTTGCTCTTGAGTCAAGTCAAAATTTCTATTAGTGTAGATCTCTCATATTTTCCATCAAAGTATTGGTAAGTTGTTTCCGATATAGCAAAATTGTCTTTGAAATATTGTCTTTATTTTAAAAATATCCTATGTATATTGTGATTACAAATATCGAAAAATTATTAAGCCCATGTCTTTTTGTTCATAATCCGTAATTTTCAGCCGCCACATATTAACTACAGGTTTCTAGTTCTAATTATTGTAATTGTAAAATAACAATACGATTCTCTTTATCTTTTTCTCAAATTCTATTTTCGAAGGAAAATAATAAAATCTAGATTTAAAATAGAACCATTAAATTATACATAAAATTGATATCGTTACTCTTGATGATTCATCACGGTATTTTAGTCCCGAATGAGGGTACAGATCAGCAGTAACGATAGCATAATTTACGGGGCATTCGGCATCGGAAATAGCTTTATTGAGATTGTGAAATTACATGAGAGAATTATACGAATCATTATATTACATTACACTACCACTTGTTCCATGTCAGTGCACTAACTATTTGGCAACAATCACTAATCGAATTGATTAGTCCCCAGTACACCACCGGTGGCTGGGTAATTAATCTGCTAAGCCACCATTTTAAATTCCGCAAATAGTTGTAATTATAATTTACAATTTATAAGAAATCTTTTTATAACAACATTTCATATTTTTATGACAGCATTACATTTTCCGTTTTATGGACACATAAACATATCGCACCAAGTTATACGTATATGTGTACATATACATCTATATACTGTACATGTTCATAGGCGATAGGCGAATATTTATCGTGACTAGAGAGAATGAAAAAAAAATTCGCGGAAGCTCCGTCGTTTCATCGTTATTCTGCCGTTATTTCTGCTGAGCGGTTAAAAGAGAATTATTGCGTCCGTTTCTGAAACCAGTCCACTGTCCGGAGATTCCGACCCTTATATGGTTTTCTCTTCATACGTATATCAACTTACGAAAGTTCTATTATTTTATGTGTATTCTGTCATATTTCTGAGACATGTATATTGTATATGTTTCTAATAAACTTCAAGAAACATTCATATTTTACTGGAGTGTCAAAAACTAATTTTTAGTATCTGCGAAAGAAATTTAATGGTTAATTAAAAATTTTTATATAAAAGAGTGGATTCAATAATTAATAAAAAGTTAATTCAATACTTGACGAAAAATTTCGCCGTCAGAAAAATAAATTTAATGTTTAATAGAATTTCGTTTTTATTTGAAAAATAAATTTAATAATTGATCAAAATTTGTTTCATAAAAAAAAAAAACAAATTTAATACTTAATGGAATTTAGATTTCATTAAAAAGAAAGTTTAGTGTTATTTCTGTTACTAATAAAAGTTTATAACTATTTTATCGATTTATCAAAACAATCAATTACTTTTTTTTTTTTTTCTAAAAGTACCGTGAAAATATTAATAAGTATGCCAAAAAAATGATCCTATAAAAACGACAGCTCTTTAGTATTAAGAGGTGCTTCATTGCTATTTTCTATTCCTTATTTTTGATTAACATGGGGAAATTTTTTTTTAACTTTGAAATGTTGTAACTTTTGAACAAGCAGATATAGAAGTATAACTAAAACATAGCTTTGTAGAAAATTGAATGCTTTACAATAAAGATCTCTTACTATTTTTTAATAAAATTACTCCATCGAAAGTTATTGAAGGACAGAGTTGAAATTGTAGAAAATTTTAAGGTTTTTAACTTCTTTGATAAATCATCATAATTTATTGCAAAATTTTGCTATGAATTTTTATTAATTTAAAAATTTAAAATACTCCTTTTCATTAAAAAATTTTATGTTTTTCATTTATACTTTTGAAAAAAAAAAGAACATTTTTGTGACAAAAAATCAATTTGTTGTAAATTTTTAATAATTTTATTTCTCGTCATAAAAGTGTTCATTTTTTTTAAACTAAATTTTTACTCTCAGTGTATAATTTTTTTTTCTGCTTAAAGACATAATTTTTAATCATTAATGTTTAACTATAAATAAGAATCTATAAATAACAATACAAGTATAAAAAAATATTGGGTAATATTATTTGATTTAGTTATAAATTGTGAATTCATGATGGACATGGTGTTACGTTGATTTGAACGAGCGAAAAACTTACGGCATTTACTTTATTTCAGCTCACGTACGAAATCCAATCCAGGCATGATTTTCCATTTGAAATTGAGCGTACATCAAAATTCGAGCGTCTCATCCATATCAATCGGAAAAAATAGGTTCATCTTCCGGTAGGTAATGTACACTTTATAATAATACTCATGTACTCGATATATATATAATACGGCGTATCATTCATCTACCAATTCTGTTCTTTATACTATTACATATATTGTATTGTACTTGTATCGAGTATCGACATGGTCAATATACCAAAGAAAAGGTGATGTATTGTTATTTTTATCGTATCATTCTTCTATTCACAGTCAAAGCTAATTACATTTTTATTATTACAATAATATGCATTCATAAACTTGTCACAGTTAATCTTGATAACGAGAAATAATTTATTATATTCAAGCGAAAGTTAATGATTTACATGAGGATTCAATTTTAACCGGCGGCGCTACATAGCTATGTCAGACGTCGTATCGTTATGTTAATATCGCGTGTAATTACGAAGATTAATTACATATGTGAGGTCATTAACTCAATAGAAAACCGCGAATTATGTTCAAACAATATCCCAGTCTGTACATTTCTGATAATATTATTCTATACAATGTTTATATTAATATTAATAATAATAATTATAATTACAAAAATAATAATAATAATGTTAATGATGAATCAGCAAATCAACATTTGATTGTCGGAAATAATAATTAAAATCATTAATCATTAATACTAATTTGCAAGCGTCATTAAAAGTATTAATTAGAGGACAATTAATAAATAATAGCTACGAGTAATTTATTACTCAAATTGTCTTGGTTGTAACCGGTTGTAACGCTTTTATGACTATTTCAATTCAACAGAGAATATTTGACAAATTGGCGCCATCTGTGATTTGATGTTTTAGTTAAATTTCAATGTTGACCCTGATAGCCTCCTTATCTGAAACTTCCCGTCAATCTACTGCCGCAATTTGAAGCCAATTTGACGGAGAAAATTGGAGAAGCAATTAAGCGGTTCCATTCAAGTTGCCTATAAGTTACTCTGCAATTTGACGGCAATACTTGTTGTGCAAGTATTTCAGTCAAGTTGTAGTAAAGTTGAAAGAAAATTTAACTACAAGTTTGATTGTTAACTTGTATTCGAATTGCAGCCGTAGACTTTCGTCAATTTGTTTACATATTCAACGTATTGAACGCTCAAACCGTAAATTCGGAGTATTGAACGTAAAAAACGTTAGTTGAACGTAACGAACGTTCAAATCGTAAACTTAACGTTTTGAACGTTTAAAACGTCAGTTTAAAGTATTGGACGTAAAAAATATAGATTCAACATTTAAAAAAAAAAATAAATTTAACTGTTTTAAAAAAATATATGATCTATAGTAAAAATCAAAAGTTATAAAGATTGTTATTTACATACTCAAAATTATTTTTCTAGTTGATCATTTGACGTCTGATAGACTCTTTTTGAAAGAAAAATGAGCTTGATAGCTCGGCTGCCCAATTTTAAAACACAGTAACTGCAAAATTTTTATACCTGATTTTTTTTTAGTATTGCTGCATTTTTATAACTTTTAAACCATAATTTCAAGTATTTTTTCTTAAAAATATTCATATTTGAGTAGTTTCTATTCATAAATCAAATTTGTCATTAATTTGGTGGGCAAACTTTTTTTTAATAAGAAAAATTGAAAAAAATTTTTAAATGCTAGTTACTGTGTTTTGAAATTGGGCAGCCGCAGCCTCTAAGGCCAAATTTTCTAGTTGTGAGAGTACCCAAAGATACTCCAAGTATCACTTATTCTTAATTAAACACTTGGTAGTCTTCTTAAATACCCATATACCTTCGAAAAAAAACATTTTGGAAACCATTCCACAATTAAAAAATTCAGAATAAATATTTTCATCGAACAGATGGTATTTAAACCAAAAAACTGAAATTCCACCTAACAGAATTAAGAAAAACATTTTTAATCGTACTTCCGTTTAAAAGGATGTAGGTATCTGAATAGTTTTGATATTCCTTAGTTTCACTCCTTATCGGCTTGAATCGGTTCAACCAACGTTTTTAACGTTCAATACGTTCAAATAAAGATTTTACCGTCCAATACGTTGAACTTACGTTTAAAACGTCTAATACGCTAATCTTACGATTTCAACGTTCAATCTACGATTTAAATTTTAACTCTGGTCAGATCACATATTTGTCGATCTTGCGGCTTCGCCTCGGCCAACAATTGCATGTGATCTGAGACATTTCTTACTTTTCTACCCTAGGTATGTAATGTACTATTACCATCAGCGATGGCTATATAGAGGTCTCTTTAGGCATCTCTTTAGGTTTTCTTCCTTACCAGCGTAAGAATCGCTTAAATCATGTACACAAATAATATGGACGCCTTACTTTCCAGCACCCAACAATGATACTTTCATTTTTAATAGGAAAACCAATCATTAATTATGAATTAAAAGCAAAATCTTGTAAATACTATCCTCAATTCTTTAATATGAAAGAGAAATTAATTGCAATTAGTATTCAGGTTATTAACCCGCTAAATAAAAATGTCTGCCATAGATGTAATTATTTTTCTAGTACACATGCATCATAATGATAATCAGAATCACAATCATAATACATTTTATTTTCAAAATGAATGTCACATTAACGGTGAATGGAAATCTACTGCATTGTTTGCATATCTATAATAAGCATAAGGTATGAGGTCACATTTTGTCCTCATTACTCTCGTTAATTGTCAATCTAATTGGTCCCCAATCCTCAAATCAAAATCTATATCATTCAATTCAAATTAATATTTTATTTTCCTTTCCATTTTCCCTCCCTCTCTCATTCTTAATGCCGACAATTATTCCATCAATAGATAAATTATAAATTATAAAACATTCCCTCGACTTCAATCCATAATGGTGAAAGTCAGCCGACTCTTTTACTCGTACTTTATATACTTTTAAACTTGCCATTTATTTCACCAGTTCATTTACGATTATTATCACTAATATAACACAGCTATAATTTTCTTAATGTCGGTCCGTGCGTTTTACTGGCATTGCTATTTATAAATAATAAATATGTCGACAATTGGCTGTTTAATATCATCTATTGTTACAATTGATATTCATATTCACGTTCATAGCTCATATATATGAGTAAGAGTACCATAAGAAAATATTTAATTAATTAAATATTTTTCCACCGGTTTCGTTTGATGTTACATGAGATCAGAAGAGATACTAAATACGTGCGTACTTTATTTGAATACGAGTCAAAGGTCCCTCAATATCTAAGGAATTCATGTATGTTTAATCACTAGAATTTTGTGTGCATAATCTGAGAACAACGGCCCATACGATTAGGCATGACCCCATTTGACGCCTCATTTCAACTTTACAAGCTCGTTAATTTTAAGAAAATAAAAATTCTTTTTATCGGAGAACTTAATAATTCCATCATACTAGACAAGATTAAATTTTCACTGATTTTTAGTGTTTAAAGGAATAGCTATCATTATGAATAATTTACGACGTTAAACTGAAATTTTATGATTTGGTGTCCCAAGAGGTGTGATCGTAGCACGTGTTAAATGTTAAGTAAATTGTGATATCTATAAACATATATTTATTTTTGATGTGTTAAATACGTTTATTTTTTACCAATAAATTTTTTACTAAATTATTTTGTGAATATCTGATGCTCTATTTCACAGTGATTCCTTAGATTATTTTAAATTTGTTTGATGAGAAAAAAAGTTTGAGTTATAATTGATAAAAATTCGATCTACACTTAGCAGGTATGTCAATAAAAAAATTTTTAAAGAAAAAATATTAGATTATTTGGTGTAATAATAAATGTAATGCTATTTTATTTAAAAGTTTCTTTTTATAGAGCATTAATTTTTCTGAAAAAAAAATGATTCTTATAAATTATTCGTACCTTCAATATTTTTAAGCTTCTATAAACTATACTGCAAAGTTTATCATTTGATTTTAACATTCAATTTTTGACTCAAGTATGAAATGTGCGATGAAATTGATAAGGAAAATTTTTTTAAGGAATTAAATTTTCTATGAAAAATCTCTTATACTCTTCTTTCATATTTTTAATAATTCACTCACAATTTAAACTTCAAAAATTTAGTAAAAAAAATTTATTTCCTGAGTGTTTTACAGTTAAAATTGATGTTACATGTCATTTTTACACTATGGGCCTACACTAACATTAAAGCTAACTTTTTGACTGTAACGGAAGTTAAAAAACGAAAAAATGCGTAAATGTTCCAACAGAATGAGTCACGATTTGACTCCAAAATAGCAGGTAATGAGGGCATTTTTGACCCGTGAAGAAAAGTCTATGCGCTTGGAGCAGGTACTTGACCCTGTCTTTTTCAATAACGTTTCCAGTTTCTCAAATACTTTCAACCGAGCTGTTATTAACCGTGTTAAACGTCAAGTTTTTTAACCTTTCATGTCAAAAAAATCAATTTGCCGGCTCAATACAAAGAAAAGTACATATTAAAAAAAAGCGTGACCGGGTCTTCTTACACTTATTACTTGTAAATATTTTACACTGTTAGTACCATATTTACCTCCCAGAATTTACAAAATATTTTTCATTAAACGATTTAATTTTTTTTTTTAATATATTTTAATATTTTTTAATATATATTTCATAAAATAAATTATTTTTTCAATCAACAAAATTTTAAAAATATTACAAATATTGAAAAAAAATTTAACAATTACAAATTATGTTAGTAACCACAATTTTATACAGAAATATTGAAATTTATTTGAACATTATTTAATAAGGTTTCAATACTTAAAAAAACTTCTTGATTTTTTTATAATTTAAAAAAAAAATTTTATTGAAAAATTGATATGGTTCAAAATTTTTTCTCTCAATAATTATATTTTTTAATAAACTTGTAAAAAAATTCTCAACAAAATTTTTATGGATTCAAATATTGTGGACCTTAAAACTAAATAATATTTTTTTCACCTAATCCTAATATTAATTGCATCATAATAAACCATATATAAAGATACAATATTATGAAATTCCAACATAACAGAATTTTTTGCGATCGTGACTGAAAATAAATCTAATCTCTTTAACACATTGTTTTCAATCAGCCTCAGACAAGTAAAATAAAAAATGATGAAAAATAATAACTCCATAAAATGAAAAGTATTGAAATGAATTGATAAAATTCTGTGTGATACCAGCGGCAAATAAAGTAAAACTAAAAATCCCAAGGTACAATAGTGAGTTGTTAAGATTCATAGTTCCGATAACGAAAGTTACCGATTTAAATGGCTGAGGTTGAAATCATGATTTGTGAGATGAATTAGCGAGCGGCAGAGTTCTACAATTCTAGATGATTATTTATCAAGTTGTAAACAATTTATACCGATCTTACTGTATATTAATTTAAACATTTAAACATGTACTGTAACTATACGGGTGTATCAACAACGAAGCATTCTAGCATAGAGTTTACGGCTACGGCTGATTGTACAGGTTACAGGTATACAGCCACCTGTAATGTCTTTTATAACGGTACCAAGGCGTATAGTGGCGCCCTGCGGTGGTGAGGAAAACTACCTATGAGGCGAGGTCGACTGCATACCTCAAAGTGATCCGTATCCAAGAGGTAGACAGTCGTCCCAAGTCTTTCAATTATTTAAATCGTTCCTGTAGATGCGCTGTCAACTTTTACTCTGTTACCGATACTTTTTATTAAAGAAAAAGTGAAGTTTTGATTAATTTTAATAAAACGAATAAAAACGAGCAGTGATTTCCAGTGCATGTCTGTTGATAATATTATCATCAGTATAATTTTAATTTTAATATAAGTTTCGTGGACGTTTTTTAATATTATTTACTGGTCTTCTTTCTCTGTCGGTTCTGAAACAGAGTGTTGCTTAATCAGTTGTTACCAGTGGGCAAGTTATTAAACGTGCAAATCTTCAGTTAAAGATAAATCGGCAAGGTAAATAAAGTAATGATAATAAAATAAATTATTGATTATTTTATTTAGCAAAAGTGAACTTAAATCTAAATCGTTTTGATGGAAAAAAGTGATTTAATGATTTAGAAGCTTATTAATTTAAAAAATTGATAAGTTATTGTAAGGGTGAGTGAGAATTAACAAGTAAAGGAAGGTTGGAGACTTCGATGCCACGGTGCTCCCACGAACGCGATCGTCCCACGGAAACTGAATAACTTCCAACGGGAATACCGGTTCTCTCATATTCTTGGGTGATTTCATCGTAAACGACATCGGAATTTCGTTGAGAATAACTTTTACCACCTATCCAGTCATTAATACTCTCGATTTTTTATTTAATATTGTCTTCTTTAGTTTTGAATGATAACAATTTTTTAAGGCTGGAAATATTTCGCTCAAGATTTTACTTTCAATTCAGATCGGTTGTAAAATGGCGTGTATCACGCAACATGGTCTAGACTTTTCATATACGCTCTTTAAGTTTTTATTTTTAATGAATCGTGGGTTGTTACTGCCAAACTGCTGTTTTTAAAAAATACTAATTAGCATGACTCTTTTTATTGGTTTTTTTTTAATTTTAAGCAATCATAAAATTTTGAAATTTCGCGGTCTGTGACCTTTGAAAGTTACAATTCTAATAATTTCATTAAAAGTATTGTGATGATGATTATTATTATTATTATAGTTTTTTGATTAAAATTGAAAGCGACAAATTTATAAAACATTCTCGGATTTATGTTTGTAATTATAGTTATTTATTTATTTATTAACACTTTCCGCAATTTACATATACATACATTATGCATAAGTATAATCTTAGTGAGAAATACTCAAACAATACTAAAGTTAAACAGTTGGACTTTATTATTTTCAATTTAATTGCCTTTGAAGATTTTCAAAAAGCCGCCAAAGGAAAATTAATTACATTAGAATTACAATAGTCACTTCATTTCTTTTATTAATGTAATAGAAGGTAGATAATTTGAACTATAATATTATGACAGAATGAAAACTGTCATAACTATCTTTGTCATTTCTAAGTAGTAATGTTCATAAAAATTCTTGGTATTGTGTATCGTGAAAATGATTTTAAGTTTTCTTTTAAAATTACTTCCTTACATCCTTATTGTAAAACCACAAGCGTGTCTATTATTGTATGCAGTCAATAACTCATGGCATTATTTAATTTTTGAGTTGATTTGAATTAAATTAGTTTGATGTTAAATGTAGTCATTCGGAGTCTTTAATTAATTTGAATACAATAAAATTATGAATTGTGATATTATGTATTTTTCTTCAACATAAATACAGAGAAAAGTTATTATTTTTTTTTTTTAATTTGTATCAGTCAATTAATCTACAAATTGATTTAAATTAATTTGTTTATTAAATTTAAGGAACATTGCTTTTTGCCTTATCTTAATATCAAAGAAATTTATCAGAATATTTTGTAATTTTCAACTGCAATTTATTATAATTATTATTTGTTATTAATAACATTAAAAACTTTTCATTATATTTTCTTTTTTTTTTTTCATTAAAGTTAACAACCATGTCAAAAAATTTTGGATTATAAAATATTTATCAATAATTTTTAATAAAGACATTAAATTAATAATCTAAATGAATAGTACACAGTAAAAAATTTTGCATCATTGCGTCAAAAAATTTTGTGTTAAAAATTTTTGTGGTTAAATATTTAACATTTATTGTGTTAAATATTTAACACAAAAATTTTTAACGCAAAAAAGTGTTAAATATTTAACATACAAATTTTTAACACAAAATTTTTTGATGTATTGACGCAAAATTACTTACTGTGTATTATTGTAAAGAGAAAAATTCTAACTTGTCCCAGGCTCGAACTCGAGCCCTTCTGGTTACTAAGTTCGCATTCATTTTAAATTCACTATTAATTAATTCATTATAAATGAAAGAAAATTAATATAAAAATTTATTTGACGAAATCAACTATACGAACTTTAACTTGTGTGAAGAATTTGAATTACTTTTGAATTTTAGCCAATAAGGAATGCGACCATATTTTTCTGATAATTTAAAATATAACGATTATTTTGAAAGTAAATTAACTTCAATTGAATCATAAATTTTGTATTATAAGATTTCCTGCTTGCGGTCTACTTTTTTACACCTGATGAAAAAATTACAGTACACGCCGGAAATAATTTTTGTTTTTTGATAAAGTCACTGCAATTTCCTCAAATTAGTTCTCGATTAAGGTCTACGCGCGCTTTAATTTTAACCAATCGGGAATGAAGGACCACATTTTTTTTCGATAATTAGATATATTTTGTTCATATTAAAACTAATTTTAATTCAATCATAAATTTTATATTGTAAAGATATAATTATAGTAATTTTGATCTAATTTTTAAAATATCTTTCTATTAAATTCCTAGAAATTAAAAAAAAAAAATTCTTACGCCTGTTGCAAAAGTAATTACCAACAATTCATTGAATCATAAAATAAATAAAAAAATAAATCACAAATATCTGAAATTTTTTACTCGTAACTTATGATTAATACCTTGATGATTTCTTACACTTGTGTAAATTTATGATTATAAAGCTCCATACCGACTACAATAACTCGTTTTCGAAATCAATATTTTCAATACTTCCGTTGATTAAATAAATCAAAAAGGTCTAAAGCAAAATCATGCGTTCTTAAATTGAAGCTCAGTATTTTCATCACCATCTTCAGCACACGGAAAATAATCTTCAATATAGTTAATAAGATATCGGTATGCGCCAATGCGCCCGACGATAAGATGATCGCCTTGAGTGCCTTTCTCTATTGCATCGACCGCGAGCTGCGAGACTGTCCTTATATTATTACTATGACTATGACTCTTCTTCTCTTACCGTCGTAATTTTTGAATCCTCATAGTCACGTTGTCATTAACTCTCGAGTTAACTCTTTTTCAAACACTTAGTTGTGTAATAAAATGTAATAATTCATATTACACACTCTAAACTGTAAAACATCCGCATTTTTATTTACATTTTTTATTTATATTTATATTTACGTAAATATATGAAGATTGCAAATATAATATCATATCTTGAGGAGTGCTTATAACTAACTTACGTTAGTTAATTTAAAAATATATGACAAATAATTTATCCAAGCAATTAAATATTATTATTTTTTATAATTAGCTGTTATACAGCCCGAGACGGTAAATTGAATTAATAGTTGTGTTTAGAAGTTGCAATAAAAAGATATATGGTACAGCTTCAGAAATATTCTCACAGAAAAATTAACGTGACTGCAGGGTATCTTCTTTCAACAATGGGAAAATTATGAAAAACCGTTATTGAAATTACATATTTGTATGTACTTTTCTTTTATATTATTAACATAATATTTATCTAACTTTTTTTTTATTATGGATCATTTTTACAATACAAAAAAAATTTTTTAATGTACTGAACTCGGGACTCAGAATTATTCAATAATTATAACAGACAAACAGATAAAAATAATGTAGTATTCTACAGAAGCAAACTTCCGTGAAAATTTGATATACGTGCGGTTCATTAGTTTTCCGGTATTTGTATTATACACTACTCAATCTATTACTGAATATCTGGATTTAAATACGCAAATATAAGAAGCCAATTATGAGTTGCGTAATAAGGCTTGTATCACCGCAACAAATAGCTGCTTTCTCTGTCTGACCTCAATATCTGCTCGAGGAAACCCTGATTCTCGTTCAACTGCTGCTGCAGCTCTGTCTAGATTCATCAGGATACCTCTATACTTGTATTATATTATATTATATCGAAGGCAGGCTCTGTCATACTATGGCCATTCACTAACATAAATTCTCACGTGAGAATGGTAGGCCTATACAAGGCCACTTTAATTATATTGTATATTATCTTTTATATTTTAACAATATGTACTCACTACATAAATATATTTATCATCTACTTATTTTATTTTAAAATAATAATAATAACTTAATATTGAAATCTACTTAATCCTTCAATTTGACAATGTTAATCATAACGTTTCGGTGAGTAATTCTGCCCTCTTGGTGATCTAAAAAATAACATTGCTTATTGAAATGTTGTAATTAAAATTATCTATATGAATCCTTTGTTTGAAATTTGTCAAAATATTTATTAATTAAATTGTCGATAGTAAACATTTTGATAAAAGCGTGCAAAGCGCGCTCGATTTTCTACACAGAAAAAAAAATTAACTTGAATCAAGTAAATAATTTTGAAGAATTTTATCTTCTTGATTTGAGTAGAAACATTCTTAATCTAAGAAATTTTCCTTAATTCAAGTAAATTTTACTTGATTCAAGAATTTATTGTCTTGATCCAAGACAATGAAACTCTTCAAAATTATTTTCTTGGTTTAAGAATTTTTCTCTTGATTCAAGTTAATTTTTTTTTCTGTGTAGTAAAGTTAAATTAAAGGATTACATCGGCGTTAATATTAAATTACACAGTAAAAAGTTTTTTGTCATTGTGTAAAGTGTAAAAATGTTTGTGTAGAATTTAACATTTTAGTATGTTGATTCAACACAGATTGTGTAAAAAAAGTTATCAACACAAATTTTGGTGTTAAATTTGACGAAAAATTTTCTACTGTGTATTATTAAAATTTCACTAATTCTATGACAAATAACATAGACAAATAACAATATTAGACATTTTTTAAACTTGCCCCTTAGAAAAATTGAACATTGTCAAAAATTGAACCGTAAAAAATTTTGTGTCATTGCCACAAAAAATTTTGTGTTAAGAATTTTTATGCTAAATATTTAAGACAATATTTTTTTCTACATAATGGGAGGTTATTGGTTTGGATCTGATTTCAGAAAATTAATTTTTAATCATATTTTTTTTTTACCTTTTGAGAAATTTGAGGTTTTGCGTTCAATATCTCTCTAAAAAGTAAATTTATCGAGTCTTTCTCATTTTTATCATTATCTAAAGATTTTACATTAAAGATATAATCTTGAAAAACTCGAAAATTAACCAAAATATATATTTTCGATTTATTTGGTTTATTTAAATTAATTTTAATAGAATCATCGCCTATAGCTAAAGTTAAATAAAAATCACCGCTTAGCACATATTGACTATAAGAATATAAATAATCAAAAAGCTATTAGATGTTATTAATATCATGATCAAATATAGCTGCGTCGGGTGCTAATAAAAAAGAAAATAATTGCTTAATTTGTCAGATATAAATAAATCAATTATTTCCATTTTATTTATTTTTATTAAGTTTCACTTTCCAATCTATTTGGTAGCGTGACTTTGAACTTTTCCGTACAATATTATATTACATGGATAGAAATACGATTTAATAGTGTGGATTCATTGTCATAAACTTTCCTCGATAAGGAAGACTACAATGAAAAAAAAAAAAAAAAAAAACCAAATTATATTAGTAAATCAAGAAAGCAGAGAAAATAGATTTAAAAATGGTATTCTTGTATATATATAGTATAAAAATATATATGTATACAATTGACTAAAAGAATCTTCACTTTCAAAGGTACAATGCACAATCGTTGGTCGTGACGAAACGACCGGCAGCCCAGTGGGGTCTCTTGTGTTTGTATTTGTATCTGTATATATATATATATATATATATATATATATATATATATTTATATAAAAGATATCTTAAACCCACTCCGTGCCATTGTTCTCTGCGTTGATTTTTCAATCTCCGCACTCGTTATATTAACTACGGCTGCACCTACGTGCCGATCAAGGGTGACCAACCCGAATCACCATAATGTTGTGAAATACATACTCGCTCGCTTACTTGTTGCAATATCTAACTGGGGACATTTATTTATTATAAACTCTCACTTTGTGTAATTAAATAAAAATTATTTTTATAAAAATCTTTTGATACAAATTTTAGTAATTAAATAATTTTTCTGTAGAGATTTTTCGAAATAAATTCTAAAAAATTATTTTTTATCAGGTTATGGGCCAAGTTCAAAGTCAAAATTTTGACCTCTTTTCCTGTTTTCGAAATCAAATGCATGGAATGAACTTTTAATTTAGGTTTGAAAAGAACTCAGACAATATATAATAAATATACGTGAAATAATCTTATTAAAAATCTCTGTGTCTAGACAAGATTGTAATTCGATACCCGTGAAATAATTTTCTGATGTAGTCTGATATGCCTAAGGTAAAAGCCCCAATAGATGATCATGTACCACTATATTTGTGAATATAGATATACTAAATACATGGAGTGATCATATACTGGTACATGATCATCTATTGGGGCTTTTATCTTATATGTAGTTCAGCTGATCTAAAAGTTGTTAATATTAAGCCAGATATGGGTATATCACGCCCTATCGTGACATATCTGACCTGATATTTCCTGTTAGAACTTAATATGCCAATATTGAATCTGATGTGGTCGTAAATGCCCATTTATAATAAAATTTAACAATTGGAATTTTACAGGCTGTGTTCATGTTAAATATTATTTTTGTATTATTAAGTCATTTCAAAAATATATCTATCTTATGCAGAATTTAATTTAAAAACAAAAAAATTTCGTGGCCTTTAAATTTAGGTTTGAAAAGAACTCAGACAATATATAATAAATATACGTGAAATAATCTTAATTAAAAATCTCTGTGTCTAGACAAGATTGTAATTCGATACCCGTGAAATAATTTTCTGATGTAGCCTGATATGCCTAAGGTAAAAGCCCCAATAGATGATCATGTACCACTATATTTGTGAATATAGATATACAAATACATGGAGTGATCATATACTGGTACATGATCATCTATTGGGGCTTTTATCGTATATGTAGTTCAGCTGATCTAAAAGTTGTTAATATTAAGCCAGATATGGGTATATCACGCCCTATCGTGACATATCTGACCTGATATTTCCTGTTAGAACTTAATATGCCAATATTGAATCTGATGTGGTCGTAAATGCCCATTTATAATAAAATTTAACAATTGGAATTTTACAGGCTGTGTTCATGTTAAATATTATTTTTGTATTATTAAGTCATTTCAAAAATATATCTATCTTATGCAGAATTTAATTTAAAAACAAAAAAATTTCGTGGCCTTTATTGGATACTTGAAATTAAATTGTACTAGTTTTTCTACCTTCATTGATATTAGAGGAATATCGTTTAGATGTTTGCCGGCCAGATATTAACCAACTAATAAGCCAATATTTGTTTAATACGATCTGTTAATTGACGTACATACTTCTAGAAAAAACAAAATTTGAAAGTTTTAATAAATAATTTTTTAAATTAATATATAGCCTCTATTATTATATATATGGCTATAGATTATCAGATCAGGCCACATTCAAAATCGGCCATAAATATAGAAAATTTTTTATAAGAGAAAAATTTTTTACATGTTTAATTTTACGTATAAAGATAAAGCTTAAACTTAAATATTATTTGTGTAGATATATAGTGTCTGAGTGTGTTAGTATAAAAATAATTTTAAGTGTAACTTGTAAATCTATCTATATACTTGAAATATTATGAGTCAGTATACAGTTAGTTTTTGCACTTCAAAGATTCAATAGCGATGTGCTTTCTTTTAGTATAAAAAAATTAATTTTAAATCAACATCAACTATTTGAAAACTGTTCAATTGAACAGTTGTGTATATTATTTCAACTTCTACAAAAAAATTTAAACTACTGTAAGACTAAAACAAGATATTGACAAGACAATACAATATAATGTAATGAATAAATTCATTTTTTAAATTAACGCAAGACTTCAATCTTGAGATCAAGTTCAAAGCAAGGCAGAAAATTTTAAGACTATTCCACTCTTGTCTTAGCTTTATTGTAATTTAATAGATCTTTTTCACTCCTTGAATATTTTTTTTAATTTTACAATTTAAATTCCTTCTTATAAATAATGTCTCTATACTGGAATTTCATTATAAAAAATTGAACAAGTAAAGAAAAAAATTCCCATTGAGCTTCTATTGCCCCACAAATTTTTTACGATCTATTTATAATTACAAATATTAAAAAGTCTATTACCTTACCGACTTTTCTATTTCAACAATACTGTTTAAGAGCACTCGAACTAAAAAAACTGTCCTCTCACAATTTTTTGTTTCTTCTCATCTATTATCTATAATCATCAACACTTAAACATATATTCTATATCAGAGAAAACGTTCTAAATAAAACCGTTTCGTTTTTCAGGTTTTAAGAAATCGGAAGCCTCTTGAGTACAGAATATAGAAGATGAAATCAACCCAACCGGATTTCTAATTATTTCCAAAGATGTACAACGAGTGGCAAGTGGTAAGGATCCTAACCTCCTCATTAAAATAAAATTGAATCCTATCCATCTTTAATTATATTAACACAACAATTAAGCCCCTATTATATGCTACTATACCAGTTACAGGCCTACTGCCTACGTTATGTTTTATATTCCCTATTATGTATCCCTGCTTCCGGCAATTGATTCATAATTGCGTGTACTTAGACTTACTGATGAAAGATCTTTAACTCCTTACATTTGTGGACATAAAAAGCCAGAATCAATGATGAAGCGTGGTATAATAACACTTACATTACATTACCAAGTCAGAAGTCAATGATCTGTGTAAGGAATTGCACGTCGTTCGCACGTGCCCACTACTTTCCAATGACATTCAGCAATTCTCTTTTTATTCCGTAGGCGATTATTTTATCATATTTCTGTCAACAAAAAATAAACTTAATGTTGAACATAAATATAAATATAGTTGTTCGAACTAAGTTATTTTTTGTAACATCATCATTCTATTATGGAAGGATTTGTTTGATTTCACAAGATTTGTTGATATTTTAAAACAGCATGTTAATAAACATGCGCGAATAAATTTCTGTTAACACATTAAATTTTATTTCAAACAATTGAACATACTTATTATTTATTTAAAGTGTTTTACTTACATGCAATAAAAAATAAAAAAAAAAAAAAAAAAAAAAAAAAAAAACCGGTGTAAAGAAAAAATGTTTAATTTACCAAAAATTGGTTCTACACAGAAAAAAAAATGTTCTTGAATCAACTATATAATTTTGAAGAGCTTGATTTTTCTTAATTTAAGGAAATTGTACTTGATTCAAGAATTTTTCGTCTTGATTCAAGATAATAATAATTATTATTATTATTATTATTAATATTTTTAAATTTGTAATTAAATTGTATTTCTTATTTTTACTTGCCTTGTAAATTATTGTTATTAATATTTTAAATTTGTATTTAATTGTATTTTTGTTATTTTTACTTGCCATTTGGCCAGCAGGCTTTGGCATAAATAAATAAATAATCTAATCTAATCTAATTACCCTCTTCAAAATTATATTCTTGGTTCAAGAATTTTCTCTTAAATCAAGTTAATTTTTTTTTCTGTGTAGAAATAATTAATGAAAGAAAACAAGATTTTGAGAAATAAAATAGGCAATTTTTATGAACATCTAAAAATAAACTCATTATTTAAAAATTATTTCCAGTTTCAAATTAAAAAAAAGTGCATGTAATAATATTTAAAAAAAATTTTTTTGAATTTTTTTCTGAAAAATACATAAAAGAACGAAAATGTTTTAATCTTGACCATTATTGAAGATATTATGAACAAAACACCAAAAAGAGTTTCTTTTGAGAAAATAATAAAAACAATTTTTCAATTTTCAATAGAGTTTTTAAATGGGTTCAATAAAATTAAAAAATTTTCTAAAGATGTTTACAAAGAACAACAATTTAGCTAAAATAAAAAATGTACATATGCTATAAAAGTTTTTATCAACCATTAATAAACTAATCAAAAAATTGTTTTTGATTCAGCAAGACTGTCAATATTACAAGGATTTATTTGAAAATTTAATTGTAATAAAAATCTAATATAAATGAAATTACAGTTATTATCGAAATAAATCTTTCTATAAAATATGATGAATGATGATTGATGAATACACATCTATGTAGTAACAACAATTAATATTTTTTCAACAACATAGAACTTACAACACAACCAGGGAAATTGGTATCCTCTCTAGTTGACTCACTATTGTAGCTTGTAGCTACTAGCTAGCATTATAAAATTTCCCGTTCTAATGCACTTGCTCATACGCCTGGTTATTTAGCGCATAATTTATATAAGAGAACCCCACGGTTGGTTTCACCCCAAAGCATTCGATCCATTGGCGCCAACAATTACTTTTTCGCTATTTATTTGCTTAATAAAATAATAAACCAAAACAGTGACATAACCGGCGACCTTTTAGGAAAACATAGAAGCATATCGGCGTCTTGTGCATTAATCTCAGCGGCTCATGTGGGAGGACATAGAATAAATTATATTTTCTTGTAAATTATATTATATTGTATTTATTTATATATTGTATTACAAAGATCCAACGCCTCGATGAACGGGCAATTAACTTTAAGAATTAATTAAAACCATCTACGCCACTGTACAACAGGAGCAATAGTTGGAAGAAACAACTTGAGCCTCCAGTTGCGTATCGAACATCCTGAAGACTAGGCTGGATATTTTTATTGCTGAATCAATATTTGCATACATGTTTTTTGCGCCTAAAAATTTCACTCTGCGAAACTTGTGTCGAGTCCAGTGAAGTTATCTAAGAAGTTAAATGGAGTTAAATTTGAATTTAGAGTAACCAGACCGTTATCAATTGGTACGTGATATGGCGCCAGATTTTTCGAACCAGTGACCCATTGAACCCAATCGGAGATTTTGTAGCTCACGGTCTAACTAAAGTTAAAATTCGCGATACGAGACGTTAAATCGGTTGGCTCGTGTCTCGATTGTCAAGTGTGTGTCTATGCTACTTTTACGCCGCATGCTGGTGGCCAAGTTTGTACAGACAGTAGACAGTGGCATACCTTGGGCTGTCTCTGTTTCTGTTTCTGCTTCTGATTTACTTACGGTTCCGGGGTACGATGACCCTGATCAAGTGTCATGAACAGTGCATCAACCTATTGATGTATTACTTAACATCTACGATTCTACTGTTACCCATTATTGTTCGCATACAATAATAATAATAATAATAATAATAATAATAATAATAATAATAATAATGTTACGATTGTTGGAAGTGCAGTACTAATAAGGCTGGATTAAGAGACAAATTTATTCATATGAAAAAAAATATATTTATAGCTTCACTTTGATCTTTTATTAACTCCTATTTACTTAAATTTAATTTAATTGGTCTAAATTTTTACGATGATTGAAAGTAATTTAAATTTTTTATGAAAGAAATTTTTATTGAAGCTAAAAAGTTGATTTTTATATATTGACAAAAAGAACTGATGTTGATATTAATGAATTCAGAAATTTAAAGAATTTAACGGCATTTTTGTATATAAAATTTTTGATTGAAAATATTTCTTAAGAGAAGATTTTTTTATAGTTCAAGAATATTTAATTTTGAATAAAAATGTGGAATATTTTTATTGTTAGAAGACAAGCATAATTTGTTACTTTTTATTCATATTTATTATAATTTATAATTTAACTTTTATGAAAATATTGTTCTTTCTGATCAATTTTTACTACAAAAATTTTTATAACTAAAACCAAATTTTTGAAGCTAGAAATTTTTTTTTTAGTCCTTCTTAGAATCTGAATAATTTTTCTTAATTATTTAATTTTAAAAAAATTTACTCATCTTCAGAATCATCTTTTAATGATTTAATTCTAACGTTATTAAATTTGTTTTTAAATTGGACAATTGACCGATAAAATTTATTAACAAACTTATAATTTAAAGAGCTAATTAATTTTTTAATAAATCACAAATAAATTTGTTAATCATCAAATAATTAGTCTCTGATCCAGCTGCTGTTTATAGAACCTCTCGAGTAGTGTAAAAAGGCTTGATTTTTGATTTTGAGAAACTAAAACAAGTTTGTGAAGAGTAGTGTTAGATTTTATACAGCCGTGGAAAACGCGAAAGATAACTCTACTACAAAGAGGCCACTGGTACGGCAATCCCGGTACCAGCTCGTGCAATGACCTCAAAGTGAGCGGAAGTGAGTTGGCTCTCGAGAGTCGTAGCTCGTTTCGATCAAGAAAACATCTCGGCTGCGCCTAGATGTGGAATTTACGCATGTGAGACGCAATGTTTACAAATATAACTAACTAAATGCGGGTAAATGGATTTTTGGTGAAAGGCCAGCCCAGTTTGACTTTCGCAGCTCAGTCGAATTTACATTTGCGATGACCACAATCGCCCGACGGTCACACAGCCATAACCATAGTCATGGAGTCATTGAAACGAATAAAACTAGAGCGTGGAACCAGAAAAAGTTTGTCCACGAAATCCAGCAAGGGAAGCAACCCGTTACTGAATGCACGTGGGTTGCAAAATCTTTCCGGCCCAGACCTAGATCCTAATCCAGCAGGCCTAGCTTCTAATCATCCACTCAAGAAGTATCACCACGGGCTGAATGACGATGTTCCGAAATCCGGTCGGCAAGTCGTCAAAAGATTCAGCAATCCAGAAGCACTTCGGTCAAATATCCGGGGCAATTTCAGCCACGGAATATCTCGCCGGGAAATCCTGGAAAGACGTCGGGAAAATCCGGAAAAATTCACCCAGACACTGCAGCATTGGAAGCCGGGAATTGAAAATGATCGGCGAAATTCTTACGCTGAATCGCGGCCTCAAACTTTGCCGTCGATAGGCAAACTAGCGTACAACCAGGAAAGGGGTTTCCCGATAGAAAATCGCAGGATTTCCCGACAGGAAATCCTTAACCGCAGGACCAGCTTTGAGGCACCCAGGACTCCGGTCCAGGTTGCGATTAGAAGAAAGGCCAATAGTTTACTGGAGCCTCCTAGCAGGATTCTCTTCAATCCGGAGAGAAAGGATGATTCGCGACTCTTAAAATCCTCCGCGTATGTGAAGAATGCCGGGAGCAGTTGCAATACCGGAAAGAAGAGAGAGGGCTTTCTTGATAGAAGAGAAGGTGCCAGATCGGCTGCTGATTTTCTTACAGTTTCCAATCGGCTGCGAGACGCCACGCGTGATCTCGTACCAAGACCCTCGACCCTTCCGAAAATCGTTCATACTACCAGAAATTTGCCCTACGAGTCGCATTACAATATCGCGCTTAGGCAGCCTAAAGAATCCGCGAGCAGGGAGGCGCCGATTTATGGGAGAATTCGAAGGAGAAAATTGTCCTTACCGGCGATTTCGAGGGAGTCCATTCTCAGGAAATCAACGGGAAGTCTTCAGTACTACAGAGATTTGGACGCTGATTCAGTAAAAGAAACCCCGATTAGGAGTTATAGACATTTGGCCGGTGAGATGAAGCTGGACTGTAAGAAATTGTCGGGGACAATTTTGAGGAAATCGGCGTCAAAACCGGCTGGTCAGGATCAAGAGGACAAGGCTGATGGAGGTGATAAAAAGGGACCAAGCTTGATGAAAGATCGTGCGATTTCAAGACGAAGGATTATCAGCAGTGTTAAAGAAAGCAAGGAAGGAAATGATAAATTCAGAAGGACTAAAGATAGGGATAAAGATTCAGGGGATGTTGGGAGTCCGAAGGAGTCAAATGTGATCAGGCGGAGTGTAAATGAGAGTGAAAATAAAATTAAGGGTGTTGTGCAGCCGAAGAATTCTAATTTGAGAGTCAGTACTTGGCACAATGTTAAGTCAAGATCTACTGATGCTAATGCAAAGAACAAAAGTGATGCGAAACAGACTCATTCGACGACTCTGCCTCTTTATATGAAAAGTGTCCGGAAAACTTCGAGCTGCACTAGTTCAAGTATTCCGACAAAAATCGCGTCAAGGACTGCGGAAAATCGACAGCCTGATACGAAAACTTCGCGGTTGGAGAAGTTTAAAAAAAGTGCAACTGTTATTAAGACAACTAAACACACGAGATCCCTGAGTGATATAAACAGCACGAGATCGGTATCTCCGGCTCCCTCGTCTTCGATTTTCGGGTTTTGCACGGGGAGAAGAAAGGTCCAGATTACGGGGAAAAAGAGTCAGGATGCTGATAAAACTAAGGAATTTGTTAAGGGGGATTTGAAATTAAGAAAAGTGGGAATTTTTATTTGTTTTGTTTCATTTTTTTTTTATTTATGATAATAGTGGTATTAAATAGTTTGTTTGATGATTGTTATAGGGTGAACTTGTGTGGTTCGACCCAGGTGTCGGTCATGTGCTACCAGGAGAAGTGTTGGAATACCATCGGGCTGCTAATGTGCTATCAGTACAGGCTGTCATTGCTGGCAAGGTACAATTATTTTTTATGATATTTATAATTTAACTAATTCAACCCCTACGGAAAAAATATATCGACATTCTAATTAGCAAATTGTCTAACTCCATTTTAGAGAATATTCTATTTGTACGACAAAAACAATTAGTTAAAAATTTATTATCACTTTAAAAAACCATTTTATATAATTATTATCTAATAGAGATATAATATTCAGGTTTGAATCATTCAAATAATTTATAATTGGACTATTGCTACATCAAAATGTTAAAAAATCACCCTCTAAAAATAAGGAGTTAGACCGATTGCTAATTACATAGACCGTCGATATACATTTTCGGTAATAATAGAAATATTTTTTCCTATAAGTTTTCTTCTATAATTTTTCCGTGGGGGTGTTACATTAAAACTCAAATAAAAGCCAAAATTTTATTCTACGTAATTTTAATTAACTTTTACATATATTTTTATTTATTTTAAAACTGATAGAAGAAAAAAAATTAAAACCATTGCAGATCATATCTTAAATTTTTCTTAAATACAATTTTTTACTAAAGATAAATAAGATAAACTGAACATCTTGACTTAAGCTAAGAAAATATTTACTTGATTGTTATCTACACTCTAGATACCATTTGAGTACACAGTTACCTGGAAATAATTTTTTCTTTTTATATCAAGTTTATTATTATATAAAAATAAAATGTCGAAAAACAGTTCTCGTTACTGTAATCTAGAATAACCTCATACTAGCATTCTAAAAGATCTAGATCTTGATTAGTGTGTAACAACGATCGCCAGATCTAGAATTCCGAGCGATCGTATCCCAGAACAATCGACCAAATCAATCTAGAGATTCCTTCAGTTCATTTAAATAGAGAGAAAATGATTGATGAATCGATGTAATACATTACACAACAGCAACAATCGATATTGTTATTAGCATTACCACTGAGAATGAGAATGAATATTACAATAATAATTTATTTATTTATTAATTCACTTAATTCTCATTCATTAAAAAAAGAGAAACGTGTAAATATGTCTAAGGACAGTATTTATCACATATTAAAATACCTACATACACATTAACGCATACATAGAAAGTCGAATAATTCGAGTAAATTGAGATACTTTGCGTGCCTCATTAAATGCTTGGACACTTCCGCGAAAGTGATCACTCAGTCATTAGCGCAATAAAAAATAGCCTTTTAATTACCAGTCTTTCAAACTATCGATTTGAATTTATCGATTTCTATTGTTCAAATTGCCGTTATAATTACGCTAAGTTAAAATATATTGACGATGAACGATGATACAATGTAATAAAAAATAAATAAAACATCACACAGGCATTAATTTTTTTTTTTAATTTAATTATACGTCGAGTGAGAGTCAGCGTTTAATTAGTACTAGGATGACGACGCACATCAGCGTAAAATAATAGTCATTGATAAAAATACATCTTCAATTACGCGACGAAACGGAATAATGGTTGTGTATAATAGACGCAATCAAATACTTTGTATTTTTTTTTTTGTAAGACGCAAAGTTTAAAATTGAACATAATTATACGTTTTAAACAAACACTTAAATTTATGTTTTAATTTCCTACAACAAATTATTTTACACTAAAAAAAATCGATAAAATTTCAATTATCAATAATTGTTGGTATAAATTTTAAGATGACTACAACTATTTTTTAGTGAACAAAGTTATTAAAAATTAATAAAATTTTTTAGCCGCTATAAAAAAAAAATTTTTTAATTAAGAGAAAATAAATTTTTTAAAATAGAAATACTAGAGAAATGTCGACACAATACATAAGTGGCTGCGCCTATGTCATAGCAAAGTCAGGTAGGCCGTGTATAGTGCATCCGGTTAAGTTTCACGAACTCTCTTACATATGTGTAGTTTTGATTTAAAAGAACCGTTATTTATTTTTATTTTTATTATATTATTTATAATACACACACTAAAATTAATATAAAAAAAAAAATAAAAACACAGCAAGTGCATATAAATGATTACCAAAACGCACACGCGATACGAAAATTTGTACCGGGTAATTTATTTACAGTTTGCGGTTAGCACTTGTAATAACAACATTCGGTTTGAATTTTGAATACGAGAAATTAAGTAAACATACGAATTATTATTTGAGAAAATGCGTGGAAGAATTAATATTACGTTCAACAACTCGATCGAGCAATGTGTGATGAGGTATTAAGAAACTTTTGATTGCTAGTTTGTTTGGATAATGACTGATAAAAATGCTGGTTTGTTACAATGAAAAAAACCTGTATAATATTGGTATGGCTTTATTCAAAAATAAACTAAATAAATAAAGAGACATCTGCTGTAATATAAGATGTAAAAAAAGACTAATAAAATAATACGAAGAGAAAAATTTCCATTGTTCTCAAACGTGTGTTCGACCTTGGACAACTCGCGTGTGTCGTTAAAGGAATTTAAAGTTTAAAATTTAGCGATTCTGATCCCAGTACTTTTTTGCAAACGAGACACGTTTTAAAAATTTATAAATCTATATCATGTAAAATGTTTTGGCTTTTATTTAATATTGTTGTTGTTGCATGAAATATTGATGGATTAGATCGAGTTTCATACTCTTCGCTTGAATATGAAAGTCAACTTAAATATTATTGCCAAGATGTTGAAAACAACTTTTTTTACAGCCGCAAACTTTTACGCTTACAAACCTGACTGGAGTGAAGCCTAGACAAGATCTTGGACAGAATGGAGTCGAGGATATGATTCAATTGAAGTAATGATAATAATTTTATAATCAATAATATTTATCCTTTGGTTTTTATGTCGATTTGTTATGAAATAAGTGTTATGAAAATAGACAAGGTGTAAATTAAACGGAGCGCTGCATGGCTAGTTTATTTTACAAATATTTTTTGTTGATATGGTTTATGTAAGAACTTTATTTTAATTATGGATATGACAGATTATTTGGACGGTAAATATTTTATTTACACTGGAAAAAAGTTAACTTGAAACAAAAAAATAATTTTGAAGAGTTTCATCGTCTTTAATTAAAACGGAAAATTTTTTTAATCATGTAAAATTTACTCAAACAAAAAAAAATTTTTTAGTTTAAAAATTTTTCGGTAAATATTTACAAGTGGGGTCAACTATTTTAATTTTAATTTTTTTTAAACGAAATTTCTGTTTGATTTTATTGATATATTTTTTTTTTTTGAAAAATACATTTAAAAAATGAACAAGTTAAAAAAAAAATTGATTATCACAATTTTAACAAATTTTCAAAAAAAATTTACAAATTTTTTAGAAAATTGTGATATTCAACTTTCTTTTTTAAATTGTTTGTTTTTTTATGTACTTTTAAAAAAAATGTATATCAAAAAAAGATAAAATAGAAATTTTATCCAAAATCATGAGAACCAAAATTTTTTCCAACTTCTAAAGGCAAAAAAGCTATCAAAATCGTTATTTTTTTTTCTTTCACGACATTTTTGATCATAAATCCACCGTAAAAACAAACAGAATCAAAAAAAAATTCAATAATGTTAATTTTTCACCTAATTATGACCCAAAATAAGGTTAACCCCACTCATAGATAATTAACAATTTTTCTACGAAAATCAACAAGATGAAATTTTTTAAATTTGTTTACTTGATTCAGATGAATTTTTTTTTTTTGTGTGTGGATACTCTTACAAAACTCGATAAGTTTTTAATTACAACACAATATTTTGATTTTTTTTACTAATCATTAAGAAAAAATTAGTAGATAATAACACCTTGCCCATTTTAAAATTAATTATTTTATAACAATAATTACTGCTATAAGAGTACTAGTAATAAAATTAACAAATTTTTGTAGTGATTTAAACGAAGCATCTCTACTTTGGAACCTAAAAATCCGATATGACAAAGAGCTTATCTACGTAAGTTTATTAATAAAATATTTTGCATTAATCTGACAGTTATATTTTTATTTTCGGTTAATAACCGGTTTTTTATCTCATATTATTAATTACAGACATATACAGGCAGTATCCTCGTGGCCGTGAATCCGTACAAGATGTTTGACATTTATGGCTTAGACCAAGTCAAATTATACGAAGGAAGAATCCTCGGAACATTACCGCCGTAAGTGTAAATTAAAAATAAAAAAAAGAATATATAAATAATCATAAATACACAACTATATTGACATTGAAATAATATTCAAATATACTTAATTCCAGACATCTTTTTGCCATGGGTTCTTCGGCTTATAGTCAAGTTTCAGCGGCTAACAACTCAACCGCAAACCAAGTGGTAGTTATTTCTGGTGAATCTGGTTCCGGTAAAACCGAATCTACTAAACTTGTAATGCAATATCTGGCGGCTGTTAATCGTGCGCCAAGTAATCTTGTTACCGAACAAATTTTGGAAGCTGCGCCTCTTTTAGAAAGCTTTGGGAATGCGAAAACACCCAGGAATAACAACAGTAGTCGATTTGGAAAATATCTTGAAGTTCATTTTCGAGAGTAAGTTATTTACAATTACTATTTCATTATTATTTTAATTAAGCACACAAAAAAAAAAAAAACATTTTTTTTTGTCTTAATCTTAACTTTTTTTTATTTAAATTATTTATTTAACTTAATTGTGACTTTTTTTTTTGTCTTAAATCGATTCTAATTAATCCAAAAAAAGTCAAAAGTAAATCAAATATTATGGAAATTTATACTTATAACAGAAACTAATTAGTTAACTTGCTTACTTGCTAACTTACTTAAGTAAGTTAAAATTGAGAGGTTTTTGACTTAAATTTTCAATAAAAATTAAGATTTTTTTTCCACCCGGGCATTTATTTCTTTTCTAATAAAAATTTATTCTATACTGCAAATTTTTTTTAAGAATTCCTTTCTTCACTAATTTGCTAAGAAGTTTATTGACCAATCCGTATACGGAAAAAAGAAAAAGAGAAAAATTACATTATAAATAGTAATAAGCGTCGCTTCATATAAAATACTAGCAGTTCGTCCCGGCCTCGCACGGGTATTTAACAAAAATTTTCAAATTATTTATAATATAAGACAGCCTATGTCACCCGGGAATAGTGTAGCTTTCTAACAATGAAAGAATTTTTCAAATCGATTCAGTAGTTTCGGAGCCTATTCAATGCAAACAAACAATCAAATCTTTCCCCTTTATAATATTAGTATAAGGTACCCGCGGGTAATAAGGCCTATCGGGTAATAAGGCCTAAGTGATAGAAATGCTATTTAAAATAACCGCTTCCGCTAAAGGCTTCTCTAGTAGAAACGTCAAGCATAGAAATGTCGCTACAAGTTTATAGAGTCCCGATTCATCGTTCCCTGTCTTTTATATTTCATCGTCCGTCATATCTTAAAGTAGTGCAGAAAAATTCCTAAAAAACGGTTTGAGTAAATGGTAAACATTTTTTATAATTTTATATTTAATAATTTAAAATCATTGTTCTAATTTTTATCAACATCTTAAGAAGTATTGTTGCTAAATTTAAGTGATGATTGATCTATAATACCAATTTTATTGATTTTAGTATTACTATTTCCAGTATGTTTAATCCGCAGGCCTTATTACCCTCTCGTAGTAAAATAAGGCCTATTCGCAAGGTTTTTGAAAAAATTCAATTTTGTGTTTGTTTATGGTGAAAATTACCATTACTTCATTATATTTTGTGGCTAATGTATTAATATAAAAATTAACGTTACATTTCAATAATTAAATGCAATATTTTCAATTTTTTTCAAAATTTCTCTTAGCTAGGCCTTATTACCCGCCGGTACCTTAGAAGTATAGACTAGAAAAATGCAGTTCGAAATAACATTTTTATAAATTCAAACTTTGAATGTTAATTTTCAGAGCTTTCAATGTAATATTTACATTTTACAATGTAATTCTTAAAAAATCTCTAATAATTACAATCTAAAACTGTCATTTTTCCCGTTTTTTATATGAAGCGCCACGTTACATTATATAATGTAATTTTTCTCTCTTTCTTCTTCCGTGTTGACTATCATCTTCAATTATCTAAACATTATCAACTCAACAGAAGTATAAATCTCTTCGTTAATAATTAGTCTACAAATGTCAAATTTTGTATACTAAAGTTTATTCAACTCATATGTAGTGATAATACTTGCTCAAAATTTGAATTTCATTGTAAACTCAACCTACCCTCCTCGTCCAATAAATCTTCTCTAACCTATTAGTTTGACGGATTACATAAATTTTTTATCATAAATTTATAGCGGAGTGATAGTCGGTGGACGAGTAACGCAGTATTTATTAGAAAAGAGTAGAATAGTAACCCAGGCATCAGACGAGAGAAACTATCATGTATTCTACGAACTTCTCGCTGGCCTTGATCAACAACTGAGAGACAAATACGGTCTTCTTACTCCCGACAAGTATTTTTACCTCAATCAGGTAAACTCTCTTCTAATAATCCTCGGAAGCATTAAGTACCAACAAATAAACAATTAATTATCATGATAAATAATAATTTAAAGGGAGGAAGCTGTCAAATAGATGGAAAAAATGACACCCAAGATTTCAAAGCCTTGCTATCAGCGATGCAAGTCCTCGGATTCACTTCCGAAGAACAGGACACCATATTCCGAATTTTGGCAAGCGTTCTTCATCTCGGGAATGTCTATTTCCATAGAAAGCAGATGAGACACGGTCAAGAAGGCGTTGAAGTTGGCTCGGATGCCGAAATACGCTGGGCGGCTCATCTTTTGCAGATAAATGTCGAGGGAATTATTCGAGCGCTTACGACAAAAACTACCGTAAGTTTAAATTTTTAATTTACGACAGTAAAGTGAATTAGTGTATAAAAAAGTAATTTATGTATTTAGGAAGCGAGGAATGAAAGAGTGTTAACAGCCTTAAATATTGACCAAGCCTTAGACGCGCGAGATGCCTTCGCAAAGGCTCTCTACAGCTCGCTCTTCTCTTGGCTAGTCGCACGGGTCAATCACATTGTTTACAAAGGAACTAAACAAACCTCGGCGATATCTATCTTAGATATTTTTGGGTTTGAAAATTTCACAGAAAACAGCTTTGAGCAATTATGCATCAACTACGCTAATGAAAATCTTCATTTCTACTTCAACAAACATATATTCAAACTAGAACAGCAGGAGTATGCGAAAGAAAAAATTGACTGGACGACTATTAATTATACTGTAAGTTTTTTAAAGAATTATTTATTAGCTTTCTGAAGACTTTTGATGGTTTTTGGAGATAGTTTATCAAATTTTAAGTTTCTTGCATATATATGTTTATCAACACTTTCGAATGAAGTATATTATTAAGAAAATAAGGAAAGTTTTGTCTCCGCGTATATTTACATGATGAAATGAATTTGATTTAATTTAAACTGAGTATAATTAGATAGATCATTACCTGCGTTTGTGCCTTTTTGAGGTTTCATATGCTTTTAAGCAATAGTTCATTTATTATGATAAATTCTCGAAGAAGTTTTAAATAGATTCGAATTTTGCGATAAACGTCATTTGTTTATTTATTTATTTTATTTTATACATGTGAATATGGGTACAAGATAAAAATTAATTTATACAATGAAGAGACTAAGGGCCAGTTTTTCAATCCGAGATAAAAGTACTGCCAATATAATAATAAAAATAAATAATTCAGCACAGTGATATTGCGTACGAGTAGTTCTCCCTGAATTCAGTCACTTATTTTTAATTAAAATAAATAAACATTAGCCGTATGCCACAGAAATATTAATCTCCAACTGTGACAGCTTGCTGATTGTAAATAAATAAAATAAAAATTAGGAAAAACGGATGACCCTGAAGGCCATTCCAGCAACTTTCCGCTAATTCCATATATAAGCGCTTGTAACATTCTTGTTATCGAGCTCCAAATTACAATTTATGTGTTATTTTGAGCTCTCCGAGCTCAGAGCAGTCACTGTTTTATGCTTTTGAGCTCTTCAAGCTAGCTCATATCTTGCGTTTGACATATCTATTATTAATCTATAATTGAGGAGCTGATTTTCAAAAGGGTATCTTTTCATATTTTAGAAGAGGAGTTTTTTAAACTTTTAAATATTAATTACTTTGAGAATAATAAATATTTCTAAATGAAAATCGAATTGTAGTTTCATAACCGATAGCACTTTATAGTTAAATTAAAAAAGTTCAATAAAAATATTTATAATTGAAGATATTCAGTTTTTTATCTCGATTAAACAAAAATGAAAAGATACCCTTTTGAAACTTAACTCCCCAATTGTGTTAATTAATTTAAAATAATTTAAATAACACAATAAGAGGTTATTATTATTTTTATGATATATTTATTTTTTATTTAAATAAATGACCAATTCACGTCGCTAAATTATTTATTTATTTTTTTTTTATTATATTGACAGTACTTTTATCTCGGATAAAATTTTATCTCGGATTGAAAAACTGGCCCTAAGAAAAATTTTGTAACGGGTATATATCGTAGATTGGTTTTGTAATTTTTTCAGCGATAGGGATTTATGATTAAAATAATGAAGAAAAGAAAATTTTGTGAACAGTATATTACTATTTTAAATAGAATTTTTATAGTTAAATTTGGTATCATCAGAAAGGTCTAGACAAGAATTTATACCTTTTCACACTGTTAGATATTTTTCAATTATATTCAATTTTTTATGCTAAGTTTTTGGAGGAATTTTGAATAGTTTTCTGGTTCTCTACATTTGTTCCGTCACATTTGTCTCTTAAATTATTTGTAATTGATCTTATCATAGCACTATTGTTTTTTAAATTTATTTCAAAAATTCCCAAACTATGTATTAGTGTGATTATAAATATCACAAAATCGTTAAGCCAAAGTTTTCTTATTCATAATCCGTAAATCTCAGTAGTTACATAGTTATTCTTACAACCCGTGCTTTTTTACAATAAAGTAAATTGTTTTGTTAATCACTCTATTTCAATTTTAAACTTTTTGAAAATTGCTCTCTCCTTTTTAGTTTGGTTTTATATTAAAGCGTATCTTTTAGTTACTTAAACTATTATTCTTTTAAATTTACCTTTAACAAACGATATCAAAATTAAAAATAATACAGAGATTTTCTATGAATAATTTTTTTCTACGAAATTTCGATGTGAGTTAGTTTATAACATCAATGCTTGAAAAAGTTATATATATTTAAAAAAAAAAAACTTTTGAATAGTTTGTTGGTTCTCTAAATTTATTCCGTCACATTTGTCTATCAAATTATTTGTAATTAATCCTGTTATACCACTAATATGTTTAAAATTTATTTAAAAAATGCCCAAACTATGTATAGTGTGATTATCAATATCAAAAAAGTTTTAATTCAAAGTTTTTTCATTATAATGACTGCAGGTTACTAGTTTTTCTTAATTTCTTAAAGAAATGATAACGGATTACTTTTCTTAATCAATTTTATTCACCCACAGGATAATCTACCAGTTATTCACTTGATTGCCAAGAAACCAGTAGGAATTCTTCACCTGCTAGATGATGAAAGCAATTTTCCAAAAGCCACCGATCTTTCTTTCCTCGAGAAATGCCACTACAATCACGCCCTCAGTGAACTGTACTCTAGACCACGGATGAATTCCGCAGAATTCGCGATAAAGCACTACGCCGGTCAAGTCTGGTACAACGTCGACGGATTCTTGGACAAAAATCGAGACACATTGAGATCGGACGTCGTGGAGCTTCTCATTAGCAGTAAAATTCAGATGGTTAGTAAGATGTTCCAGCACGTGAGATCTGCGCACGAGGCCAATAAGACAGTGAATAAACCAAATGGTCGATTTGTCACGATGAAACCACGGACACCAACAGTATCCGCGCGGTTCCACGATAGTCTTCAGCAGCTATTAGAGTCAATGTCTCAATGCAACCCGTGGTTCGTGAGATGCATTAAGCCGAACAACGACAAGTCGCCAATGAAATTCGACATGCCCTGTGTTCTGGAGCAACTTCGTTACACGGGAATGCTGGAGACGATACGGATCAGAAAGACCGGTTATCCAGTACGGCTTCTCTTTGGTCATTTTGTAGATCGGTATCGGTACTTGATATCCACACGATTGCCTAGAGGCGCGCCCAACAAGGAACTCTGTCGCATAATCTTAGACAAAGCTGCACCAGCAGACGCTCATGATCAATATCAATTAGGCTTGACCCGCGTTTTTCTTCGTGAATCACTCGAAAGGAACTTGGAGTATAATCGAGCGTTAATTTTAGAACGCGCAGCTATTACTGTTCAACGGTAAGTCCAATATACTCACCAATTATTTACCATTCGCTTTTTTGTTTTATTTAGAGCGATAATTTTATTGCTGTTATTAGGTAGATTCCTTTAGAAATCTATCTGTTATAGCCGGTTTCATGTCATAATTTTTAGAAAATTTGTCATAATATGTTTCATTTCATGGAGTAATGTCAAAAAAGATCCACCGATTATTATAAAATTTTGTCGACTCATTTTGTTGATCAATACTAATAAGATTAAGTCGGCTGCCCAATTTCAAAACACAGTAACTGACAATTTTAAGATTTTTAAAAATTTTTCTTATTAGAAAAAAGTTTGCGCGCCAAATTGATAAAAAATTTGATTTATGAATAGAAAATACTTGAATATAAATATTTTTAAGAAAAAGTACTTGAAATTAAGGTCTAAAAGTTATATATAAGAAATGCAGCAATGCTAAAAAAAATTATTGTCTATAAATTTTGCAGTTACTGTATTTTAAAATGGGGCAGCCGAAGTTCAAAGATGAGCAAAATCGGCCGGTTACACAGTAAAAAATTTTGCGTCAAAAAATTTTGTCTTAAAAATTTTTATGTTAAATATTTAACACTTTTTTGTATTGATTCAACACTTTTTGGTGTTGATTTAACACAATAAATGTTAAATCAACTCAAAAAAGTTTTAAATATTTAACACAAAAATTTTTAACACTAAGTTTTTTGACGCAATGACGCAAAATTTTTTACTGTGTAGTTTACGAGTTGTAGGTGTTTGAAAATTTTTTTTATTTTTAAAAAATTTTGAATTTCGTATATTTTATGGAAAGAATTTTTCAGATGTAAAGGATAGATGAAATCTGTTAAATTTATCTCCAACTTCATTTAATTACCTTCAATTTAAGTGATTATTCTTCTAGTTTTTATGACTTTTTTTAATTAATTCCGTAATTTTTAAAATTTGAAAAAATTTTTCAATGAACGTATTTCGGCTCTTTTTCTTTAAATAATTTTTAAGCCGTAAAATTTAGTTCAAATCTATTAAATTTATTTTAAAGTTCACATTATCTTTAATTTAAGCTATTATATGTCGACTTTAGATACTTTTTTCAATTTATTTCGTAATTGGAAAAATTAAAAAAAAATTAAGGATAAATTAATTTTTAGCTTTTATCATCAAATGACTTTCATCTGTTACAAATCCTATTTTTTAAGTAGATATCTTTAAATATCTATTTGTTGTAGTCAGTCTCATATCGTTATTTGCAAAAATTTAATAAAAAAGAAATTTTTAGGCATTATTGCCTTTTAATATCGTGTTTTTTTCAATATTCAAACAAAAAATCTAGCTATTAATATCGGGTGTGGCTGAATGGCGCTTTTTATATTTATTGTTGTTATTAATGTTTGTTTCAGATACACGAGAGGTTTTCTAGCAAGACGTAGATTTTTAAATATATCCCGTAGTACTGTCTTTCTTCAAGCAGTCTACCGTGGCTATCGCGAGAGGAAAAATTTCCGTGCTTTGAAAAAAGGCGTTATTATGGCGCAAAAGCTCTATCGTGGTAAAAAAGAACGAGAAAATTTCAAAGTACTGAAAGAAGAAATGGCTAAACGCGCGGAAATAGAAAGGGCAAGTAGAGAACGCGCTAAAGCCAAACAACAACGGGAAGAACAGGAAAGAACTTCGAGAGCTGTTGCTGGCGTTAATCATCTTGAAATTCCAGCGGAATTGGCATTTATTTACAGTAAACTCGACGGTAAATATTTTACTTATGATTATTACAGTTTTTATTACCGGCAATATTATTATATTACTAAACAAATAATTACTCGACAGATTGGCAACCGTTGCATACCGAAAGGAACTTATTAAAAGTAGTCGGCTCTGTTACTCCACTTCCTCTCACGTACAGTCTACCATCGGATATTGACCAACACCAGTTCTCTAAATTTACTAATATTTACTTCAAAAGTCACATTTTTGGCATGAAGCGCGAACCAATAAAGACCCCGTTCTTGGCTAAGGCACGGGATCAAGATTATACGGATTCGCTGATGATATTCAAGCTGATTTTAAGATTCATGAATGAAAATAATCTCAGCGGAAAACGGGAGCATGCGCTAGGTGACTATATTGTTAATAAAGGGATCGTCAATGAGAAGTTACGTGATGAAATACTTTGTCAACTGGCCAATCAAACCTGGAAGAATGAAAATGATCAAAATAAGGAACGAGGATGGTTGCTTTTAGCCAATTGCTTGTCAGCTTTTCAACCTAGCCCAACGTTATTTAAATATTTTTTGAAGTAAGTTTGTCGCTATAAACATTTATTTTTCTTTTGGACATGTCTATTCATACGTAAAAAAGTCCTAATAAATTCACACCGCGTGAATTTATCAGGATTTTTTTACGCGTAAATAGACACTTCTTTCTTTTTTCGTAAAAAATGAAATTTCCAATTTAAAATTCTTTTTATATTAAAGACACATATTTAATATACATTTTCTGCAACTTTCGTTAAGAAATATATAAAACTCAGTCATTGTGACGTCTTTCCAGAGACCCCTCAAAAAAAAGGTGTTTTCGCGTTGACAGGATCATGTAAAATCAAAAAATCAAATTGGGTCTATTATTTATTAATACCTAAAACTAGAATTTGAACGTTTGAACAAAAAAATCTTTTAATTTGGATTTTTGAAAGAGTTTAAAAAAAATGCAATTTTCATGAGAATTTGCAATAAATTGTGATTTTTTAAATTAGTTACGATTAAAAAAAACAAATCCTCCGTCCAAGTTCTTGTCATTAATATCTTGAAGACGCGTGCCAAATTTCATCAAAATCGGTTCTGTAGTTTTTAAGAAATCTTGAAGACCGACTTTGAAAATAGCGTTTTGAGAAAAACGCGTTTAAAATTTTGCGCGCTAAATACCCAAAGCTCTATCTCCTAAGCCTTTACCTCGATCGGCTTGAAAATTTAGGACAATATTCTACATTGAAAAAAAATTTAATTTGAATCAAGATGAAAATTCTTGAACCAAGATAATAATTTTGAAGAGTTTCATTGGCTTGAATCAAGATGAAAAATTCTTGAATCAAGGAAAATTTCTTAGTTTAAAAAGTTCATCAAAATTATTTACTTGATTCAAGTAATTTTTTTTTCTGTGTAAACATATTGTAGAATTTAATAAAATAAAATTAAAAACAACCCCGATTTATGACAAATAAATTGCTTATAAATCCATTAACTCTAAATTATACGCGTTTATTTTTTTCTCTTAGATATGTCTCAGATCACGCTTACAATGGTTACAAGGCTTATTGTCAACGCAAGCTCCTTCAAGGAGAACGTACAGTGATAAGAATAATGAACAGCAATCAATTAACAGCTCATCATGTACCAAGAAGTTATCCGCCGTGTGTGCTCGAATGGAGAGCTAATAGAAACCGAGTAAACATGGCTCTTAACGTCAGATTTTATGACGGTAATAAATTTAATAATCCTCAATTAGCCGCTGTATCACTAAACTCTTAAAACCCTTTTTCTATATACATCATTAATATTAATCCAACAACAAACAGGTGAAACAACAACATGTGCAGTTGATTCTTGGACAACTTGCGAGGAATTAGCAAACCTCGCAATTCAAAACCACGGAGTCGATAATTCCGGATGGACTGTTAGTCTTTGGAATTACGACACGATGGTCACCGAGACAAATGGGTTTGACTACGTATTAGACTTGATCTCCGAGATGGAGTTGGCCCCGGCGTTCCCAGCGGCAAAACATATGTTCCTAGAACAACGAAAGAACAGCTTCCCTCCAATTAAAAAGAGAGAGGTAAAGTGGGGTGTTTAGTGTTATATATTATTATATATAATGTAGATGTTTTAACCGTTACTGGTGAGAGTCAGGAATGGATCAGTATTGTTAATCAGCGAAAATGAGAATGCGAGCGTGAGAATTTACCGTCATAATATATGTTTTACTCTTTCAGCATACACAAGTCATTCGTGAACTGGAACAAGACATGGATATACCAGTGCCTGTGCTTAAGACCTTCCAGCCGTTGGAGAGAAAACCAGTGACGAAGGTGGTGGACAAGCCTGTTGAACCGGAACTTCAAACGCCTAGAAGACCGGCAGTGCCTCCACCTCAGCCACCAGTAATAAAATCACCTGTTAGTATTGACTTTTCATTAATAATCTTAATATTCATTTTATAATCCCAAGTATTGTTGAATTAAGGTAGTTGTCATGGTATAATATTGTCAAAAAATTAGTGATTATACGTAACGCAAAAGTATATGAGCTTGTAGCTAAGTAATCCATAATTTTTACGCAAGACTGTACCCGTGAAGACGCAACCCATACAATTTTTTCTGTCCAACTCTGTAGATATATACTTTTTCATAAATTGTTGAACTTTAATCCGTTATTTATAAATAATTAGACGGTCAAAAAAAATTTTTTTTTAACTCACAAAAAATACATTAAAAGACTGTCAGTTTTTTGAAAGTTTCCGATAGTTAGTTTTTTTTTATAACTAAGAAACTGGTACATAACTGCAGAGACCCCCATGAAAAAAAAAATATATATATAAATATATATAAATTATGTATAGTAAATATATTTTTAATAATTAACTTTTGGCCAATTTTCATAGATATTTTATATATTTCGAATATATTTTATATATATTCAAAATATATTTTTTTTATAATTTTTTTTTCATGGGGGGAGCGTATGCAATCAATGTTTAATATCTAATTTTTAATTGAATTCATCTCGGGTTATAGATAGTCAATCGACTTCAAATTTTTAGGATAATTGTATCATCATGTCCTTAATAAGTTTACAAAAATTTAGAATTTCCTGACGCTATGCACAGTAAAAAATTTTGTGTCATTGCGTCAAAAAATTTTGTGTTAAATATTTAACATTTATAGTGTTAAATTAACACAGAAAAGTGTTAAATTAACACAAAAAAGTGTTAAATATTTAACATAAAAATTTTTAACACAACATTTTTTGACGCATTGACGCAAAATTTTTTGTTGTGTGTCTTAACCACGACAACTACTTTAAGTGGACGGAAAATTAGCGATATTTTAAATTTAAGAAGCCTTAAATTGCTAAATACAAAAATTTATAAAAATCTTTAGTTTGATATTATTTAAATAAACATCTCTACAAAATAAAAAATGTAATAATATGAATTTTTTGTGATTAATTATAGACAAGAAAGCAGTCTCACGAACCAGTTTTAGAGTCTTCCGGAGAAATTGGACTATCTAGACAATCGGCCTTGAATGATCGTTACTTCGAGAAAGAAAAACAACGAAGTAGAAGCCTTGACAATCTACTTCAATCAGAAATTATTTTACCGCCAAGTAAACTGACTAATTTAGGGCTTTCTTCGTCAAAGTTAAACGAGAGATACCACAGTCTTGAACGAATAGGCGAAGTATCAGTTAACTCTAACTCCGAGTATATGACCCGCTCAGAAGTGTCGCAGGAAAGAAAATACAGCAGAATCGGTAGAACTACCGAGCCAAACATCGAAGAAGAAGAAGATTTGACGATAGACTTCGAGTACCCGGACATACAGTCAGTGAGTCAAACTGGAAGGTCTGAAGATGACAAGAGTAGCTATATAAGGTCTCAAACCAGGTTCATTAAAGCTCAGTACCCAAGTAAGCGAACGATACCTGGTAGCCAATCTAGTCGAGCTTACATCGAGAAAAGCGAGTATGGCGCCAAGTCTTCGGCAATGTCTGATACTAGCGAAGCACCATCTCTGGCTTCGCATGTGAGACGAGTCAGAGTTCCCAGTCAGGCATCAGATGTCGACCAGTTTTTGGATGAACTGTTCATGCCTGTTTTGGATGGCAATTTGGACGAGCTTTCAGATGCTAGGAGCTTAGCTGCGAGTATTAAGGGGACTTTTAAGAATGTGAATGATGATGTTAAAAAATCTGAAACATTAGATGACTTTTTAGAGGCCATTACCGATGATCTTGTGATACAAGAGCTGTCTTCGGCAGAATTGTCTGCTAAAATTCGCGGCGGAGGGAATATGGACATTCCTAATCAAAACACAGCATTTAACTTCAGTCCTCTGTCACCGGGGATGATGTCGCCACCTATGATGATGCCAATGTTCTCTCCTTCAGCTGCATCGGGGTCGCTACCATCAGGACAGAATTCTAACTTAAATATGGGCTCGGGTTTTCTTCCAATTCCGATTTACAACATGCAAGGACTTAATTTACCTCAGTATCCAAATTCTCCGCCAAATCAGAGCGCAGATATGGTCGCGTACCAGCAAAATCTTCAACGAGCCTTCCTACAAAGTGCGATGGCCCAGAATCTTCAAATTCAGCAGCAATTACTCGCTCAGAATCAAGCTTTTCAACAGTTGTTAGTCCAAAATGGCGTTCAACAGCCACTACCATTTTCAGATGGTGAACAAACAAATCGTGCCATGCCTTCGCAATCAACCCCTCTTAGCCAACGTTTAGAGACGGTGACTGTCAAGGCTCAAGTTCATCGATCCCAGAGCCCACCGAAGAAAGCTGGGCTAGATTTGAACAGAAAAACTAGTATTGAGTACTCGGCTAGGAAAATAAGTGTTGAGAGGAAAATTTCAGCTACGCCGGAGTTAAAAAGAACTAGTTCTGGAAGAGGCAATATTCAGAGTAATTTTACAAATGTGTTGAGTGAATTGAAAAATAGGAAAAGCAGTACTGAATGCAGTCCTGGGATAGCTAAAGGTGTACCACCGCCTCCTCCAATGCCGCCACCATTAGATGCCCATGATCCTTCGGAGTCTAGGCCATTTTTGGACCCCTATGGAAGGGCCAAGACTGTTCGCATTGGGAAGTGGAGATGGCCACCTCCCAGTGACTCGAATGAGCAGCAAATTCAGGACAGTTTTACTGAGTTTAAAATGCGCCAGCATCAGCAGCAACGGAAAATTACTCCGCAGTATCAGGAGTATAATAATACTAATGGGAATGTTAATGGGGAGGGATCGGTTGATTGGGAGGAATTTGAAATCGAAAACGTTATTGCCGAAACAAAAGCTGAAAATCATACAGTTATTTCGACATCTGTTGTTACGAAACATGAAAATCATAAGGAAGAAGGAGATAAGAAGAAGAAAAAATCTAAGTAAGTTATTTTTATTTTTTTAGAACTTGAAAGTTAATTACTATTGATTAAAAAATAAATATAGGCTTGAAATTTAAGTAGACCAATATTGATCAACTTGATGCAAAACTATATTTATATTTGAATTTACTCTTTTCATTAAATACACGCTCGGAAAAATTACAAAGTTGCGCAGTTACTTTACAAACTGAGTATTTTTATATTTCTATCCTGGTTAATTATTTTTTTTTATTTATTAGTTTAAAGTCGCATAAACTACTAAGGTTGCTTTTTGTGGTTTTTTTTTTGGGCTGAGCAGAATAATACACAGTAAAAAATTTTTCGTTAAATTTTACACAAAAATTTGTGTTGATGACTTTTTTACACAATCTGTGTTGAATCAACACTCTATTGTGTTAAATCAACATACTAAAATGTTAAATTCTACACAAACATTTTTACACTTTACACAATGACGAAAAATTTTTTACTGTGTACTTTTAAATATGGAAATTATTCATTGGCGTACGCCGGGCTCGAACTGGGACCAATGTTTTGGTAAGCAAGAGCCGAACCTGATAGGTTATTGCGCGCCCCCTGGTTTAGTGAAAAAAAAAGGATCCAATAAATTTTAGCGTTGTTCTCAAATTGATAAATCAATTCCCTTTTCTACCCTATTAGAGCATTATTTACTGAGGTTGTAATAAGAAATTAATTTGTTGAAAATTTTATTTCTTAACTGAAGAAATCAAAATTTTTCTCACAGTAACTTTCTTGTTGAAAAAAAGTTTTCTAGATTTGAAAAAAAATGACTAAAATTGTTTTTTTTTATATCAAAGAAACTTTTTTTCAACAAAAAAGTTACTCAGAAAAATTTTTATTTCTTCAACTAAGAAATAAAATTGTCAAAAATTTTAAACAAATTAATTTCTTGTCACAACACTGCCTATTTTTTCTAAAAAAAAAAATTTTACCTCAGTGAATTTAAAAAAAAAATGGCTAAATTATCTACAACAATTAAAAAAATTTCTTCAGAGCTGGTTACGAAGTCGGAGCTCAAAGACCATCGCCAGGAAGCATAGGCAAGTTAAAACTCAGCTCGGAGATGCGCCAGCGTTTAGAGAAAGTTACTGCAAATCACAGTGTTCGTTCAACCAAGACCACTGAGAAGCCAGCATTGCTCCGGGAAGATGTAAAGGTCAATAGGCTGGAGGACAATCGAAAGCTTCTGCTCCAGCAACAGTTAGGTAATCATTCATTCATTCAATAGTAAATTAACAATCTTAGCTATAAACTATCCAATTAACTTTTTATTTTCCTTTTCGTCTCCATTAAATTCAATATTTTCTTCCCATTATTTTTTTCAATTGTTAACATCAAACAAACTGTTTATATTCACTCTCTACGTTAATTTAATATGACTTAACAATGTGATGATGATGATGATGATGATGATGATGATGTCAGGTGGAAGATGGGACGATTACGCCTCAACGGCGGATGATACTCAAAGCGTGACCTCTAAAGGGACCACCGAAATGATGACGCAGGTACACGTTGTGAGAACACAAATCGAAAGAATGGAAAATAGGCCCGTACCTCCGCCTCCCCCGATCTCACCGCCGCAGCCTCCCAGTCCAAGAGGTGGAAGTATTTACAGTAACAGGTAGGTCTTTTTTTTTTTTGTATTGTAAGCTTTAAACTTGTCTGACAGGTTTTCTTAATCGGTATTTTCTTAAACAATAAAAATGATATGTTTATCATTAAAACTAAGTAAGCTAATTTATAATATTAATGTTGTTTATCTACCCATGTTGTTTACCATTTTTTTCCTCTCGTTTTTTATAGTCAATCAGGTGTACCGCAACCACGTTCTCCACCGGCGCCTGTGGAACCTAAAAACCGAGATAACTTCCGCACTTCACCTGACTCCGATACCCACGACCACTTCTCGAAAAACCAGAACATGTTTAGCCAAAGCCGAGACATTTTTGCGTCTCAAAAACACTTGCGTGAAGGCCAAGACCGAGATCAAAATTCAAAAGACTATTACAGCAAAGACAGCACCGATATCGGAAGCACCACTCACGGAGACTTTGATTCTCGCCGTGATGCAAGCTCAGACATTTTTGATCCAAAATACTCCCGTGATTTGTACGAAAATTCCAAGAGAGATTCCTTCGGAATGATGAGAGACTTATCGCCAAAATCTCGCGATAGTTTTGGACTACCCTCGACTCGTGAATTCGGAGTTGTGCCCAATACAAGAGAGTCTTTCGTGGTCGCAAGACAGAGCTTCAAAAAATTGGACCATGATATGGAGCGACGGTCCAGCATTGCTTCGACACACCAAACCGATAAATTGGAGAGGATTGAGATTGAAGAGTGGCCAGAATTCCTCAAACCTGTTTTGCCGCCGCCAGAAAAACCAGAGATTGAGAAAGCTCAGGAGATCGTTGATACGAAACTTCATCCACCTACTTCGAACACACACTTCACTTATAATCGAGTCGCTTGGACTCTGAGAGTGAAAAAAGAAGTTTTTGCTCCCAATGAAACACTTTCAAGTCCTCTGGCGCTTCATTTGGTGTTTTGTCAAGTTGCTTATGATGTTCTGGCGTCGAATCACATGAGAATTACTAAAGATGAGCGCCACAATATGCTTAAGCTACTTGATAACTACGGAATAACTTTGGAAAACCTTCAAAGTACGCAGCATAAAATTACGATGAAGAAAAATGTCGTTGATATGGCTAAACAATGGCCTCTGTATTTCGCTAGAATCTTTCCTGTGTCGGTAAGTATTTTTTTTTTTAAAGAAAAATGAATAGATTGAGAAGAGAAATGTTCGGTAATTATACCTTCTTTTTGTAGAGATCACTTTGCTGGTTTCGTAACAAAACATCCGCTGACAAAATAATATAGTAGTAAAATAACTAGTAATTAATTTTCATTACACTCGGTATAATGATATAAACATATAACAATTGTCAAAAATTCATAAAATGCGACTCTAAGCAATATTTTATTTATTTATTTATTAACTAGTTGTTACTCGCCCGCTCCGCTGAGCGCTTTATAGAATTGCATTTTTAAATCTAGACTTGAAATTTAATTAGAGTATTGTTTTGACTTGCACAGATTCCCAATTCTATCGAATTGACATGCACCTTTTATCCATGCAATTATTCTAGCTAATCATTATAACATTCCTGTGTCTTTCTTACAAAAATGAATAATAATTAATATGAAAAAAAAAAATTTGTAATGAGCATTGAAACTTTCAGTTAAAGAAATTGCAGGTCTCAAAAGTGAAGAAATTTGCTTAGTAAGGTAAAAGACCCAGTTATTAACACTGGCCTAGTTATTGACACTTGCAATTTTATTTTAATTAAAAAAAATAAATCAACTATAACAAATAAATAAATATAATTTTTTCGTTAAATTTCAAGATAATTGTTTTTTTAAGAACATTTTTTTTTTTTTATTAGAATAAAATTGCAATTGTTAAACAACTAGGCCAGTGTCAATAACTGGGTCTTTTACCTTATATAAACATAACCAATAGAATTCAAAAATTCATTTTAAACAAATGAAAATCGAATAGAATAAATTTAGTTGCAATAAAAATTCATTATTTCCAAGTCAAAAAAATATTGGTTCTGGATAAGTAATCACCAACATATCATATACTAAAATCTTCTCCATTCCTTTTTCCATTCGGCCATTAGGCATTGGCATAATAAAGTAAATCTATCTATCTCCGAAACACGCTGCAACTTATGGTATAAAAATTATTCCGATCGGTTCAGTAGTTTTCGCAGTATAACCGAACAAAAAAACCGGCTCTCCATTTATTAGTACCGATGTGCTAAGGCACAGGTCAAATGGTAATATTAAACAATTTCAATAATTACAACTATTTATACAAAAAATAATATAAATATATTACTAAATTTTTAACATTTTACTCAGTGAGAGAGGACTAATAATGGCTCCGGCTACTCAAAAATGACGTTGATGATTTGTTTATAGAAGTAATTTATAGGATTATACATTTTTAAGAATCAAATGACTATCTATTCAGCACTCATATATCTAATGATAACAGATAATCAAATATCTTATTTTTAAATACTTCTAAGAAAGTTGCATTTACTATTTCTGGTGGTAATTTTCACCAGGAACGAATCGCTGAAGTTATTAATTATTTTTGAGAAAAAAAGTATTGTAATTTAGAATTAAGAAATTCAAAACATTATTTTGGATTGCTAATCTTACAGATTTAAAAAATATTTTAAAAATCAATTTGGTAATTATTTACAAGTGGGGTCAATCCATGCCGGGCCATGTTAAATTTTTTTTTTAAATCGTTCTTTTTTATGTACTTTTCAGAAAAAAATACATCAAAAAAAGATAAAATAGAAATTTTATTTAAAAACATGAAAACCAATTTTTTTCCAACTTTTAAAGGCAAAAAAGCTATCGAAATTTTTATTTTTTCTTTTCATGACATTTTTTATCATAAATGCGCCGTAAATACAAGCAGAATAAAAAAAATTAATAAATGTTAACTTTTCACCTAATTATGGCCCAAAATGGGATTGGCCCTACTTGACAATAATTATCATCAATTCTATTTACTGGAAGTAAATAATGACCGAATATTTTTCTTTTTTTCTATTGAAGATATTTTCTAAATGACACATTATATTTTTTTAATTAATCCAACAAATTGAAATAATTATGATTATTAAGATTGGACCACAACATCCAGAAGCTCAACACATCGCAGTGTCTCATCACGGCCTAAGACTAATAAAACGATCATCAAATGGGGAATTAATGATTATCGAAACTCTTCCCCTTGAAGATATCGTTTCAGTTGGGTCTGCCAGAGCAAACGTGTGTACTTTAACGATATCATCGGGAGTTCGTCTTCCTCTTCACACAACTCGTGCACCGCAGCTGGCTGAAATGATCAGTAATTTCATTCGTGTGGTAAGTTATCAATTTCATCAACCATTATTATATAAATACATACTAAAAAAAAAAAGTATTTTCTCTTTAAGCTGTCGAAACGTGTATAAGAAAGTAATTACCTCGCGTTACCCAATTGTTTATGATTCCGCGGTCCGCGGTATTTGTGTAATATTTATCGATAGCTCGAATATATATCTACTTATATTATTTTTATACATATATGTTTACTTATACGTTCATAAAAAGAGAAGAGATTTTACTTGTAAAAATGGTACTAATAACCGATTACACAATAATGAGTTGTTGCAAGACATTTATATACTCAAGACGCATGTCACTTAGAACGTAGATATGTATGTCGTGTAAAGTGCTAGTACAAACGACAAACTTCTGGGGAAAATTAACACTGCTATGCGTGCCTCCGTAAACTATTCAGGTGCGGCCGGCCTCAAGATGCCTTCGAACGATCAACGAAGACATTCTCGTGCGAGTGCTTATGGTATATTGTCCGTTTATATGCCTATCGCAATTATAATTGTGATATAATAATAATAATAATAAAAAATTCTTAGTAAATACAAATATGCGTATCTTACGCACCCATTCTATGATGATAGTAATCAATTGAATGAATAGAAAATTTATTGCAAGTAAAAAGTTTTATAGGAAACTTAATGTTGCTTTTTTAAATTTGATTTTTCGAATTGCTTCACAAAAATTATGTTAATTTTTCGTTTTTTTTTTTTTAATTTTAGTGAAATTTACGCCAAATTTTTTAAACTTCATTTTTTTTACTTATCTAATTGATTCAACTACACTGAGAGAAAAAATTTCTTTTGAAAAAATGGACATTGTTGTGACAAGAAATTAATTTGTTGAAAATTTTTAACAATTTTATTTCTTCGCTGAAGAAATTAAAATTTTTATCAAAATAACTTTGTTGTTGAAAAAAAGTTTTCTAGATTAAAAAAAAAATCAATTTTAGATAGACAGCTTTTTAATGTTCATCCAAAATCGTTTTTCCCAAATCTAAAAAATCCTTTTTCAACAAGAAAATTATTGTGAGAAAAATTTTGATTTATTCAGCGAAAAAATAAAATTGGTAAAAATTTTAAACAAATTAATTTGTTGTCAGAACAATGCTCATTTTTTTTAAGAAAAATTTTTTCTTTCAGGGTAATTCTTGAAGCACACTAATAAAAAAACTTAACTTGATTCAAGAAAAAAAATCTTGAACCAAGATAAATCATTTTAAAAAAGTCAAAATTTTTGAATCAAATAGAATGAAGTTGAATAAAAATTTTTAAAAATTGTTAAATTAAGAAATTTTTCTTGGTTTAAGTAAATTTTACTTAGTTCAGGAATTTTTCTGCTTGATTCAGAAAAACGAAACTGTTTAAAATGATTTTTTTTAATCATAATATTTTGTCTAATTGAAATAAATTCAACAGAAAATAGGAAAAAATTTATAAAATGGTATAAAAAAATTTTTTTTTAATTAATACTCTCCATTTTTCCCCTTCTCTATACTCTGATATATATGCAGATGAATATGGTGTGATGCTTATGAGGTAGATAATAAAACGTGTGAGATATGAATTAGCATGATTTTCGGGCGTTTCGAATAACGAGGTCGGGAGGTCGGAAAGATCTTCATGGGAATGTAACGGTTAAATAAATCGACGAGGCAATATGTGCACACATACACTTGTCCGTATACTATATGCTATATATAGTATATAATATAAATACAAATACAAATATAGACATATGTATCTGTGACTTCGACTTCACCTGACTATGACTATCGGTCACGGACCGATGACGAGATAGGTGGACTTATGTTCGTAAAACCCCGCCCGATTTGCTTTGATTTCTTATTATTTTCCATATTACAAACATATATATTTATAAAAATAAAAAAAAATGATACAGCAAAATAAAATAAAAGTTTTTTTTCAATTGAGTGAATCTGTTATTGCGGGGGTTGAGCTTCGGTGGCACTCAACTCTTCAGGGTTGATTACGGTGATTCTCAAAGTACGCACGAGCGATCTGACCGTTAGCCTCAGACATAATATTAATAAATCAGAATTAATAAAACGGACATGAACCGAGTACAAGCTTTTACGGATGAACGATTCCCAACGGCCTTATCTTCTAGCCGGAAGGTTTCGTCATGACAATCGACACTTATTACCAGTAATTGAAAATAAATATGCAAGTACAACTATGGAAATACGTAAATTACTATTGCGGTTTGTAGTTGTGGATTTATCATTTCTAACCACATTCTTTCCTTTCTCTGATTTCATTATAATTTATTATGAATCATAATTTTTTTAAAGGAGTATTCTAGTCTCGAGACACAAATTTTAGGTATTTTTTGAAGTGTAATAAAAAAAATATTCAATTTTTCTAAATCCTTTTTTTTCTTCAAATATTTTTTGTCTCAAAAAATGGCGCACTCTTGTGTACATGATTCTAGATCTTTTAGTCACCTAAAATAATAAAAAAAAAAAAAAAAGGCGGAGGTTAAAAATAAATTGTTTTTAATTTGTTTTTTTTTTTTAACATTTACAAATTTTTAAAAAATAGTAAAAGTTGAAATTTCTCTGTAAATCTAGTTCAGATGATAAAAGGAAGTATACACTACGAAAAAAAATACTTTTACTCAATTAACAATTTCTTAGGTCAAGAAATTTGATTCTATTTATTATTAATTAATAATTATTAATTTCTGAAGAGAAGAGCATCAATATTTATCTGTAGATAATAGATAAACAAGAGAATAGCTTTATTTAAATTAAGTAAAAATTATTTCAATCAATTTAACAAGTTCTTGAGCTAAGAATATATATTCTTGAAAATTTTCAAGAATATGAATTCTTGTTTCAAGAAAATTTTCCTAATGAAAGTATTTTTTTTTCTCAGTCTATACTGATAAAAAAATTAACTTGACTCAAGAGAATAAATTCTTAAAACAAGAACATTTTCTTAGACCAAGAATAATTTTTTAACTCAAGAATTTATTTTCTTGACTCAAGAAATCATTTTCTTCAAAATGCTAATTTTGGTTCAAGACTTTGACTCTTGAGTCAAATTAATTTTTTTGTCAGTGTACAGAAGGCTCTCATCAATTTTTCATTAAAATTGACTCAATAGAACTTGAAATTTCATGCTCATCGTCTTGAAAAAAATAATATCGAAAAAAACTTGTTCAAAGTTTTCGGTTTTACTCAAACCAGTTAAATGCTATTTGACTAAAGAATCTATATCTTTATCTTTAAAAAAAATTGTAATTTCAAAAAATAGTTCTTAGTACATTTTCTTAAAGTTTTGAACTTTAAAAAAAAATTTTTTAGAATTCTAGAGCAGAATATCCCTTATGAGATTAGAAATTTCTCTTAAAAAAATTATATAAAAATTCTTCTTTTCTATTAAAGAAACTTCTTCACTCCAACGAAATACTTGTGTCATTTACTTCACACATGTACAGGAAAAAAAAAAGATTCATCGTATTTGAGTTCACAAAGGTTTATTACTTCCTTAACGTCCCCGTTTTGTCTGCCCGATTCCCCTTCTACATATATAAAAAGAACCTGTGCGTATAATATGTCGTCAATGATGTGTATGGAGAAATCGAAAAGTTACGTCTACACACTTCCATTAATACAGACATATGTATACATTTAGTATATAACAAACGTATGCATGCATAAGAAGTCTTTGGAAAACGAACGTAGTGATTAGAAGAAGCTATAATAAAACGATAACTAAGTTTCTTATCTGGGACTCGGACTCGTGTTCGATCAAGTGCGTGAAATGCAAGAACTTTTATAATGTATAATAAACACACTTACATGCTCGCACACTTTTATATTTATACATCCTAAGAAGGAGAAGGAAGTAAACCAAAGAAGCAATGATATGAAGTGCGTCAAAATAAGTAGCGAAGGAAAAAGGAAAACAACTGGTCAGCACATATGACCACTCATTGGAAAGCCAATTTACACCCGGAGTTACCTTACTAGCTATAGATATAGCTTCTATGCTACATATGTCCTAATTATAGATCATAGATGTATATCAGATTCGCATCATTACTCATTACATATAGTGCTCTGGATTCTGGATTCGATCATCAAGAATCTCTAAATTGAAGAAAAATTTATTTGCACATCAGACATCACACTAACACAATTCTGCATGTAATGATAATGATAGTATTTTAACGTGTACATGCTTGGGATTTTTTAAACGATTTAGCAGAAAATAGCATCCAGTCTCGTGCACGAAATTTGAAATACACGAGCTAGCACTACGCAACAGAGTTGATGAGGCATAATTAACTTCATTAAAGGGCGTTGATGAGAAATAGACATTTTAATTGCAAATTCTTACACCTGTGTCGTGCTTTTTGAAATATGTCTTGTGGTATTCATTTTTGTTATTATTCTATAGAATTTTTTTTAGAAATTCTTGTTGAATTATATAAAACTAGCTGTTGCTCGCCGGGTGCTTTATAGAATTGCATTTTTAGATCTAGACTTGAAATTTAATTAGAGTATTGTTTTGACTTGCACAGATTCTTAATTTTATCGAATTGGCATGCACCTTTTATCCATATAATTATTCTAGCTAATATTCATTTTAACTTTCAATGAACAATCATTATAACATTCCCATGTCTTTCTTACAAAAATGAATAATTGATTTGAAAAAAAAAAAATTTGTAATAAGTATTGAAAGTTTCAGTTAAAGAAATTGCAGGTCTCATACACGGAAAGAACAAGATGATACTGGATATCATCCCAGATTATATTGAATGAAAAAATTTTCAGATAGTAGCTAGTATAATCCAGATAACAATGAGTATAATCCAGATTACAATGAGTATAATTCAGATATCACGCAGTATAATCTAAATTTTTTTAGCTACTATCTGAAATTTTTTTTTCACCACAAATATCACTGAGTATAATCTGGGATGATATCCAGTGTCATCTTGTTCTTTCCGAGTAAGTGAAAAAATCTGCTTAGTATATAAACATAACCAATAGAATTAAAAAATTTATTTTAAACAAATGACAATCGAATAGAATAAATTTGGTTACAATAAAAATTCATTATTTCTAAGTTAAAAAAAAAAATATAGGCTTCGGATAAGTAATCACCAACATATATACTAAAACCTTCGCTGAACACGCTGCATCTTATGGTATAAGTATTATTCCGATTAGTTCAGTAGTTTTCGCAGTATAACCGGACAAAAAAAGACCGGCTCTCCATTTATTAGTATAGATATATATTAACTTTTCTAAAATAAAAATAAAAATTTGAATTTTATGAGTTCTAAAAAAATTTTTCTAAATTCTTAATGAAATTTTACAAAAAACTACCGTGAAAAATAATTACCATAAAATTATTTTGCATAAAAATAAATTAATTACACAAAGTTTTATTTAATTACTCTTTAAGCATGAATGAATTTTCCACTATTTAACGAAAGATCATAAAATAAAATAAATTTGTAAAGAAACATTTCCTTCCCGACTGTATAATTATTATTATTATCATCGTCTTAATTATATTACGCATTCCATTATCTTTTCTTCAGACGATAATCCCGCAGTTAACGTCTTTGAATTTAAATGAGGTTCTTAAACATTAAAGTCTTTAGTGGTTAACTTTGAGAAATAGTCACTGACTGTCTATTTATGTAGTATTTAATTGTGGATGCGCACTTAACACACTCCGATTTATCATCAATAAATCCGTTTAACGTATACTGTATTACAGAGCTTATTCTGTGAGGCAAACTTTCCGGTTTCTCCCGTTAAAACACGGAAAATTATAATAAATTTATAAATTAACAAATTACCCGCATCTCGGAAATATTTAAAACATTTTTCGATAAATTTTCTCTAAAAATCTACAATACGGTACCTGGGATCAGGTAACTCGTGTTTACTTGGGCTACAACGCTTGTATTACGGTAATGCGTGTAAACCTCCGGACCGGATATACCACATTTGAATTGGTAATTGGTAATTATTATTACTCAGTCCTCCGTCAGTGTTTTTTTTTTTTCGCATCAGCTGCCCCAAATTTTTACTATTATTTTTTTAAATAAAAATGATTTATTTCATTGTCATAGCCGCGTAAATTCACCAGTTATTTATAAGGCATTGTACTAGTATAGTAAAAGATTATCTTGTAAAAAGTATCTTTATAATATAAATTGAGCGTGTGTTTCATACGTAAGGTGAATTTAAATTCAATGCATAGATAAGAGAGATAAAGTGAATTTTTATTTTCGGCTGTTATTTTTCTATTAAAAATCTATTGAGCAGTCGACTCAGTATTCAGTATAATAAGTACTAGTGAGTATACTGTTGACTTTAGTATCACGTGCCAAGATTTATTTACACACAGATGAAAGAAATGAATAAAAATAAAAAGGCAATTGTATATCCACATATTACACATTACATATCGGAATAGGAAGAAATAAAAAAGGCAATACGTGAAGGCAAGGCCTTCAAGTATTCGATGCATGCTCAGCGAGAGTTTTCTAAGATCGATCAAGGCAGATCGACCGGTCTTACTGGTATGTGCACGATTCACTTACAAACCTTTTATAGAATTTTATTAAATTTAAGTCCACATCATTTGACATGTTACATACTGTGCTATGCCTTTTTCATTAAATTTTATGCCTCTATCCTTTTTTTGGATTGCCAAGCCAAACTACTGATCTACTCTAAATATTTTAATCGTGTTTATTGACAACTAAACTTATACGCGGAGAAATTTTTTTTTTTATATTTTGTAGCTGGAAAAAAAAATTACACAGAAAAAAAAATTATCTTGAATCATGTAAATAATTTTGAAGAATTTCATGTTCTTGATTTGAGTAAAAAAAGGTAATTATTTACAAGTGGGCTATAATTAGGTGAAAAATTAACATTTTCAAATTTTTTTTATTCTATTTGTTCTTACGGCCATTTATGATAAAAAATGTCGAGAAAGAAAAAAATCAAGATTTCGATAGCTTTTTTGCCTTTAAAAGTTGAAAAAAATTTTGGCTCATGTTTTTGGATAAAATTTATATTTTATCTTTTTTTAATGTTTTTGATATATTTTTTTTTGAAAAAAACATAAAAAAAAAATGGTCAATTTGAAGAAAAAAAAAAAAATTTAACATGGGCTAACATTTTTAAATAATTAACTAGAAAAATTATCAAACTAAGAATTTTATCTTGGGTCTAGATTTTTTTTCTTGATTGATATTCATGTTATTTTTTTTTTTTTCAACGCTGGAATTATGTCACTATCATTAAAATCTGATAATCTCAATTATATATTTAGTTTTTTATTAATAGAAATATTATTTCTTTGTATCACAAATAATAGTCCAGTGTATTTTTTACAAACCAACGGAATCCATTTTTACACATGGTAAGCACGCACCTGCCGTAAAACCGGAAATGAGTGGTTGTCGCATAACAAACCTTGAAGAAGGGTCTTCCAAATAAAATACTACTGTACACCAGAAGTAAAACGAGAAACAATGAAATGTAACTTTTTGAGTCATACTGATTATTTATTTACTCAAAAAAGTTACCATGTGTGAATTAAAAATAATAATTCTTCAATACAATGTATCTTATATATTCTTATAAATACATGTTTATGGAGAATTGTTTGTCTCGGGATTTAAGATCAAGGACACTACTTTTTCTCCTATCTGTAAATATGACAAGACTTATTTTAAAAAAATGTTGCATTGTTCCCACATATCTTCTACGCGTACACACGACCTCTCACCTTTTTTTATTATTTTTCTTTCTTCATTTTTAAACTTTTTATCTCTATCTTGCATATTAACGTTTAACTATCCCCTGAGTTGTCGATCTTGCCGATACACACTACTACTACTACTACATGTACATTGTACATGGTATAGTAAAAACAACCGATGAAATCATTGCCTTAGCGATTTAGAAATTACTGCGCAAGAATGCCGCAGGATAATGTGTGATTACGAGACCCATGAATACTGACCAATAAAAAAAAATATATAATAATAATAATTTATGAAAATAAAGTGTTATATATAAACTGTGACAGTATAAAAAAATAATCTAACTTTACACCGGAAGTAAATAAAAAAATGTTTATAAAGAAAAAAAAGTCGTAATAAGTAATCATTTGACGGTTGTACGACTTTCTATTAGCTACACATCAATTAACACACGCTATTTGCTACGCTAATCTTAAGTTATCGCGCAATTAATAACAACTAAATATCACAGGTTTCATATTTTATTCCCTGATAATATTATCTATTTACTTTTACTCAAATTTATATTGTAATTATTTTATTTTTATACTTAGATATTGCAAAATTATGGTACTAAAAATACTACATACTCAATAATATTCTTGAATCGTACACTACCAGGGATCTTCTTTTATGGTTATTTTTATAAAGATAATGTTTGAAAATGTAAATATATGAGTTGTAAATATACATTTTGCCGATCGTTAAAAAATAAAATCATTGAAGTTGAATGTAGCAAGTGTAATATTAAGGAATATTAATGATGGTTATAGGCTCAACATTTAATTTTAAATGTCAATACAAATTTCATTTAGATAAAAATGTCAATCAATCATTTCAAGATTCAGGACAATAGTAGTAACAAGTTGATAAATTTATTTTTTTTTTTTTATTGAAATGGTTGTGACATTTTAATAATCTATATATTTATACAATTTTTTCAAAGCAACTCATTAATTTATTTATTAATTAATGATATTATAAATTACTAAAGAATCTTGGATAAGTTTTTATGTTGGTCCCCTAATTTGTAAGTGATAAAAAATTCAATAGAAAAAATTTTGTTTTATTTCTTAACGCATTTCAAAAATTTTGTTACTTAAAATTTTACTAAATTATTTTGAAAAAAAATCAATTATTATTTATTAAAAATAAATTGTCTGTTCTGAAACCATATTGTTATTTTTACAGAATTTCATTTGAAAAAATTAATTTATTAAAAAATTTTCAAATAAAAAAAATTGAAATTTTTATCTTGATAGGTAAAAAAATAATAAGTATAATTAAAATCATCTTCCTGGTATTTATGTACTAACAATAAATTAATCCCTTGTAAGTCATGAGAATTAAAAAAAACCTCATCAGCTCATCACGACATTGAATAGTCGGTGAAGATATTGTGAAAGTTTGTAAATTGGTTTATATGATTGAGAACGTGCGTTAAAAAAATAAAAGTTGCTAAAAATTGTTGCATATAAAAAAATAAATAAAAATGAAGATTTCTCGTAAGATAATATGCGTGATAGAGCTCATTATCATTAGAGTGATCATCATCAGCAGCAGCAGTCAGCAGTTTGCCGTCATACTTGTAACGAAATAGAAATCGGTACCGGAAGCAAAAACGTTTGATTCAGAGGTGTAAGAACAAAAGAAATAAATATTGTTTTTTTACTTTCGTATTAATAATAATGCTATAATCGCGATGCTTAGGAAAATTGGAACAGGATTAATACTTAATGATGGTTATTTCAACAGGTTTTTTGTTCCATATAGCGGGTTATAGACTTAAACATATGCATTAACTTTTTAGGTGAGACTTATACTTAAATGTTATAATTGTAATCAGCAAAATACGTTTTTTTTTCTTCGATACAATGTTAATATAATGTTTTTATTACAATATTTCAATATAGAAAGGTTTATATTTAAGTGGAATATTTTAATGTATTTAATATTAATTTAATGTAGGAATTTTGTGAAGAAATAATAAAATAATGTGTTTGATGATTACAAAACTATAATTAGGCAGACAAAAAAAAAAAGCTGTGATACGGTGATGGGAAAGTTTTATTTTGAGTCAATTAATGTTAATAAATAGAGACCTGAGGCAGCATGGGACTGTCTTGTAAATAAATATTCTTTCATAACAAAACTTTTATATCTTCAAAATTGTTTTCCAAACTTTAACTTTGAGAGAAAAAATTTATTTTAAAAAAATGGACATTGTTGTAGCAAGAAATTAATTTTCAACAATTTTATTTCTTAGCTGAAGAAATCAAAATTTTAGATAGACAGCTTGCGAATTTTTATCAAAAATTGTTTTCTCCCAAATCTAGAAAATTTTTTTTCAACAATAAGATTACTGTGAGAAAACATTTCTCATTTTTTTTCAAAAGAAATTTATTTTCTCAATGTAGACTTTTTTTTTTTACTGAAACTGTAAAGAAATTTTCTAAACACAATCTCCAAGGTTAGTCTTTCAAAATTTTGCCAGTAAAAATTGTCCATTTCTCGGCAAATAAATAATTTTAAAAGCTTTTAGATCTTTCAAAATGTTTCATAAGGTTGTTGACTTTTCCAAACAGTTCCCAGACACACATCTTACATAAAATAAAATGTTGGAAGTAAAAATTATTGTCATTCCCAAGAATTTCTCTAGGCGTATAATCATCGCAAAACTTTTGTGACTGCATATTAAGCTTAAAATATAATGTAATGGTAATTACTGTCATTAGAAATCTTCAGTGGTTACCAAATGACAGTTTTTTAGATTTACATTAATCAACAATAAATACGGCAAAACAAAAACAATCCCCAAAACAAATCGTTTATTTCCGTAGTTTTCTGTCGTCGCTATAATTTACATATTTTTACTATGAATAATAAATAATATGAGAGTATAAATATATATTGAAGGACAAGGTCTTTTAGAGCTGTATAAATAATTATCATCAACAATAATATTTACCACTTTCGTGATAATATTAACTGATGTAACCTCCAGAGGATTTATAATATCTGTACATGGTATATAATCCTCTCAACTAAAAAAATTTTCACATTAAATTATCATTACCCTACTACTTAATATATGTATTACGAAAATTCTGTCCCTGTGCAAAAAAAAATTTCTCTCATGAATTTTATTATTAAGTTCGTATTTTGAGACAAATTTTACAATAACTTTCTAAAAAACCTTTTCAATTTTTTAAAAAATACTTCTTTTTTCAAATGTAGAAAAAAATAATTAATAGAATTTGATTGATAATATTTTATAAAAAAATTAAAACAATTATTTAAATATCAATTAATGAAAATAAAATTCATCATAAAACAAAATTTTTTTGCACGTACTTAGGACGTATTATAATTACAAATAACATTTACTCATTAATAAAACTCATAAATTTTTGTAAGAAAATTAAAGTAATTTTTTGATAGGTATAATATTTGTTTAAAAACATAAATTGAAATTCATATCAAGAAAAAATTTCTTTGTACAGGTTACTATGAAAAATTTCAATAACAAAAATGAAAATTAAAAGAAAAAAAGACAAAATTATAGAAAAGATAATTTAGCACAGATTCTCAATAAACAAAACCTTGCAAACTTTCACATGTACACTTAACCCAAGTGCCGACTTCATTCAAGCTGATGAATCAAAAAAATTCTCATGAATTACAAGATATTAATACATTATACATTACTACTATTACTATTAACACATAAATACCGTGAAGACAGTTAATTTAAAAACCACGAAATTATACTTACAATTAGACCAGCAGCATCTACCAGCGAAAGAGAGAGCAAAAGATAAAGATAGTATCTAGGAGAATGGGTTAATTCAACCCATGATCATCAACTTTATCGTCCTTCCTTTCTCTCCTTTATTACTTGATTAACGCTGCTTATTAATTCCTGATTCATCAAACTTAATCCTCCACATTAATCCCTGCAAACTCACAACACACAAGACATATCATACATGTTTATTTAAATTAGGTATCATTTGTTTCTCGAAAACATTTATATTAACATTACCCATCGGAGGACTATCATTGACTAAAATTGTAAACAATATTTTTTTTTAATAATAATAATAATAATAAAATACACTCACATTCTCCTGTGACTTGATTTTACGTGCATATGGCATACCGAAGAAACCACCTGGTGGGGTACGACCCAGATAGCAGTCATTCGAAGGCTCTACTACTGAACAGCCGCACGGTTTGAGCTCACCAGGGTACCGCGGGAGTATCATACTGTTGGGTCCCCGCTAGTTTATCGGCTACCGCCGTGCCGACAACACGTTCTTTGATTTTATTTATCATTAATTTACAGTTTTTTCCTTTAATTTATCTAAAGTGAGTGATTTTATTCCGTAAATTTATTTCTTTAAGATGATTAAATTTTTTTGAAGATTTGTAATTATAAATTTAATTAATTATAAAATTAATAATTAATAATTAAAGTATAACATTCGAACGCAAGAAAATAAATAATACCAAGTTTTAATTATTATCATTGATATTGTCAATAAAATAATTAGTGAGGAATAATTAACAAGTGAAACGTCAACGCGAAGAAAACTAGCACGCGAAAAGCGAAGCGGTTGTACGTGTATACAATGTACATGTCTATTGTTTATATAAAAAGTAACTTACGGGTTAATTATTGACGTACACGTGTTGAAGAGTATAAATTTTAGCATTGTTATTATTGTTGCAAGTACAAGAAGTATATACAGGGGCGGGCAACGCATTGAAGACCGGAATTTAACAAGAAAGTTTATACCTTTCTCATTCCCGGTGACGACTTTAAGAGAGTTTATTAGCGCTAGATAATTATAATTAAATTCAACCAACCAGTCATTGTGTCTGAGGCTCCCACGACGTCTACTACGAGGCTGGTTTCCTTACTACGGTTTTTTCTCACGATTAATGAAGTACACGGGCACTACACTATTTTTATGCTCTCGTAGTCGTAAGGGAACTCAAGAAAACTAGGAAGAGGAAACTGCTCTCGCGCGTGGCCGGAAATGCCAAATTTATATTTTGCAGTAATTTTATAATATAATATGAGATGAAATTAATTGTAAGCTTATTCGCCAATTTTTACAGATTTTCTTATTGGTTGATTAAGGTCACATTTTTTTTATTTTTATGATCAACATTATGATTATGATTATTACTATTACATATCCTCGTTTTGATAAAAAAAAAAAGAAACTCGCGTTGTCATTCTGGGTAAATTAATGTAAAAATGGCTTTCTATTTAAATTCTAGGAAATATTACTTGCGTGAGAATGTTATATTGTTGTCAATAATTGATAGTTTCTGTACACTGTTGTTGAGTTTTTTTTTTTTTTTTTTTTAAAGAAATTTTTGTCCTTGAAATTTTAAACTTGTAAATTTTGTGGGAATAATTAAGACAAAATTAAAGCTCAGCTTTAAATTAAAATAAATTTTCAGTTGATATTTTTGATAGTGGCAATTGAAAATTTTCATTCTAAAAAATTGAATAAAGTCACAAATTGGTCAAAAAAATTATAATAATTAAAATAATGATAATAAGAATTAATTAAAGCTGAGCTAAAAATACATTAATTAAAATTTTTTATCAATTTATTTATAATTATAAATTACAAAAAAAAAATTTCTCAATATTTACAATTTTTCAAGTCACTGGTTTTAATATTTAACAAAATTTTTATCGAGCCATAAATCATAAAAAAAATTCATAAACAAATAAATTGACTGTTACTTAAAAAAAAAAAAAATTTCAACAGTGTAAAAATTAATAATTACAAATCAGTACCGTAAAAAACGCAAAAATTTATAGGCAATGTCAAGGTGAAGTGAACTGTTAAAATTCTTAAAATGTACCGCGAAGTGTCAGATGTGGAGGGAGTGTTCTCGCGGCGAATGTCCAGTAATTGGGCCGAGCTGCCCCAAACACTGCGCCGTCGCCAAAAGCACCGTCCCGAAATCCTGAACCAATTCACGGACAATTTTGACTCTCAGGAACCAGAGTTCCGAAAAAATGAGTCTCAGCCCCCGATGGACGTGCGAAGAATAGTAAAGCGCTCAGAATTCTTACGAAAATTTGAGATGAACGAATCGGAGCATAAAAACGATTCCTGCTGGGACCAACGCTCCGAAAAACGATTAATCTACAACGACTACAAAAAGACCGACTTTGGTCCTAAATTTTTCTCGAGAGTCAACCCGAATTTTCCCAGCATGATGATCAGAAACGAGTACCGCAGTCTCTCAGACGAAGAACGGAAAACAAATTCTCCTGATAGTTTGTTAGTTAAATCCTCAGATTCGGACTCTAGTAGCGACGAATACGGGCACACAGACGATTCAGGAGCATTTCTTGAAAATGACAAACTAAATGCCGGTCAAATTGGACAACGTGGTCGCATTGCAAAATTATTTTCTCGAGAAGAAAACACTAAAAAATCTTCCAGCAAAGTAAACAGCAGCGTTAAACATCAGGAACAAATTTCAAACAGAAAGTCTTCGAGCAGCGAATCGCGGAAGTCTGTGAAAGATGCCCAACTGGTCACGAACAAGAGTTCCGATCATCTCGAGGAATCTCGAAGGAGCACTTCCTCGTACGAGTACGAAAACATTCCAAGGATTGATGTCTCAAAGGTTCTTGGCGAGCAACCAAAGACGCGTGGTACTAATACTGATCGTAGGCACCCGACTATTGAAGAATTAAGAATGGAGGTCGGGTGTCAACTCAGGAGTCGTAATTCTTACGAACCTCGTCAGGAAAATCACTTAAGAAAAATTAGCTTACAAGGTTCGAATTCTCCGGTTTCATTATCGAGTTCTTCGCCTCCGGGTTATTATAGTAATAATATTAATAATAACAATAATAATAATAATAATAATAATAATAATAATTGCAATCGATCATCGATGGAAGAGCTGAGGCTCGAGGGGTTCATTCAGGACATGTGTAAGATGGAGCAAACTAATAATAATAGCAATGGGAACCGCGTTAATGGTGAGAAGAAAAAATCAAAAATGGAAACAATCACCGAGGAGAAGCAAGACGGAAGTAAACTAAGTGTTAGGGAAATTCTCAAGAGATTCGAGGAGCTGAGAATGCAAAATGAAGCCCAACAACAACAGCAGCAGCAACAGGTTGAAGAAAAAGAAAAAAGTGGAGATAAAACGCTTACTACTATTCAGGAAACACTGCAGAAATTGGACGAGAAGGTCAAGCGATCGAGTAACCAGGTTGAGACGAGTTTTACAGTATTCTTTTATGTTTTATTTGAGTTAATTTATTAATAATAATGTTTATGTATTATGTTATGTTATGCTGCAAGATGTAAGATATAACGGGTTAAAAGTCTGACTGGGTGTTTATCAGTGCAGTTGTTGTATATTGTAGGTATTATGACCGTGTAATTGTGGATGTGGTGGATGGTGGTTAGTATAGTCGAGTAGCTATTCGGGGCGTATTAAATAAATCATAAAAAATTCATACGAATCCGAGCGTTAATTATTTAGTGCAGAACCTGCCGACTGTGACGGATAGACGGAGATTCGAGAATATGGAACGTACATGGTAATCCTGGGTAACTGTAGAATGTTTGAGCACGTCGAACTTTACACTCTCTTTCGTTCGATGGATGATATCATGCAGATGGTTATGAATGAATTCGATTCTGATTTAAAAGGTTTTTTATTTTTTTGGTATCTCTACAATAAAAATACATGACAGTTTGAAGTTAGTCAATAGTCGAAAAAATGAGACCTGATTCCTTATTGGTAGAATATAAACCCTCCTCAGTTACTATTGGTCAATCTCCTGGCACGTGAACATATCAATATATCGATATAAATCGAACAGGATAAATTCATTCGAGAATTTCGATAGGGGGCACGCGAATGCGCGCCGTTAAAAATTCTAGTTAAGATAAAGTGAGTGGAAAATTTTTATATTTTTCAAGGATGATGACTCGAATTAGACGAATTAAATTAATTAATTAAAAATCCTAGAAGAAATGTTTAATACCTTGGTAATATCAAACGCAAAATTGTATCGTAAAACAGAAGAAAATTATTTCTATTGCAAGTAAATATTATGCAATAAAATTTTTATTGAATCGCTCATTAAGTAACTTTACAAATATAAATTTTATTTTATTCAACTGAGTGTTTATTTAATTCAATAAAAATTTTTTTTAATTAAAAAAAAAATTAACAAGTAAGCAAATAATATTTAATTGAATCTAATTACTTTGGAGCATTCCTTTCAAGTCTTTAATCCATCAGTACTATACATTTATTTTCAAACTATCCATGATACTAGAATCGTAATTATTTTTATCAACAATTACATTAAGTTACTTTTAGAATAAATCTTGATTCTGAAATCATTGATTTCTTTAATAGCTAAGATTTTAACGAAATTTTTTATCTACTACTATAAGTTTCTTTCGGAACAACCGATAATGCTAGAATCTATTCTTTGCAATTGAGAATTTGATTTTAAGTTTTAAATCAGATACAATAAATCTATGAAGCTAGAACCATTAAATTTTAAGCGGCTAAGATTTTAATTTGATTAAAAATTTTTAATCCATTTCAATAACATTATATCGGAACAACCCATGGTGCTAGAATTATTTATTTTTACATGAATCAGTTTAAATTTAAATTTTATCGGAAAATCACTTTTCTTACAATATCTTTCAATTTTTGAATACATATACTTTTAAGTGTCCTTCATACGAAGGAATTTTTTTTTAATAGTCCTTACGGCACTAAATTTCGAAATATTAGCGATTAAAAATTGATTTAACATGTATTCCCTATGCTGACTGAAGTTAGAGTGAACATTTTATTAAATAACAACCATACTTTTCTCAGAATTATTTTATGAAAGTAATAATAATTAATTGAAGATATAACAAGTATTTTTTATCAAAAATAACATAAATGAGCGGTATTCATTTTTTTTTAATTTTTGAAGTTAGTGACTTTCGATATCTTACTTACTTCGAAGTAAGTGAGAGATAGTCTGTAAAGAGAGGCAAGACTAGTGCGTGAGAAAGAAACCAATAGCCGTAACCTATTGATGTTTTTTTCTTACCTATGAACATCCTTAAGATTTTTAATTCAATGCTATAAATTTATTTAAGGACAATCAATAAAACTAAAATTGTCAATTTTTTTAGCAACCATTTTCAAGCTGAGATTTTAATTTTCTCTTGCATCATCTTGCATATGTATTTTTAACATAAAATTGCAATAAAAATTAAATATCAAGGACAGCAACTAGAAAAAAATCAACTCAGCTTATATTTCTCAGATTTTCATAGAAACTATATGACCAGATCTTGACTCGTCTAGAATATATAATATAATAGTAAAGAGTAATTTAAGATCCTAGAGAATTTCGATCGATGCATTAATTCCGCGCTCAACCGCCTTCAAGAATAATCGCATTCCGCTCTAAATGACCAAGGGAGGTCTTATCCGTGAGCATTTGATTGCATGGATAACTCGTTTTCTCGTGTTATAGTAAGACGAGAGATCGAACGCGGTATATATAATAATCTTAAGATACGTGGTACGTGCTAGAGTTCCTTGTAAATTCGATAAAAAAAACTCTTTAAATTACAAATTACGTAAATAAATAAATAATTAAAAAGTCGAAAGTTTAAGAAATTTTAAAAATTTTTTTACATTTTTAATCAAGAGATAGTAATTATTTAGGTCAGATTTCAATCAGAAATTTTTATTAATTACCGTCTTCGGAAATATTAATTATTAATTGCATTCGCTTCTTAAAATTTGTTTCATGCATTATTAATAAATTTTTTGTTTGTTTTTTTTTTGCAGGTTGACCAAAAACCGCAGCACAAGACCCATCACGAGAACCACGTCTCGCAGATTACGAAATCGATCCAGTCTCAACCGAGCTACGGGAATAATAACAGTAATAATAACAATAATAATAACGTCAGTCACAACAATCAAATTCACAATCAATCAAACCACGTTAACCGGGAGACAAATCACTCGCCCGTAAACCGAGTCCCGGGGGGTCACACGTCCCCAATAGTACAGGCAAATGGCGGAAGCAACCACAACCAGAAAAACCACCGCAACAGTCAGCATCACGGCGGCCAAAATCAGGAATGGCGGCAGCCTGAAGAAACTAATAATAAATCCCCCGAAGAAGAATTTTACGAGTGCGGACCGGTTGTTAATGATGGAAAGCACTCACTACTTCAATATGCCATGTTAAATTTCCGGCAGAGCACTGAAAAGTAGGTTTTTTTTCTTCATCTTAGTGAATACAAAAATCTAATTTTTTTTTAATATTTTGAGAACAAACTGCAGCTTATACACAGTAAAAAATTTTGCTTCATTGTGTCGAAAAATTTTGAGTTAAAAATTTGTATGTTAAATATTTAACACTTTTTTGTGTTGATTAAACACAATAAATGTTAAATTTACACATAAAAGCGTTAAATATTTAACACAAAAATTTTTAACACTAAGTATTTTGACGCAAAATTTTTTACTGTGTGGAAAAAAAAACTTTTTATATCATTTATCAAATTTTAGTAAAATCATTTAGTTCTTTACCATTTTTAGATTTTTATTTCTAACAAACAAATTTGTACAATGATAGAAGGATTTATTAACTATTAATAATTCAATTTATTTGAAAACAATTATTTAATTTATTGAATTTTAATAAATATTTTTTAATATTCAATAAATATTTATTTGGGAGGAAAGTACATTTATTAATAGTTAATTTTTGTTTCGCTTGCAATGTTATATATGAAGATTGCTTATAAACAAAAATTATCTTTATAAATTATATATTTGCATTAATTATGTTGCATTATAATAACGTTTATTGCAACATACCGAATTCTATCACAGGTCATAATTACCTTTTATATTTTTAAATATTAAAACCGTTAAATTATTTGGTGAATTGAATTATCGTGTATTCCAGCTATAGAGTTATAAAAAGTATGTCAAAAGAAAATTGCTAATTTTACTTTTGATTTTAAATAAACATTTGTTAACATTTAATAAATCAAATTTAATAAATAATTTATTAACTAGTAAGGTAAAAGCCTTATGATCACTTTATGATCACTCCATGTATTTATATACCTATATTTGTGAATACTGAAAAAATATTTTAAATAATTCCATTCATATTTTTTTTTAATTTTTACGAGAAGAATTCATTTCTGTTAAACTATTTATCAGTTACAAAAAATTCTAAGAAATGTCTATTGAATTTAGTTTCATAAAAAATTTTATTAAAAAAATTTTGCATCGACGTGAGTTGGTCTGAACTCAAACGAATTAATTAATAGATTGATTCTTAATTTTTAATTCCAATTTTTGGCTCTCTGTTTTTTATTTAATTTTTTATTATTATTAACATATATATATTTTTTTTTAATTGATCACTTTATCATGTCATTCATTCGTCATATCGTGTAGTTTCATAATTTAAAAGTTTCCTATTCCATAAAGTATAATAAAAATTTTTTTTATTTTTTTGAAATAAATTTAAAAAAAAAGAAAAGTTTGTTCTTAAATAAAAAAAAAAGGATATTATTAACTTAAAAAATTAGAGTAGCAATTTATGTCCAAAGGCAAAATTTTTTATTAATCTAATCTGTCATAAATCTATGATTTATAACTTAATTAATGAACTAATTAATTAATTAATTAATTGGCTTGTTTTATGTTAGTGTGTAATTATTAATTGTTATTATTCTTATAATGATTATATTAGGAAATAAATATATAAAACAGGTGGTAATTGTATCAAATTAGTCGCATTAACAGTATCGCGGTGGAAAATCTTAACATGAAAAATAAAAATAACGATGGCTGGGCATGTACGCGGTAACAACTTTCACGATAAAAATGTCAATGACTTGTGGCATGTGGCATGTGGCCACATGCCAATAAGAGCATCATTTAAGTAAAGTATCAGTAGACCGAAGTGAAAAGTAAACGCGGAAATCAAGTGAGAAGTCAATTGGTTGGGAATATCAATCAGTTTTGTTAAAATCCACTTGACGTGTTAATTTATAAGTTTCGAAATACTTAAGCGGTTCTTATCCAGTTTAAATATAAGCAGCATAAGTAATAATTACTCTATTATTATTCATATTTATCGGGACGAGTTATCGTGAAAAATGATGAGGGGTTTGATCTTTAGCGAACCCTGTCCCAAATACATTGAGCGACCGGTCGTTCGACTTTCTCGCGAAAAATGTCGTCAATTGAAGATGATAATGATGATTATCATTATCATTATGATGATTGTAGTCCCGGAGAAAGATGAAAATTAAGAAGAGATTAAGAATATACTATAAACCTCAAAAATAAAAGGAAGTTCGTCGTACGCGATTATATAAATATAAATATATTCATTTTTGGTTATAAATTAGTAGTACTTTTGCCTCAAGCCCGCTGCCCAATTAATTTTTTTTATTACTAGCTTTCAAATTTATATCGAGGGATTATGGTAAAAAGTGCGACTTCTAAAATCAATGATTTCACTTTGTATTTTATTTAAAAATAAAAAATCATTGTTTAGAAATTAAAAGCGTCTTTATAGTAGCACTGAATTTAGCAAATATGTTACATTTTTTTTTTGCAAATAATTTATTTCACTAAAAAAAGTTTACCTAAAACAAGAATATTTTCTTGAGTCAAAAAATTTTTTTTATCTTTGCAAAGATAGTAAGGATTTGTTTATAGTTAAAAATATTTATTAATATTTAACAAATCATTTATTAGAGACCTTTTTTTAGTCCTTAATAAATATTTTTTAGTATTTAAAAAGATTTATTAATAAAAATTTAATTAATTTAATTAATTAATTAAAAATTAATTCATAAAAATTTGTTCTTATATTTTTTTCAAATTTCTACAAGCGCAAATTTTTTACAGTAAACTTTATTTTTTTTAAATAATCAAAAAATAGTCAGCTATTAACTAACTTCAATATCAACTCATATCATCTCAGTTTTTTTTATTAATTCCTTAATAAAAATCAATGGTATATTTATTCTTGAAACTGTAAAATATTTAAATTTAAATTCAATAAATTACTGTAGTAATTGAAAAAAATAAAATTTATTCAAATGATTATAAATTAGTATTGATAAAAATTGAGGTCTTGAGAATATTTTTTATATTAAAAACAACTATTCAAATATTTTTATATAAAAAATTTATAATTCTAACGAAAAAAAATTAACATAAATGTTTGATATTATTAATGATACTTTCTTCTTCATAAAAAATTCAAATCAATCTTAAACATTTAATGATCTAAAAATTTTTATCTTAGTCTTTGATTTATTCGCTAAGTATAAATAAAAAGACGTCGAATTTTTTTACAGCTAATAACATTATTACTGTAATAAAAAAAAAAAATTTTTCCCCATTCTGACACTTTAATCCTGAATCATAAATTAATGTCATTGACTTGTGCTGCAATAAGACAATAATTTAGTTGTTGATCTGAGTATTTTATTAGCAAGCTTGTAAAATAAATGATTGAGAAAACTTATATGATGGAATGCTCATCTTGAAGCATCTCGCTGCGTTCTATACGGTCAGGATGGGATAGGAAAGAATAGGCTAGAAAGTTACGTAATGTTCGTGCGTCGACCGGTGAAACAAACCGTGTTGAGAAAGCATAACACTGTATATTGTATCCTGAGTACCGACACAAGAAGATATGATCATGCCAGGTGGCTTTTCATGCGGCAACCGATCGTTTTCCTCGTAAAAGTACAAACTCAGCTCGTAATTTTTGAGCTAGACTGCGGCATATCTTCGCAAGTTTTCAGTCTAGACGCTTCGGGAAAATAACAGTAATAAAATAAAATAAAATTATAAATATATATCTGTTGTTATTCTATAAAAAAATTAAAACAAAGGTTTATTATTGGTAATTTAAAATATATCGATGGCGCCATGGGATCGCTTGTAAGAAAAACAGACGTTACATTACATTGTTGAAAAGTTGTTCAATAAATGTTGTACATTTATGAGAAAATGAGGAAATGAGTGGTATTGCGTGGAGAGACTTGAACTGTGTACGATAATGTTGATGTTTATGCTTATATTGTTGCTAAATTGATGTTATTGCAGGTTCGAGATGATGAAGACCGCTGATGGATCGATAAGTGGCTCATTGAAGGTCATCGAGTCCTTAAAGAACAAGAAGAAGAGCAAGAAGAACAAGGGCCAGCAGGACGGTGCCGAGTGGACTTGGAAAGAGCAAGTTGATCTTGTTAAATTTTCACCGGTCCCTATCGAGCAGAGTCTCCTTAGATTGGACACAGAGCTTAGTTCACTTGCCGTCGAGTGTTTCTTGTGTCTTATGAGGTACATGGGTGATCAACCATTACCCCCGGACATGAGTGAAGTCAAATGTGTATATACGATACTCATGGTGAGTGAAACCTTTACTTAAACTTTCTACTGTACTTATAAGAATAAATAATTTTATGTTTTTATTGTTCCTGTTATTAACTTTATAATAAATCAACTCAGTTATTAATCATTCTTAGTAGTCAAGCTTGTGTCGGCAGAATTGTAATTATATGCTTAGATTGTCCTTTCTGCAAATATGGAATAGAAGACTTTATTGTAATTTTATGCAATTATTTATGGGAGAAAATTTATTTTACAGAGAATTTTGTTGCGACAAATATTAAATATTGTAATATTTATTGAATTAAATGTTTTTTCAAATTTAATGCAGTTTGGAAAAAATAAGTTTAGTTTATTAACAATTATGCCAAAGCTAATGCCGAATGGCAAAGAGAAAATATACAAAGAATTTTTTACATTATTGGGCAATTAAAGTACGTACAATTAGAGTATTTAACATAAGAATATTTAAGATAGAAAATAGTGAATTGATAAAGATTATGAGTGAATATAAAAATTGAATTTATAAAAAACTAGCTGTTACCCGCCCGCTTCGCTGGGCATTTTATAGAATTGTATTTTTAGATCTAAACTTGAAATTTAATTTGAGTATTGTTTTGACTTTCACAGATTTCAAATTCAATCGAATTCGTCTGTACCTTTTATTCATATGATTATTTTAACTTATATTCATTGTAACTTTCAATGTGCGAACACTACAACATTCCCGCGGGTTTCTTCCAAAAAATGAATAATAATTAAGACGAAGAAAAAATTTAAAACGTGCATGAAAGTTTTTGTCAAAGTAATTGCAGGTCTTATTAGTAAAGTTGAAATCTGCCTAGCTTAAAGTGCAAAGAATTATGCTGTTAATCAAAATTTCCTCCCTCACATCAATTTTTCATAGAAAATTAATTGTATACATTTTACGAATTCTATTAAAATAAGTAGCCAAATTTATTTTCCACAGCTCAAGTGTTTAGAAAATGCATTTATTTTAATCTGTTGGATTTCGGCGATCCCGTAATAAGAACAATTTATCGGTTGTGTGATCAGCAAAAATAAAATGTATGTAAAATTTTTAATCCGTTGAGTAAATAGCTACATGTAAAGTTAATTTTTGGAAACCTTGCAATGACTTTTTCTCCGCTGCCAAAGAGACGATTGTTGTAATAAAATAAAATTATTGAGAAAGAAAAATATTTAAATCGATTGACCTTGGAGGCCATCCCTGTAATTTCCTGTTTCTCTTGAGATTCTATCAAATTTTATATCTGTAGGAACAATATTAATAGTAAGAATATGAATTTTTTGACAATCATCACTCTTGCACTCCTATGTGGGGGAAGAATTTCGTAAGATTCTATTTGAGATGATTTGTTCATTATAAACAAAAGATTCCAACAAAAGTTCGAGTCCATAGGAACTGTTGTTTGGAAATGAGAGATTTTCATCGTTTGCGCGCCTCCAATCTCTTTTATAGTTAGAATTCGAGAAAATCCATTCTTAGCCAAATTTGACATCATACACGAAGATTTCTACTAAATTTGGAGTCTGTAGAAGTTACGGTTTGAGAAAAGAAATTTAATATTTTAACACCCACCCCCGCAATCCCCATCGGTAGTAGAATTTTTTGAAATCCATTTTTAGATGGTCTCTACATGAGAAATAAAAGATTCCTACGAAATTTTGAGTATTCAGAAGCTATATTTTGGAAATTAAGATTATTTATTGTTAACACTCACCCCCGCGATCCTTATTGGGAGTGGTTAATTGTAAAATCCGCTCTTAGATCATTTCTATATCACATATAGAAGACTCCTACTAACTTTGGAGTCTATAAGCGCTATAGCTTGGAATTAATAATTTTTATTGTTAAAACCCACCCCCGCAAGCCCCTGTGAGGTGAGCTATCCTAAAATTCGTTCATATATTATTTCTACAGCTCTTACAACTCTTAAAAACGGGAATTTTTCATTGTTAACGCCCCCCACAAACCTCTTTGGGGAAGGAATTTCTTAAAATTCGTTCTTAGCTGACCTCTACATGGCAAAAGTAATATTCCTACCAAATTTCAAGTTTCTATATTCCCAAGATATCGTGATGAGTGACTATATCTATAGAAAATCTCACATATACATATATAGAAAATTATTTTCATTTTCACTGTTATTTATATTAAATATAACCAAAGAAAGACAAAAATTTGACAGATTCTTAACGCCCCCAAAATCTCCTCTTGGGCTAAAATTTTACGAAATCTGATAGTAGGCGATCTTAATTTAACAAATATGAAATTATTATTAAATTTTATGTCTGTGAGCGTTTTAGTTTAAAATTTTCATTTTTTTTCATTAGCGTCCCCGTAACCGATTTTGAGACTTAAACTTTATTTAATACATTCTTGTTTGCTCTCAACATCACCCAAAAAAATTCTCTCCAAATTTCATGTCTAGAAGAGTTAAAATTCAAAATTTAGTTTTTTATGATTTTTTCTAATCATTAACGCCCCCGCTATACACTTCGGAGATTCAACACCGATAAAAAAGTTAGCCTATCCATTAAGTCATTGTATCCTCTACATGGATGCGAAATTTCAATTCAATTGGATGTATAGTTCCATAGTTTTAACGGAACAACCATAAAAAACTCTATAGATTTATATATTAGTATAGATATAGATATAGATTAACTAACTAATTTAAGTGCCTATGAATTGACGTTAATTTAAGTTTACTAGAAATTTGAAGACTAACAATAAAAATATGAGAATTAACTAATAGTTTAGGATTAATTAAAAAAATAATCAAACATCTTGTTTTTGAAAACCTCCAATAAGTGGTGAAATTTGCTCAAGTATTTTTAAGTTTTCTCATAAATTTATTGGGTAAAATGCTTATTATTAATGATTTGTTTGAAATTTTTCTTCATGCAACCGTTGAATATTAGTAATCGAATAATAAATTATATACATAATTATTTAAATCACAGCAGTAATAATTAAAATAGCTGTTTATTAGTAATCAAGTATTATTTAATGTAAATTATTATTTTCCGGGTATAATTAACTTCTATTTCTGCTTGGATAACACTTTTTGTTATGACACGAAAAATTAAATGACACTTTTTTTATGTTTTCTTAAACTGACGTTCGTAAATAAATCTGTGTTCTTTATCTTTTTTTGGGTATAATTAATTAACTACACTTACAATTGAGATTAATTTTTTATAATTTATAGAGAACACTCTATAGGAGAAATTTTGAATTGATCCGCGTCCCGGAATGCCTCATTATTTTCTTTGTTACCTGAAAAAATTCACATTAAAAATTAAAAGTTATTAAATCAGACGAATACACACAATTACTCAGGTGTAATCACCGGAATTAATATTTGAAAACGGATCTTGATAAATAAAAATTATTTCCAAAATATTATTTCCGATTTTTAACAAGCTGTATTTCGTATGGAATGATCTATATGTATTGTTTACTTATATAAATATGCATTATTGAATAAAGTAATTTCAAAAGCATGTGAATGATTACTTAAGCAAATATTGCACATTCTAATGGTTATTATATTGATACAATACTGTATAAATATTAAGACTCTGTGCATAAAATTTTTTTAAATTTCACTCTTAATTTTTAATCAAAATTAATTTAGCAGATATTTAATAATTTTTTAGAATTAATTTAATTGTTAAATAAAATTAAAAATTTGTCAAGTGACAGCTAACTTTAATGTCACCAATTTTTATTAAATAAATTTCTGAAAGATGAATAAAATCTTAAAAAATTGAAATTAAATTTTTTTGCTCGACTAATAATTAATTCTGATGATTAATCTTAACAATTTAAAGTAATTTATTTAATTTTTTTATTTGACATACTTAACAAAGTAATTATATTGAAATAATTTACAGTTATGCTGCCAACATTTGAATAAATATCTGATTTTTGTATCATCAATCAAATACTAGAAAAATGATGGAAAAAATATTAATTTTTAATTACAATTAATTTGAAAAATTTTTAAAAACTTTTAAAAGGAGTAATGCTTATTTATGATTAATTTTTTTTTTTTTGTTTTAGCATTGCCACAAATTTGAACCATTACGAGACGAAGTGTTCTGCCAGCTAATGAAACAAACGACGAACAACAAAAGCCCAAACCCAGATAGCTGTCAACGCGGCTGGCGATTATTCAGCATTGTCGCTGCTTACTTCACCTGCAGCGAAGGACTAAGACCTTACTTGATAAAATACCTAGAAACTGCGGCGTACGATAAAAGACGGGCGTATCACGGAACCGCGACAGTCTGCCTTCAGAATTTGCGAAAAACCGTAAAGTACGGCGGGCGAAAAAACGTGCCCAGCGTGGAAGAAATAATGGCCATCAGCGCGGGAAGAAACGCGAAGAGACAAATATACAGACTGCCTGGTGGTACCGAGAGAGTCATTAACACCAAGTGTACCACTGTTGTTCAAGTAAGTCAATGCCACTTTTTTATTATTAATAATAAAAACTTATAACAATACTTTGCTTCAACAATAATCTGTCTCATATTAAGGATGTCATTGAGGAAATGTGCAGCGTCATATCCGTGAGAAATCCACACGAAATGGATGAATTCTCGCTATATTGTATCGTCGACGGTGATGCTTTCACGATGCCTTTGGCGCGAGATGAATATGTCCTTGATGTTACCACCGAATTGCAAAAGAATCATCAAGTATTTTATTTGATATTCTGCAGGTAATTAGTTCATGATAAATACATTCATCATTTTCTGAATGACTCATGATGCATAGCATCAGAGAGTGCTTTACGATCGAAAAATTTGTTTTCTTTAATCTATTATTATGTGCAATTAATATTTTTTATACGCTCTTCTGGTTTTGCAGAACCAGAGGAGCGTATAGAAAATTTTTTTTTTTTTGCCAATCAACTAGGGAAAAAATAATCAAAGTAGCGTCTAAGAACCTCCTAACGTCGAGATCTAATGAAAAAATTATTTTTTATAATTGAACTGAAAATACTACCACAGCCAAAACTTTTTAAAATTGTCAATTTATGTTAGGAGAAATTAAAAGTTTTATTGTATTTTTTTTCAGTAAATTTTTACTAAATACAAAAAATTTAAAATTTAAAGAAAATTGGGATATGTTAGTGTTTTCAGTCTCACTTATATAGCCAAAAAGGTCTATCAAGCTAGCATGGACTCGTCCATCATGCATTGACTTATTATTCAAGCAACAAAATTTATTTGTAGTGCTAAATTTTTACTTATTAGTCGGTCCATTTAGAACATTGTTGCTTGTTTAGATTCCGAGAAATCAATAACAATATCCCTCCAAGATAGGTTTTGCCGCTGCTAGCTTGACGACGCTCTTCCAAAAATCAATTTTTCATTACATCCCGACGTTTTAAGGTTTTTTGAAGCTACTTTGACTATTTTTTCATATATGCTCTTTTGCCAAAGCCAAAGCTTTGGAAATTTTTTTTGTTAAAATCGAAAGGGCGTATGTCAAAAAAAATTTTTTTTGCCTTTTTCAACAAGATTTTTACTTTTAATACATTCTCTAGTTGATTGGAAAAAAAAAATTTTTTTTATATCCCCTTTTGGTTCTGCAAGTCTAAAAGGGCGTATATTTTGAGGTACGCTTTTTTGATTTTAATAACGCGAATTATATTAATAATAATTTTTTTTTTTTTATTAAATAGATCGGTGTGGTATTACCCTTTGAGACTGGACGCAGCTTTGTACATAGAGGTTGTTTTTAATCAAATTGCACCAGATTATTTGGAAGGACTTTTGCTAGTTATTCCTGAAGATCATTTACCCCAAGAAGTTATTGTAAGTTTTATTCAAAAAATACAATGATAAAAGAATTTATTAACTATTAATATAAATTCATTTATTTGAAAACAATTTATTTATTTATTAAATACAAACACTCGTTTATTAATCATTTATTGATAGTTTTTTGAAAAAAAAAAAAAAGTGAATTAATTAACAAATTGTTATTAATTAATAATTTTCACCGGAAAAAAAATTTTTAATTTAATACAACCATTCTTTTATTATTAATTTTTTTCTTCTACTTTTTTTTTAAAGAAAACTATTAATCTACCCAATTTAATGGAATTTTATTCTCTATTGAAGTTGTAAGATTATAAAAAGAATCAAAAAAAAATTTTTTATTCAAGGATCCAAACAAATATTTATTAACAGTTAAAGAATTGCGCCGGATTAATCTTTCTTCAACTATTAATAACTCTTATTCAATCAATGATTTATCAACAGTTAATGAATATTTATTAAATCATCTGATGTTAAGAAAATCATTGATTAACAATTGATGCTAAAATTAACATACATCTCATAATTTATAAAATTTTTTAAACAGATAAATAATTATAAAAAAAAACTTGGAAAAAAAATTCCACAAGTATAAATTACAAAAACTATGAACGCAATTTTTTTTTAATATTTTTAAAGATGTCTGTTGATTTTAGTATCATAAAAAAATTTTTTATATTGATCATGATTGATGCTGTATGATTTATTAAAATAAAAAACTTAATTATTTGTATTTACAGTACGATATGGCTCAAATAGCTGCTTTATTGCACCGAGCAGCGGATATGGCCCACGATCCATCAACTAAAGAAATAAAATACTTATTACCAAAACCCGCGCTCAGCTTACGAGAGCCTAAACCTCAGCAATGGGGTAGTATGGTCCAGCAAGCGTGGAATAATATTCAACACAATACTCCTGCTGTTTGTAAAGCCCAAGTTCTAGGTAATTAACTTAAAATTAATTTTTCATTCATATACATGAAGTATATGTTCTTAATAAATGGGTTATCGCTTCGCTGAACGAGGTCTTGGATAAATTTTTTTTTAGTTACTTTTCATACTAACAGTTTTATACAAATATGTTAGATGCATTTTTATAAATAATATATTTAATTACAGAAATTCTGTCGAAATGGCCGCTATTTGGATCGAGTTTCTTCGCTGTAAAAAGAATACCAGAAAACGGCAAAGAGAAAGGAGGAGATCACATTCTAGCCCTGAATAGACACGGTGTTCACTTTATCGATTTAATGACACACGTATGTTACTATTAGCATTTTTATTACAAATCCATCTACATATTACATATAATTTCTAGCCAACATTTAAATAATAACGGCAACACCAATTTATTATTACTTAATTGCAGGTAACGTTGTATCATTATCCTTTCTCGGAAGTAATATCGACGCGTAAAGTTAAATCCGAAGAAGGAGCTCTTTACCTGGACATGAAATGCGGTAATTTGATGCAGCAAAGAATAACAAGATTGCAAACAGAACAAGCGCATGAAATTTCACGCCTAATCCGACAGTACATTACAATGGAACAGCGGACAACGAATAATCAAACAACCGGTCTCTCTTACGGCTGGAAATGATTTTATTCATTCATAAAATTATTAATATCACTAAAATTTATTTCGTTAATAATATTAATTTTTTTTAAGATGGCAAGCGTAAAAAAACAATTAATAATTGCGACCTTTAAATTCAAAATGCTCAATTATATCGGTGTGTAAATAATAAATAAGTAATTATATTTTATTTGATAAAGTGGCGATAAATAAGAGCTAATGCTGCATTTAATAGTAAGTATGTTTAGTTATGTTATGGTGTAATAGCTCAATACAACTTTTAAGTGACTAATAATAATTAAATTAGTTATTATCGATATTATTATTTGCCCAATTTTTGTCTTTTATTTTGGGCATAAATAAATTGATAATTTAAATATGATATTAAATGTTGAACATTGATCAATTAAATTTAATTCAATTGATTAAGTGTTTTATTTACGCTAAGTCCATCGATAAGTCATAAATAAATAATTGTTGTTATTATTAAAGATATAATATTATTGTTTAAATTACTCGAGATTTATTGTTTAATTTTCTTTTTAATCACTCAAGTCGGTTTTAAAAACGTTTATTTATTAAGTGTATAATAATAATAATAAATAATAATTATAATTATAATATAGTAATAAAAAAAGTTACACCCAATAATATCATTAACGCTGAAACTAACATGATATAAAAGTAAAAAGGTATTAATGTTGACTAACAAATTAATGTTTTGTTATGAACACATTTATAATAAAAAGACTTCAATTTTTGTACTTAAAAAAATTATATATATATATATATATATTATGTATATTTTAAAAATTTAAAAGTTTATTGTTTATTTAATTTCTTCTCTTACTGTACAGAAGGTTAGCTTCATTTAATATTTAAGGTAGTTGTCGTGGTTAAGGCATACCGTCAGAAAATTCGAAATTTTTGTATACTTATTAAGGACATGATGGTTCAATTACCCTAAAAATTTGAAGTCGATTGACTACCTATAACCCGAGATGAATTCAATTAAAAATTGGATATTTAACATTGATTGCATACACAGAAAAAAGGTTCATGCAAGCTAAGAAAATATTTTTCTTCCTAATTATTTTCTAGAGCAAAAAAAAATTTTTTTTTGACACAAGAAATTTCACTTATTCCAACAAAATTAATTCTCTTGCTTTAAAAAATATGTATCTTTATCCAAAAAAATTTTCTCTCTTGCTCCAAAAAATTAAATATCTCGATAGAAGTAAATTTTCATTAATGTTTTTATTGATTAACATGTCAAATGGGAAGATCAAATAATATTGAATCATTTTTTTTTTTTTTTCATTCAGTATGTATAATATTGCACGCTAAAATAAAAAATGGGTATCAAATATTCAAGAGAAAAATCTTCCTAATTGTTTTCTTGAGCGAAAAAAAATTTTTTTTTGACACAAGAAAATTTCACTTATTCCAACAAAATTAATTCTCTTGCTTTAAAAAATATGTATCTTTATCCAAAAAAATTTTCTCTCTTGCTCCAAAAAATTAAATATCTCGATAGAAGTAAATTTTCATTAATGTTTTTATTGATTAACATGTCAAATGGGAAGATCAAATAATATTGAATCATTTTTTTTTTTTTTTCATTCAGTATGTATAATATTGCACGCTAAAATAAAAAATGGGTATCAAATATTCAAGAGAAAAATTTTTTCAAGGTGAAAAAATTTTTCAAATAAAAAAATTTATTGTATCAAGTATTTATGATAATTTAAATTAAGAAAAAATTACTTCCACCAAGAATAGAATTTAAAGAAAAATTTTTACTTCGGCCAACACAACTTCGGTCTTCCTTCAGGCATCCGAAAATTTTGTTAAGCCAAGAATTTTGTTCTCCAGTCAAAAAATTTTTCTTTCTGTGTACGCTCTCTGCAGTTCTGTACTAGTTCCTTAGTTATAAAAAAAAGAACTAAGTGACAGAAATCTTTAAAAAACTGACAGTCTTTTAATGTATTTATTGTGAGTTTAAAAAAAAATTTTCGACCATCTAATTATTTATAAATAACGGATTAAAGTTCAACAATTTATGAAAAAATATATATCTACGGAGTCGGAAAGAAACAATTGTATAGGTTGCGTCTCCATGGGTACAGTCTTGCGTAAAAATGATGGATTACTTAGCTACAAGCTCATATACTTTGGCGGCGCGTATAATCTCTAATTTTTTGACAATATTGTACCATGACAACTACCTTAAAAACAAAATTTGTTATTGTAAAGAAATAGAATAATTTTTTTAATTCAAGTTAACCTTCAGGGCAGATCATATTTATATTTATATTTTTATTTATGTTAATTTATATAATAAAAAGTAGTTAATTAATGATGGACCTCGCGATTGGGGCTTGAACCAGGAGTCTTGAATTTAATCTCGCGAGGCCAGTTGCTGGCAGTGTGTCTGACGTATCCTGGGTCGTTGGGAGACGATGGTAGTGTCGAAGGAATCGTTGTCTGGGTCCCGGTAGTTGACTTTCTGAGCACTCCAACCCACTCGTCCAGCATTTCTATTCCATCTTTGGACCGGTCGCTGCGGTAGCTTCTGCCAGATGAGACCAGATAATTGTCTCGCCCGCGCTTCATTATTCCTGGTGCTAATCTCGTTGATATGGTGTCAAAGTGACTCGAGTCCAAGTATCTGCTAGTGAAAAAATCATATTAATTTTTAACCAGCCGAACTGTGTAAGTATTTCGCATAATATTGTGCACTGAAAAAAAAAATTTCGTTTGAAAAAAATCAGCAATGTTGTAATAAGAAATCAATTTGTTAAAAATTGTCAACACAATTTTAGGTCTTAGCTGAAGAAATAAAAATTTTTTTCACAGTAACTTTCTTGTTGAAAAAAAATTTTTTAGATTTGGAAAAAAAAAACAATTTTAGATAGACAACTTGCGAATTTTCATTCGAAATCATTTTTTTCCCAAATCAAAAAAACATTTTTTCAACAAGAAAATTACTGTGAAAAAAATTTTAATGCTTTCAGTTAAGAAATAAAATTTTTAACAAATTTATTTTTTGTCACAATGCCTATTTAAATTAAAAAAAAATTTCTCTCAATGTGATCAAATAACAAATCGATACTGCCATTCTAATACATCTTATCCCACAAAATTTGACATATTGACTTTTCTTGAAAAAAAAAAATATAAAATTATTATGTAAGTTTAAAAATTTAAAGGTCAAATAGTTTAATAACTATTTTTAAATAAATATTTTCATCCGTTGAATCCCATTTAATAAATATTAAAAATGAACTGTTTTTACCGTTTGCTGTAAAATTTTCTAAATGTGGGATACGACGTATTAGAATGGTCGAAATATTTATCTGGTAATGTAGAAATAAGACTGATATTTATTACTACTGATGAAAAAAAATATCTTTCATTCATAAATATTTGCATCAATTCATTTTATTACAATATTGTGAAAAATATTATGTTTATTTTAGTATGAACTTAGTGGATAAGATTTTTGACACTCGTGCGTTGGCGCACTCGCTTTGCTCGTTGCGCAAACACATTCGCAGCCGAAACTCCTATCCACTCAGTTACACTGTTAAATGCAGTGTCACTAGGTAGCGTTATATTTTTTTTATAAAAAAAAATTTTCTTATTAACAAAGAAACTTTTTGAATATTTTTCTTCAAAAGCGGGAAACATAAGCCTTAACATAGTACTTAAATTTTTTAATTTGGTAAAAAATTAAAATAGATCTAGCCATAAGACAAAAAACGTGATTGACAAATAACATATATAATTTTTATACATAAAAAATCTTACCTTCCATGACTCTCAAAATTATCGTGATCATCGCGATTGACCCTGTTGGTCTTCACACTTGAGTTAACAATTTTAGGAAACCTGGCCTCGCTTAAATTGTCTCTGATGGAAGAAAACCTCGGCGTGTCGACCTCGTCAGAAGACCGAATATTCATTTCATGGGTATGGTGATAAAAAGCCCTTCCGTTGTCCCTCTCGTCCCTCAATCTATCTCTCATCGTCGTCTCAGCGTCTCTGTACCCGTTGACAGTGGACTCTCTAAATTGATTACGAAGGTTCGAGTACTCTTTGGTAAATTGATCGTCGTCGATAAATTTAATGTCATCATCACCGTAGTCCCTGTTCGGCTCAGCCAAAATTCCAACGTCGGTAACTCGAGGTCGCTGGGCTGTAACGAGGACTTGATGCTCCCGTGAGCCTGCTGGAGATTCTTCCTGCTGATGATGATGAACCTGATGATTCTGCTGTTGACTATTGTCCTTATTAGTATCCTTAGTATCATTGACACTATCATTTCTATCAGAATCTAAAGTCTTATTGTGTCCGCTAGCCTTTGGAGCTTTCGACTCCTTCTCAATCGTCAAAGTCGTCGGCGGTTGCACTAAATTGCGATAACATTCATGCTCATTTATTAACTACTTTAATTATAATTTATAATTATAATTATTATTTATAACTTTTTATCGATTGTTAGCTCATATTTATTACTACCACTAATTACTATTTTAATTTTAATATTTTTATAATTATTAAATTAGATAGCAAATTATTATTATTATTTATTGTTAAGCAGCCGTTTCAATTCGAATTTGTGAATTAGTCAAATCGGCACGTGACTTGCCTGCATTTTTATTGACAAATATATGCGTCGCGTCATGTTTAATGTCTTGTTCGGGTGTAGTCATCAAAATATCTGCTATAAAAACCAATCCGGTGATGAGACACAAAGCGCCGAGCACCGCTGCGTTGTCTATTAAATCATTAGGAACATTTTCTATTGACGCTAATGACAGTGCGCCGATTATTCCGAACAGAATCACTCCAAGTCCAAGTAAGAATAATTCCTAGAAAAAATAAGATAAATTAGTTAAGTGCTTATTCAATTAAAATTTTAGTTTTCTTTTTTATTCCTCGTAGTTATCAAAATTTAAAAAAAATGACAGAAAATTTGCTTCAATATTTTTTCAGGATTTTTTTTTAAATTTAGTTTTTAGTAAAAACAAAATTTTTACGAAATTTCAAACAGAATTTTAATAAATTATATTTTTACAAATAAATTACTAAAAACTTTTATTTAATTTTTATAATAACTATATAATTTATATTGAAAATAAATCTTGAGAAAAAAAAATTGTTCGCTATATACAAAAAATCATTTATCAAGAAAATTTTTCTCAATTTACAAGAAATCTATAAATAATTTTATTATTGAATTTATGGTAGTTTAATCAATCAATTCATTTCTTCACAAATAATTATTTGTATCACACAATTTATGTTTACTAAAAATTAATTGCATATCGACGGCCTAATTAGCAATTGGTCTAACTCCTTATTTTTTAGAGGGTGATTTTTTAACATTTTGATGTAGCAATGGTCCAATAATAAATTATTTGAACGATCCAAGCCAAAGTATTATATCTCTATTAGATATAAAATTGTTTTTTAAATTGACAATAAATTTTTAACTAATGGTTTCTTCGTACAAATGGAAGATTCTTTAAAATAAAGTTAGATAATTTGCTAATTAGAACGTCGATATGCTTGTTAAGGTAGTTGTCGTGGTTAAGGCATACCGTCAGAAAATTCTAAATTTTTATATACTTATTAAGGGCATAATGATACAATTATCCTAAAAATTTGAAGTCGATTGACTACCTATAACCCGAGATGAATTCAATTAAAAATTGGATATTTAACATTGATTGCATACGCTCTCGGCAGTTCTGTACCAGTTTCTTAGTTATAAAAAAAAACTAACCGTCAGAAACTTTCAAAAAACTGACAGTGTTTTAATGTATTTGTTGTGAGTTTAAAAAAAAAATTAAAAAAATTTTTGACCGTCTAATTATTTATAAATAATGGATTAAAGTTCAACAATTTATGAAAAAGTATATATCTACGGAGTCGGACAGAAACAATTATATGGGTTGCGTCTCCACAGATAAAGTCTTGCGTAAAAATTATGGATTACTTAGCTACAAACTTATATATTTTTGCGGCGCGTATAATCTCTAATTTTTTGACAATATTGTACCATACCAACTACCTTAAAAATAGCATTGACAATTCAAAAAAAATCACAGCTTTTTTCCATTTTGAATATAAAAATTATATACAATAATAAATAAACAAACAATATTAATAATAATAATAATAATAATAATAATAATAATAATAATAAATAAATAATATTATTCAGTGGAAACTCAAGTAACTAGTCAAAAAATTAAAATTCCAATTACAACACCTACTATATTGAGTTTAATTTGATTTAAAAAGAGTTTATTCTACTAAGGATTCACTAAAGACCTCAAGATAAATCATCAATAAATTATGCAACAAATAAGAAATTACAGAAAAGTCATTAGACAGGAAACAAGTACTTATGAATGAAAAATAACTTTTGAAAGCTGCAATTAAGATAAATCATTTTTTGTAATTACTTATAAGTAATTACGTTTTGAGCCATTAAGTCTCTGAAGATCAGTTAGCTTCATTAAATAGCATGCCTATCCTAAGCAATAAAAACTCTTAAGATTAAGAAAACATTTGTAGCTTAGTAATTATATCCATTGTGATATATTTTGAATAATTAGTGCAAGCCTTGTAATCGACATTAAATATATGAATTATAATATACCGTTCGGATGATCAAGCGAGTTCGATATAGTTAAATATTTTCCCACGTTCATCGTGTTAATAAAAAGCCTGACCGCGATTCCTCGATCTCTTCAGGATCAAGGATTGGGCGAGGATTTAATATGTATAGATATATTATATATGATACAAGTATTACGGTTACCAGCGATCTAGTTATATGACTCATTACTTATTACTAAGGAAAAATGTAAAATAACACATTACGTGTCTTTCTATTATGATTATGCGTTTCTGCACCAGCGCCTATAAGTATATAAATAAAAATATAAATATATAAACATATATGAAGTAAAGTAATATTGTTCCTTTAGATTTAAATAATTAACTATCTAGCCTTGTCTTTCAATGTCAACTATATGAGACATTGTTTATTTATTTATTTATTTATTATTTTTTTTACGTATTTCAACATTCCCATGATTTTTAAGTAAACCTATTTTATTCGTTGTGCAATGCAACTAGCTGGTCTCCACCAATTTTCAGAGCTGACTTTGTTTATTTGCGACAACTTTTTAAATTATTGCATTCAAGAGTTTTTTAAAAATTTAAGCTTTCAGTAAATCTTAAAATATAATTTAAAAAAAATTATTCTTTTAAAATTCATGGCAAATTTTTTTATTTTTTAAATCTTTTAACTTAAAACTTCAAATAAAAAACTAAAATTAAAAAATTTTTTGAAATTTTCGAGAAAAAATTATTTATCGAACTATTGAAGCAAATTTTCAGATTTTTTTTACGATTACTAAAAAAAAAATAAAAATAAAAAAAACATTTTTTTATAAATTGTAAAAAAAAAATTGTTTGTTATTAGTCAAGAATTTCAATTTTTATATAAATAAGTTAAAACATAAGTTTAAAAATAGAAAATTTGTTAATAAATTTTTGCCTCTAATTGGTCCAAATTTTTTTTCAAGTTTGAGTTTAAATTAAAAAATTTTCGCTTCTAAAAACCTTCTTAAAAAATTTCTAAAAACAAAACAATAAACTTTAAAAAACGCTGAAATTGTCTACAACTTAAATATCATTTGTATTTAAAACATTATAATTAAAAAAAAAGGATAACGATCCTTACTGTTTTTCTACCGCGTAATTCGCCAGTCGCAACAGCAAGCAGAAGACCTGCAGTGATTATCACGTAACCGCCACACGTTGCTGTCGCGAGAGCTGCACCTGTTACAGAAAAATAGGTCGAGGATTTAACTAAATAAATAAGCGACAAAAAAAAAGAAAAAGTGTTAAAAGAAATGAAACAAATTCAAATTTGTTTTATCTTTTCTTCTGTCAAGACTTTTTCTTTTTTTTCAATTTAAAATAACTTTTTACCTATAGTTCCCCAAGTCACATTGTTCAGAAGAGCCCACTCTCTACTACGATATCTGAGAAAATTAAAAACTCTTCTGCTCTCGTCATCAGTCACACGGAGTGCCACCGTGCATGCAATGCATAGAAGCTGAAAAATAGATAAATATAAATGTTAATGTATAAAGAGAAACTATCAAGAATATGAATAATACCATGATGAATAATGAAAAGTTTTTTCTGTTTTCAATGAATATAAATCTCAAAGATAAATTGCTTTGAACTTAGTCATTTTATTTGAATTAAAATTTCTGCATAGCATAAATTTTATATCTTAAATAAATAAAAAAAAAAAAAATAAATAATACTGATGCATTACTATCAAGAGTGTAAAGATCTATACAATGCTATACAAACTAGAATTAAATTTAAGTCGACATCTCTCCCTAAAATTAAAAAAAGAATGTTGCAATAAAATATTTTAACCTTTTACCTAATAATCTTAAGATATTAAATTATAGTAAAAAAACGCTAAACTATAAGATAAAAAATCTGTCATTGTAATAGTACAAGAAATTTGTGCAATATTAATATTTTCTCAAACTATTTACGCATTTTGTATTTTTTATATATATTTTTAAATATTTTGTATAATGTAGAATAATTTATGTAATATCTAGCTCTATGTACAGATGCTCTTGTATCTCTATAGACCTGTATGCTAAAAAATAAATAAAAATAAAAAAAAAACTCACCACTTCAATGATTTTGATAAAAACTTTTTTATTCCACATAATACCAGGATAGACTTCTCTGTGCTTAAAAAAATTTTTTCTGCTCAATTCACTTGATTTAGTAGCATTTGATTTAAATTTTTTCCACCACGAACTTTTGTCTATAATTACATATTAAAATTTAATTAAAAAATTAGTAATAGTAACATCACAAAATATTTATTTTTATTTTTAATAATTCTTATACTATTATAAATATTGGAATAATTTCTGGCACAAATAAATGTGGACGACAGGTAGATTTATCGTTGACGAGAAAAGCGATAGATCACAAACAGCGACGAGCACTGACTGAAAGAGATAGTTAGGTTTATGCTCAGGCTGATGCAGGTGGGCCGATGTAGATGTAATGTCACGTAATGAGACTTGCGTATACCTACTACTGGAAAAAAAAAAAAAAAAAAAAAAACAATGTAATGTAATAATGTTATTATCGTAGAACGCAGCCGCGTGGGATAATTGAGTTTTTCATGGGTCACCATAGCAAAAAATATTATCGTATTATTTTATATTTATATGTATGTATTACAACTTACCAATTATTTGTTATCTTTTTTTTTTAAGCATAACATACATTTTTTTTTACTCTATTAGTTATTTAAAATAAAAAGTATTTATGAATTTGCAATAAAAATTATTTAAATTGAAATAATTTATCTATTTCTAATTTCACAAAAATTTTTAATTTTATTATTTAAAATTAGTAATTAACTATGTTTTAATTTAAAAAAAAAAATAGAATTTTACAATTTTTTAATTATTGATTTTTAAAAAATTAAAAAACGTAATTATAAAAGTGTAATTATTTTTGAAAAAATTTTCAGAACCTCGGTAAAAATTTTTCGCCTGATGAACCATGTCCTGAAAAAATAAAAAATTAATTAATGCGAAACTACAAAGTAAATAATTATGATACAGAAATTGAGGGAAATTTGATAATTTTTCTAAAAATTAAATTATATCAAGAATAATTTATTTGGAAAAATTCCATCTTTAAAAGCTCTAAAAAATAATAAATGTAATTTTTTAAAAATGATTTTCTAAACTTAATTTATTTAAAAAAAAAAAAAAAAAAAATTGTCAAATGTCTGCCAATTTGAGTGTCATAAAGAACTTTTAAAAATTGTTGACAATTTTTTATTTTCTATTTACTTGTGTGCTGTGAGTTGACATTATATTTATATTATTTGGATGCTGTCAAATGTAATATATATTTTACCCTGCTTTGTTTTTTTCTTGAAATGAAAACTTGGAAACAACAATATAAATACCATCCAGAGTTTCCCCGAATACTCCGAATAATCAGCAGAATTAGTACGGACCGAGACTGAGTGTTTGTTGTGTAGACCGAGGTATAAAATAACAATCACGAATCTCGATATAAGTATTCAAAGAATAAACGTCGAACCCCAACAGATATAAAATGACACTCAATGTTATTCATATCGAAGTTAAAAAAATCTACTTGGCTGATGTTTAACATTATTCATTTTAATAATAACAATATATAAGTATCAATTTAGCAGATATTTAATTATTTTTAGAATTTTTTTAACGGATAAATTATGGCAAAAAAATTGACAAGTAGAAATTTTAAAAAATGAAAAATGCAATTTTTTTTTTTTAATTAATAAATTATCAAGTTACTGCTAGCTTTAATGCTATCAAAAACGCCAACTTCCTGGCTCTATAATCAACAATATTTATTTATTTATGAATATTAAGTTAGCCGACTGCTAAAAATTGTTATAATTTTTTTTATTGAAAATTTTTATACAATTGAATAAAAAAAATTTCATTTGTCAAAAAATTGTAAAACTAATAATCATTAAAAAAAAAAACATTTTTAAAAATTTTGCATTTATAATTTTTTTAAATTTATATTTGTGGAGTTTTTTAAATAAAATTTCTTTATAATAATTTAGTTGTTAGAAAAATCGAACAATTGACAAATTTCAGTAATCATAACAATTTATTATTATGAAAATTAAGTTAATCGACATCTAAAAATTTTTAGAATTTTTTTTTTTTATTGAAAAAATGATGACAAAAAAATAAAAAAAAAATTTTCATTTGTAAAAAACTTTAAAAACTGTCACTGCAATTTTTTAAAATATTATTTTATTATTTATATAATTGTCATAATTTGTTTATGATATTAAAATCAGCAGACTGATCAGTTTTTAGTTTTTCCTAACAAATAAAAAAAACTATGAAAATTAAGTTAGCCGACATTTAAAAATAAAAAAAAATTTTTTTATTGAAAAAAATGACTACAAAAAAAAAAAGAAAAAAAAATTGTCAATTGTTAAAAACTTGAAAAACTGCAAGTGCAATTTTTAAAAAATATTTTTTTGTTCTAATTTAATTATTAAAAAAAAAATCAAAAAATTAAAAACGTCGGCTAAATTTAGTATCATAAAAAAACTGCATTAATTTAATAATTTTTCAACATTTTTACAAGTAAATTTTATTTCTTTTGCAATAATTTGTTTTTCAAAAAAAATAATTAAATCTCCTTTGTTCAGTATCATTTTTTTTTATATTTTATCTAAAAAATTTTTTTAATTTAATTAAAATAAAAATTGCAATTATTTATTTAAAATTCTAAAATTATTTATGTAATACATCGATTGTTTACGCGTCCAGGGAACGAGCAAAGAAAAACTTAAAAAAAACTGTACGTTAAACTAAAATTCTCCGGATTTCCCACCACCTAGCTCTAGCTTCTTTGCTTGGGTACACCGCAGACAGCACACGCCACGGCCACGGCCATTGGTGCTCTCCGAGACTACCAAAATCTATTGGCCAAATAAAAACTGTAACTCACGCTCACGCTGTAAGCTTTATGCTTCATTACGCGCTGAATATTGGACTGCACATCACATCTGTTCGGCACACTGAGAACAGAACACAGCATTTTTACATTTTATTCGGCAGTAGCCAGTTGCTTCAAATTCTTCGTTCGATTTCATTAACGTCCAGTGCCAGTTGTTTAATTATTAAAAAAGAAACAAGTGAATCAACAATTGACAATTTCAATTATTAAATTGAAATGTATAACAACCAAAGAAGTAATAATGAGAGCGATACTGGGAAAAATAATGGAAGCCTAGTTAATAAGTCTGGCAAAAATTACCAGTATGTGTACAGCATCAATAATTTATCCAGTAAGTAATTTTTTTTGTTTTTTAAATTTTAGTTTATTTAACAGTTAGTTACAATTAACCTGTTTATTTAATTATTTTTAAATAAATTATTCGAAAATAGAATTTGTAAATTTAAGATTTGACCAAATCATTTTTTAGTTTTAATTGAAAAAATGAATCAGTGCTTGAAAAATTAGTCTAAAAAATAATGAAAATTAAGTTAGCCGACATCTAAAAATTTTTAGAATTCTTTATTATTAAAAAAAATTAATAATAATAAAGTTAGCCGACATTTTTAATTTTTTGATTTTGCTTGATTTATTAAATTAGAACTAAAAAATGTTTTTTTAAAATTGCACTTACAGTTTTTTAAATTTTCTAGAAGTCAATTTTTTTTTTAATTGTTTGTAATAATTTTTATCAATAAATTTTTTTTAATTGTTTATAATAATTTTTTTTCAATAAAAAAATTATAAAAATTTTTAAATGTCAGCTAACTTAATTTTCATAAAAATTATAAAAAAATAAAAAAAAAAACAAATTCACTTGTAAAAAATTTGAAAAACTGTAAGTGCAATTTTTAAAAAATGTTTCTTAGTTTTAATTTAATAAATGAAGTAAAATTAAAAAAATTAAAAATAGGGGCTGACTTTGTTTATTATTGAAAAATACATGAAAATTAAATTAGACAACATCTAAAAATTTTTATAATTTATTTTATTGAAAAATATTAAAAGAAAAAATTTCACAAGTTAAAAATTTGAAAAATTATCTATGAAATTTTTTTAAAGTACTTGTAATTTAATTGATGAAAAAAAATCAAAAAGTTACATAATTTTTTTTAATTTTTACGTGTGAATTATTTTTTTTTTATTTTATTTATAATTTATTCATATATAAATTTTAACACTGAAAAAATTATAAAATGGATTATCGATAAATTTAAAACAATGAAATTAAAATAAAAAATTATAAAATCACTGCTTTCATTGTTTAAAAATTATATTGTTTATTTAAAACTAAAAAATTGTTTTATATAAATTAGTATAAATTTTTTTTTATTAAAACAATTCTAGAAATATATAAATTTTGCTAATTTATATACAAATAATTAGTGTTAATAAATAAATGTAAAAAGCTGAATGCAAAAAATTTTTAAGGATAAAAAATTGACAAGTTCTCAGCATTTACACTTATAAATTCATTTACGTATCCATAATTTATATATTAATTATTTATAATTAAAAACTAATTATAAAATAATACTTTTTTAATTAAATTAGACCGGCGATGGGACAGATCAAAAAATGACTTGCACGATCACTACTACGCCAAGAATGATGAAAAAAGTGATTTGTCGGTAGAAGAGTCAATTGAGATTAATAAAAACGTGCTTGAGATTTCAAAAACATCGGGACTTGACATCACTCAAGTCAACGGCCAGCGGAAACTAGGCCCGCCAAAAGATTGGGTCGGCGAAGCACCGAGTCCTGAGTGCGAGGTTTTCGTTGGTAATCTTCCAAGAAATATTTATGAAAATAAGCTCTACCCGATCTTCCAGCGAGCTGGAGAAATTTTTGAAATTCGTCTCATGATGGATTTTTCTGGCACAAACCGGGGCTATTGTTTTATAAAATACACTAAGCCCGAATACGCGGCAAAAGCCATCAAAGAATTGAACGAGTGGCCGATTGAAAGAGGGAAAAAAATAGGCGTCGTAGCGAGCGTTAATAACTGTCGCCTGAGTATTGCTCGATTGCCTCCAGAACTAGATACGAAAACTTTTATCAAGGTATTTATTATTATCTTCCTGCATTCATATACATAGCATGTTTCTAAGCACAATTATGTACAAATATTGTTATTTTTAACATTAAAAATATTTTTATATATTTTAATGCAAGTCACAGATTTAATGAGTATTTTGCTTTTAAAAAAAAAATTTTAAATATTTTACAATAATTTTCTTTTTATTTTTATTTTTAGCTTCATTTTCATTATCTACACTGATAAAAGGATTTGTTTTAGTTTGAAATATTTGTTAATATTCAGCAAACCATTTATTTAAGACAACTTTTTAGTCCTTAACAAATATTTTATAGTATTTAAAAAAATTTATTAATATTTAATATATGAATATTAAATTTATTAAATACAAACAAATCATTTTAAATACTAAGAAATATTTGTTTAATACTAAAAAGTGGTCTAATAATTGATTTTTTAACTATTAACAAATATTTTTTAAAACAAATAAATCCTTCTATCCGTGTACATTTAAATTAAATTAAAATATCACTTAAAATATTTTATTGTTACTATTAATGTATATTATCGATCGGCTTTCTTTTGCAATAAATAAATAATTATATTAATAATAATTAAAGTAATTGAAAAAAAATTTTTACAGAAAATTTACGAAACCACAGAGAGTGTGACTCAAGTCGCGGTTTACAGCATCGCTAAAAGTAATGCCGCTAATAAGCCGATGCAAAAAAAGGCGTTAATTTCGTACAAAGCGCACATTGATGCTGCGATGGCCAGAAGAAAGCTCATGCCGCAGAGAACGACTTTATTTCCCAATGTTGAGTTGATTATAGATTGGGCTCATCCTAGTTCATCGATGCACAATGTTGTAAGTATACATTTATTTTATTTAATACTTAAATTTAAAATTTAATATACAAAGGAATGTTGTTTGCAACAATCGAGTGATAAAATAAAATGAATAAAAAAGGCTAGACCATCAACATTTGAACACTCGACATGACATCTTTTGTCTTGGCCATGAAGAGAGAACAATGACTGTATGGTCACTAAGACGACGGTCTCACGCGAAAATTGGAACGTGGTAACTTTCCCTTCTGAGGATTTTATACAACGCAATGTTATTTCCTTTTTTTGATTATAAGCTATTTTTGTTTATTTATTTAATAATATTTGGGCAATATTTATTGTTCAAGTTATTTATAATTATGTTTTGACTTATAAGTATTAAGTTTATACATTACCTTTCATGTTTGTGCACTGTCCAAGCACTGCGAAAGACTGACAAGTGTAATTTTTATTTTTACCTAGTACAGGTCAGTCTTATCACTTATCACCCTTTGAATATTGCATTTATCTTTATCTTTTTATGTTTATGAAGAATTATTTTTACTGAGACTTCAGAGGTTTGCATGGGAATTATATTCAATATTTTTTTTACTTTAAGTTTATAAATAAATAAAAAAATACTTGAAGTATTTTATGCACAACATTAATTATTCTTAATTGTAATTATGCCTGGATAAGAATAATTAATTTTTTACTTCTCATAAAATTGTGAGAATAATTTGGAAATTTTTATTATTAATAATTGATTATTTATTATAATATAATTGGTATAAATAATCGATGACAAAAACATATACATTATTTGAAAATTAAGTATTTAAATTACAGATTACGAATTGTTAATAATATTGGTAAAAGTAGAAATTAATTTTTGTTTAAATTTGATTGATTATTTTTAGAACAGTTTTTAGCAAAAATGATCAATCATGATAAACAACCTACATTTTTTTTTTTTTTTTTTTTTTTTTTTTTTAAATTTTAATGCATGATTTTAATTATTAACACAAAATTAAATATTAAATTTATACGTAACAAAATACTAATAATTTATAACAGTTACGTTTTATAAAAGTTGAAAAAAAATTAATTACACAAATAACGAATTGCATCTTAACTAAAAATCTAAACTGCATGTTTATAATGAGTAATAAGAAATTGATTATTTTTTAAAAAATTTATGGGTAAAAATAATTATTTCTTTTCATTAATTTCTCAAAAATGAATATTCTTCTTTTTTCTTCAATTTTTTTTTCTATTATTTTGACTAATACCTAATGCATTGATTATTGATATTAAAATTTATGGGATTAATAATCAATGTAAAAACAAAAAATAATTTTCCAGCATGTTTTTAATTTTTTTAAATCACTTAAAGAGAAACAGTTTAATAAATCATAGCTATAAAAAAAACTATGGGTATTTTATTGTAACAAATAGCAAAATTTTAGCACAATTTTTTATTTATCGAATAAAATTTCAGAAAATTCAAATCATAAAATTTACTTTTGCAAATTTGAAAGATTTCAACTTTTATATTCTCAATGATTGAATAATTAATTTTTTTTTTAATTTTAAAATTAAATCCACAAAATCAATGCCGGTAAAATAGAAGATAAATGTTGAGCTCTATCTTACTGTCAGATTCACTAAAAGCTTTTAAAAACCAACACAAGCGTCGCTTAAACCGCTTTTACGTGCCACATTAAAATGAATTAAAATTCGCTCCAGTTAGTCAGCTGATCCAACTCATAAAGTAATATTTGCTTATTCCGAGTGGAGTGATTTTGTTTAATTTGTTCCATTTTTTTTTTTTTGTAAAAAATCAAATCACTATGTCTGGTATACTTGATGAACACTCATCTTGGAGAAGTCCTTTATCAACTCGTTATGCATCGAAAGAGATGCTGTTTAATTTTAGCGAGCTAAATAAATTCGCCACGTGGCGCCGGCTTTGGATTTACCTGGCGAAAGCACAAAAGGTTAGTTTACTTTAATTGTTGTTGTTGTCATCAATCATTTATTCTATTCTTGATTTCATTACTGACCAATAATAATAACAATATTGTTATTGTTAAGAAAATTTCCTGCCTTCAAGCTAAGGCAATAAAAAAGAAAAAAAAAAAAGAAAATTTTACAATTTTTGATTTAATTAAGATGAAAAAAAAAATTGAAAAATAATTTTAGTATAAAATTATAATATATATAAAAATAGTAAACTTGAAATATATATTTTTCAACTCATCTCTAGCAAATGATGCAATCGCTCAGGGGGTATACAAGTTATATTGATATTAAAATCAGATATCTGACAATTTTTAAGATTTTTCTTCATAAATATATATAAAAAAATTTTTTTAATTTTCCATTCGAAAAAAAAAAAATTTTTTTTTAAATATTTTGTTCATACTAATTATTTTTTTAATTAAAACTAAAAAATCTATTACTGAAATCAGAGGACACTTAATTATTTTTTAATTTTATTTACAAAATGAGTACGAAGAAAATATTATTAAAAAATTATACTCATAGTATTTTTTATAATTTCTATTTACAGAATTTTTAAAAGTTTCTTTTATAATAATTTTATTTTATTTAGTTTGAAAAATCCTAACAAGTATCACCCAGTAAACAATAGTCAGAATGTTTGCTGAACAAATATCTTATAATTTAAGTATATTTTAATAAGCATATATTAAGCAATTTATTTTTCAATAATTACTCGATGTAAAAAGTTTTCAGTCATCGAAATTTTCATAACACTTAATCGTTCAATTAAATCTTTAAAAGGTTACAGTGTTATCATTATCACATTTTATTGACTGGCTAGCGCTTACGAAATTACCCATAATCTCTGAAGTCTTACAAAATAATTCATAAACAATAAAACCACGAGAGTTAATTGATAACTTCCCTCGATTGTTCGCAAACAACAAGTTCCTTGCGTTTTCTCAGTAAAAGTAAAAATTAATGTTAATCGATTTAATTTATCACCTACAAAGATCGAAGAGTGCGGAGTTATGTCCGAAGACGGTGAGATACATATTTCAGAGAGGTACATCGAGCCAAAAAAACATTACAAACCAAAGGATGTTTCTGCTAAAAGTAACAAATTTGGAAAAGGCACCGACGTTTTGGATAAAAATCTAGGAAGCGGGAGGAAAAATACTATTGGATGTAAATCCAAGCAATTTTTTAAGACACCTCACGAGCAGCAGCGAGTTGTTAGTAATAATACTTTCAAGAAAATACCGCTGAATCCTATTTGTAAAAGATCACTGTCGATGATCCAGGAGAACAATAGTGCTCTTAGAGATATTAATGTTAATAACAAATCTGCTGTGAGCTTCAATCATTCGCCAGTTGTTATTAGAAGTCCGTATTTGTCTGATAACAAGGAGAATATTTCTGACCCGTATTTAATTCCTGCTATCCAAAATTTGAATCAAAACCTCAATAATATAAGCCTTCCTCCGGTTTTTAATTTCAATGGATTCAACTTTAATCAAAGTTACCAAGTTGTTCAAAAAAATTTGATTATGACACCCAATTTACAGCCAACATTTCCTGTTTATCAGGATAATTTTTGCGTCGACCAAAATTGGTCCAATTTTGATAACAATAGAGTTAATGACTCATATTATAATCAACAGTATTGTAGTAATATCAATACAAATATTAATATGAGATGCAATTTACCGGGTCTAAATATTGTGCGCTCTTCAATACCTAATCAGTGTCCCGAAAATTTAAATGTTTTTGGAAACGGTCAAGGGCACTTGATAAACAATCAAGTTGGTTATCGGCCTCAATATGACACCAAATCTTTTGGGCTTGGAAAGATAAATCATTTTCCTGTAATGTGTGCTGACAATCAACTATTCAGTGTCCCCAGAGGCATTTTTAAATCTCAATACTAATTTTTTAGTGTTTTATTTGCCGTTTTTTTGTTTTGTAATATTGAATTATACTATAATTATCAAGATTTTAATATGAATGATTTTAAATAGTGGGCTTTTAAGTTTTAAGTTAGTGTTGAAAAATTTTTAAAGAAAATAATTATAGAAAAAGTTGATTTTTTTTTTTATAAAAAAAATATAGATTTTATTTTATTGATTATGACTTGAATTAAAAAAAAAATATTAAAAATTGGAGAGTTCCATTCTTTTGATAAAATAAGGAAAAATTTATAAATTGAAAAAATTAAAAAAAATTGAGATTTCTTCAATTAAAAAAAAATACGAATTATTATATTATTGATCAAGTTATTAAATTTAAATTTTTAAAACATGCAAATTAATAAAATAAAACATGCAAATTTTTAAGATAAAAAAGTCACAATTAACAATAAAGTTAATTAAATGTTTTTAATGAATGAAATAAAAAATGAGATTAAATTTAAAAAATGATACTAAAAAAACCAAGATTTTTTAAATTTATGATTAAATCGTAGGAAAAAATTGATTATGACTTGAATTAAAAAAAATTGAAAATTGAAGAATTCCATTTTTTTGATAAAATAGAAAAAAATTTATAAATTTAAAAAATGAAAAAAAAAATGAGATTTCTTTAAATAAAAAAAACACGAATTATTATATTATTAATCAAGTTATTAAATTTAAATTTTTAAATCGACGAAATTAACTTAAGAAAATGCCATTTTTTTAATAGAATAAAAAATGAAGATTTTTAAGATAAATAAGTCACAATTAACAATAAAGTTGATTAAATGTTTTTAATGAATGAAATAAAAAACGAGATTAAATGGAAAAAAAAGGAACCAAGATTTTTTAAATTTATGATCAAATCGTAGGACAAAAATTTTACTATGAAATATAAAAAGAAAAAATGTAATTATTTGACAATACCATACAAAATAATCGTTTTTATACTAAGAAAAGTCATTACTTACATGTGTATTATTATTTTAATAAGGATAGTAGTAATTAAAATAATTCTACGTAAAACAAAGTTTTATATATATATGTAAACTAAATAATGTAATTATTATTTTATATGCATGCGTTAAATTGATTGAAATCAAGGCCACTGAAATGATTTTTTTTTTAATTCCAATAAATTTATCTATTAAGGTTTGTTAACATTACTATTACTAAAAATCTATAAAAATCACACATCACATAATTTTTAGAGATTCTTCTTCAGTTTTTGTAACATCTAATTATTGATTGCTTATGTTAATTTTATTGTAATCGATAAATTAATCACGTAAGAATGATAATTGAAATAGTTTTTATATAAAAATAAAATTTCCCAATTCAAAACAATTTTAAATATTATTTATTATAATTAATCGATAATTATAATTACTTAAAAAAAATCTTACAAATACAATCTTATAAATAAATCTTAATAAATATAAATTTTTAGTGGTCATAAGAAATTTCGTCATCAAAAGGATTGTCTGATTCTTTAATTCTGTCATCGGCTTCGTGAAATTCTTTGCGTGACGATCTATTGCTTCGAGTGGATGACGGACGTTCATCTATTTGTTGATCTTCGAGTCTTTCGACCACTTGTTGAAATTAAGATTGAGGTCGAGAGGAATTGGGTGTTGACGCGGGACTCACTTTATTTCTAAATCTTTTAGGTGATTCATCAGTAATTAGATGCTTTGAAGAAGTCCTTGGCGAATCCATAGAACTGATCCAACTTAAGAAATTAGAATCCTCGATATTATAAACATCAATTTAATTTCTTGTATCACTTGTCTGCAAAGATTCTCTGTACAAAGGTTTAGCTCTCTTTCGGTTGTTCACCGTCGATTCAACGTCGCCGTTATTTTTTGTGTCTTCACTTTTAATTTCGCTATCTCGTAATTGCGGTTTGCTTTCTCTAGCAGTTTGATCTTCAGTAGGTTCTGGATGTGGTACCAAATTAATCTGCTTTGGCTCCGACTCGTTAGTTGCTGGTTCGCTATCAGTATGGTCTTTTCTGAAAAGTAAAGAGAAAATGAATTTTAATTTTAATCAAGTTCACTTAAAAAGTGCTTATTCTATTTATCAACTTGTCATTTTGATCACTCCTGGCATCAGATACAGATCTATGTACTTGTGATTTGGTTTGTGTCCTCTTATTTTTTTGAACGTGGAATGATGATCCGTCGTTACCAGAAGTTAGGTATGATCCCACTGTTGAAAATGATTTCAGTGTACTTGACATTTCGGCTCCTTGCATCATTGATGGACCTTTAATATTATTATCATTATTAATTTCACTATCAGTCAAATGGTAAACTTTAATTTAAGGTTCTTAGTTATTGTGGTACAATATTGTCAAAAAATTAGAGATTATACGAGCCGCAAAAGTATATGAGCTTGTAGCTAGGTAATCCTTAATTTTTACGCAAGATTGTACCTGTGGAGACGCAACCTATACAATTGTTTCTGTCCGACTCTCTAGATATATACTTTTTCATAAATTGTTGAACTTTAATCCGTTATTTATAAATAATTAGACGGTCAAAAATTTTTTTTTTTTTTAACTTAGAACAAATATATTAAAAGACTGTGAGTTTTTTGAAAGTTTCTAACAGTTAGTTTTTTTTTTTTTATAACTGGTACAGAATTGTAGAGAGTATATGCAATCAATATTAAATATCCAATTTGCAATTGAATTTTTCTCGGGTTATATAAATCGTCAATCGACTTCAAATTTTTAGGGTAATTGTATCATCATGTCCTTAATAAGTACACAAAAATTTAGAATTTTCCGATGGTATGCCTTAGCCACGACTACTACCTTAATAAAATTAATTTGTTTTTAATTGCCGTACAACGTGTTTATAAAAAATTTAAACTTCTTATTACCGATAAAATTATTTATCAATTTTTAATATTTTTTATTTTTAAACAATAGTATTCAAGACAAAAATCATTTTATCGAAGTAAATCATTTTTTTTTTTGCATATTTTTCTACTAAAGTCAAAAGAGTTTAAATAATTTGATAGAAACTATTGTTAATAATATTATTGTTATAACTTTTTAAACTTTAGATAATAATAAAAACAATAGTTTTTATAAATAAATTTCTTTTTTCTGTTTAAATAAATAGAAGCTAAAATTTTTAAAAATTAGGATAAAATGTTTCTTTCTTTTTAATGAAATAAATATTCAAAGTATTGCATTGATATATGTAATTAGTTACCATAAAAATAATAATACTGTGTTCTAACATTTAATTTTAAATTTTGAAAACAAGAATAAAATAAGCCGGATTGAGTCAGTCATAATTAAAGGCACAAAATAAATAAAATTTTGTTTATTCAAAAATTATAATTTCTCTAAAAAATTATTTTAAAATCTCTATTTACCGCGTAGATGCAACTAAAAATTTTCCATTGTTAGTTAAACATAAATAAAAGGACCAATCCCGTTCTACTTTAAGACTCTTTCTAATTTTTTTAAGATAAGTTCATATTTCCCATGAAAAAGTTATTTAAAGAAAAAAAAAATCAATATTTAAACAATATCTTTTAAATAAAATCTTACAAGTATTGTAGGCCGCATTACAACTTGTGGTCGCTTTGTCGGATGGTTTCACAACTCTATCTGAAAAATAAAGGGTTTAAATACTCAACCGGATGGTATTTATTTAATATATGTGACAATAATGATCCTGATAAGCATCAAACCCGACCATATCCTGGTTGTCTAGCAGTTTCTGTAGTCGGAGTTGTTGTGTAGTTAGCCCAGTGCAGTTGGCTGGCTTGTACTTGCTGAGTTTGCTGCGCCCGTTCTTGAGATCTAATGTGCTGAATTTTGTGGACTTTGCCGCAAATCACCGATGCGCAATTGCAGCTTTAATTAATGCGATTTATCAATAACAAAATAATAAAAATAAAAATTTGTAAATAATTTTCTGATTGCAAAAAAATAATGCTCATTTAATTATGAAATAATAATAAAATAAAGCAAGTGTAAAAAAAATATCAAACAAATGAAATAGGATGATAATGAATAGACGCACGTGCCTCTATTGGGATAAACGTACTCAATAAAATACAGTATAATTTGGTTATTAATCTCCATTAAATTATCTCGACAATATTATGCAAAATATCTTGATTCCGTGAACTAATAAGGATTGAATAATAAAAATAGTTGCCGAAATAAGGCAAAAAAAATGTTTCAATCGTAAAGCACTCTCTGATGCTTCGCATCATGAGTCGTGCAATATACTTGGAAAAAAAAACTAGTGTCTAAATTTTTGAATTTTTTTTGCAACCATTCTCAATCCAAAATTTTTTTAAAATTATTATTCTTACAATTCGCAACAAGGTCCAGCGTGATGAGGAATTGGTTTAGGTGGAGCTGGAGGTGGTGGTGGAGGAGGAGGAGGAGGAGGAGGAGGAGGGGGTAGTGGTGGTGGGGTAGGAGGAGGAGGTGGCGGTGGAGAAGGAGGAGAAGGAGGAGGAGAAGGTGCTGATTTCACGACAATCGAAGTTGGAATGATACCGCATCCTTTAAATGCAGCAGGACAAATAGGATGAGGACCTCGGCAAAATTGAACAGATTGGATGTTCTGGTGCACTGGAGTCGCGGACGGTATCATAGATCGCGGTGAACTCGAACGACGACTGTATCGTGGCGAACTCTGTGCTAGAGGAAGCTGGGTAGTTTCCAATTGCTCGCCGATACTTTCTGAAGCTTGAGGTACTTCTGGTAGTGGACGGTGGCAGATATCGCAGGTGGTTTGATTTAAATTTTCTCTGTATTGAAGACTCTGGAAGTAAAATCAGATAGTTTTGTTTATTTATCGATGAAAGGTGCTGGCAGTTCTAGGTTTTAGGTTCTAGGTCACCTTACTTTCATAGCTATTACCTTTTGTGATGATGTTTCTCGCTCACTGTGAGGTCGATCGGGGTATTGAGGTTTATGATATACATCGACGTTTGTATTTGCTTCGTGTGATTCAACTTCTTGGGTCGGTACTGCTGCCATCCCACAAGTACAGTTCTGAAGATAAAGATTGTTTATTTTGTTTGGGCGATAAATGATAAAAAGAAATAAATTTATCTTAGAGAAGAGAATAAAATTTTTTTGACTCGATTTTTTTGAGCAGAAAAAAATTTTTTTATTTTTAACTCTCGGAGTACACCGGGGGTCAATTTGACCCCAGAATTTTTTTTTATCCTAAAATATTTCTCAAAAATAGGTTCGTTTTTAATGAATTTTTTCAACATTAAAAACTATTTAATTCAGAATAGTAATGATTGTATTCAAAAGAGCATTGTTTTACCTATCAAAAATTTAATAACCTGAATTCCGATAAAATGTATAGTTTCTGGGATATAATTTTTCAAAAGTCAAGTGTGGTCACAATTTGACCTCGTATGTTTAAGTGAAACTTTTTTTTCTATGTACGTCTATTAGATGCAGTAATTTTACCGGATATTTTTTTATGGTGAATTTGTAACAAAAATCATGAAAATTTTTGAAAATAATTTTTTCAATTAGTTTCAAAGCTTTAAATATAAAAAAAAAAATTATTTCAATTGAAAATCGTTTTTAAAATTTGTTTACATAAGTCTTGTGCACAGTAAAAAATTTTGCGTCATTGCGTCAAAAAATTTTGTGTTAAAAATTTTTATGTTAAATATTTAACACTTTTTGGTATTGATTTAACACAGTAATTGTTAAATCAACACAAAAAAGTGTTAAATATTTACCACAAAAATTTTTAACACTAAGTTTTTGGACGCAAAATTTTTTACTGTGTGATTTCTGGTTTTGTTTCCAATATTCTATTTGTAAAAACAAAAAAATTTTTAAAAAATTGTCAACTAACAATTTTTTCTTTCTATATAAGATGAAAAAGTTGTAAGCTTTCACAAAAAATTTTTTTTGAATCTCAGTTGAAATTTCCAAGCAATAAAAAATTTTTTCCATCAAAAAAATTCAAAATGACCCTTATTTAAAAAAAATATCAAACTGACACTCACTTCAGGCATTATACTACCGTTTTGTGTAAACATCTTTGGACCCCCTGGAAAGTACTGCCCGTATGATACCGGATGGCATTTTCTCATTGCAGAAAATCTATGACGCCATATCCTAAAATTACAATTTAATAAATTTTTAACATACGGGTTTCAATGGCTGTCAAAAAAATAATATATGATATTAAAAAATGAAATGGAAGTCAGTCAACATTTAAAATTTTTATAGTAAAATCATGTAATTAATTTTTAATTAGTGTACTTTTTGGCTTGTAATTAAAACTTACAGTAGTATTGTCAAGAATGTAATTGTGTGAACAACGCTTATCAAAAAACACAACATAAAAGACGCTAAACGTCCCCAAGTTTTTACAGGCGCCGTATAGAGAAGTGCACAACCCGCTGCCAAGTAAAATATCACGCCCAGAAAATTAACAAATACCATCTGTTGAAAGTTTAAAAGGTTTACAGTAATTAGTCACTAAAAAGTATTTGAAAAATTAAGATAAGATAAAACAACAATATAATAATTGGGCACTTTGTTCCCATTGTATTATGTTGTCATACACCGCATTAACGATAGAAGAACGTTAATGATGTGTAAGAACAATAATAGTCATCCTTGAGAAATTTATTGAAATGTTTACTGTATTTATAACAATAAATATTGAATAATTACCGGATATTCTGGAATATCAGTTCCAGTGAAATGAGATATTATTTGAATACCGTCAAAAAATAAAAACGCTACTGATATAGCTATTACAAAAATACTTGTCGTCTGGCGAATCCCAAGGTCTGGTAGAGATATTAAATAAACTATCAATCCAAATAGGAATAATGTTAATATCTAGAAATCAATAATTAATTAATTAATTAAATACAAATTTTTAACACTTAATTTCTTCATAAATTTATATGAAATATTAATTGGCTATTTCTATTATTGGATATAAAATTATACTAAATACCAAGTTTAATTTTTTTTATAAATTATTAATAAAAAGTCAAAAAATAATTTACAAAAATTAGCAATTGAAAATCTAGTTTAAATATTACTTCAAAGAATCTTTTTTTCTTGGAATTAAATTCTCTAAAAATATGTCCCTAATTAATTTTTTTTTTTTTAAATTATATTTCTGACATCTTTCATAGAATTTAAATCCAAAAACTTAAATTAAGTTTTCATTTAAAAAAAAAAATTTATGCCAAAACTGCTATTAAGACCAAAGTAACTGATACAGAATTACTGAAAGTTAATAATTTACAAAACTTACAAACTCAATTATCTTTATTGGAGTTGTCAACTTCAAAAACCACGCGTCAGTTTGCGTGTCTACACAACCTAATTGGACGGCATTTTTTCGAAGAAATCTTCTATACTTACCATTTTGTTTATTTTTAGAGATACTTTTTTCTATCAATAAATAACAATATAAATAGATTCAATTACTACACTTACAATCACCATAATTTTTAATTACCTTTGGACTGCATACTTTATAAAAATTAATAATTAAATATTAAATTTACTTATTTTTAAACTTAATCATTAGCAAAAAAGCTTCAGTTTATTTGATGACGTTTTTAGGTTTGACAGATCATTCTTCATTTATTTTTCAACTCAAAAATAGAACTCTTATTTATTAAGGAAATCTTTTCGCTCCAGTTGAGTCAAAACAATTGTAGTAGTCAATATACGATAAATTAAAAAAAGAAACCCATAAAAATTCCTAAAATTAAATAATAAATAGTATATGAGGCATTAATCGTTGAAATTTTGAAAATAAAAAAAAAAAAAAATAGTTAAATACAAAAATTAATTTAACTCTTTCAAATCAACTGCTAGTAACCTGTCCGTGATTTGGCAATGCTGTACTTCGGTTGTTTACATTTTCATTCGCACAATATAACCTTAACCACGTTTAAGTTTTTGCAGTCAGTGTAAATAAATAAATTAGTTTGAATTTATTAAATGGTCTGAAGCTCGCGCGCTACGAAATGTTGCCAAATGTTTTGATTCCATTTTAATGTAGGTTACTTGAGAATTTTTTGGGATTTTTAAATATTAATTTCTCAATATAATCTATGACTGATAGTATAATTCGAGAAATACTGCAAACGTCTGACTTTCTCGTAAGACTTTGAACAAATACTAACATTTAAAAATTTTATTTTTTCAAAAATTTGTCCGGTAAAGTATAATTTAAACCTCACTATTAGATAAATAAGGACCTTAACTATTAGAAAAAAATTGAATTTACTCATAATCTAATATTTTTTATTTTACATTGGCGGCGAAAGGACCTCCTTAATTTAGTAATTAAATAAAATGAATAAACAAATTTTTGGTCATTTATTGCAATATAATTTTATTGATATAAATATTAAGTATTGACAAATAAAAATGTAGTAAACTTATGTATACAATAAAAACGTACGTATAGTAATCTAATTGATTTTTAGTTTTGTCGTATTATTGAAGTCTGAAAATACATTGTATACGTATATATAATATTACAGTATAAGTAAAATTAAACTACGTAACACTACAATACTAACATAACTATTCTATAATATCATAACGCTCGATAAATGGACGGAATAATTACGGGCTCGAAATAATTTATCATTTATCTTATAAATAAATAATAACTAGTCGTAGTGCAATTACTTAATATGTATATTTTTTTTTCTTTTTATTTTTACTTTTCTCTAATCTATTTTGCTGACAAAATATATAATTTTTTTTATATTAAATGTATATAGATATAGATAATTTTTCTTTGTAAAAATCTATTTACAATTATTTTAGGAGGCAACTCATATCACTTAGATTTAAAATTCATCATTTTTTATTTATAATCATAGGCATTTTAAATTGACATTAATAATCAAGTGCGCTTAAGTGATTTATTCAATTTGCGGGATAATAAAAATTATGCATGCGCAGTATAAAGTTTTATAATATTTATAAGTCAAATTAACCTTTTACTTATGTTATATTTATTAAAAAATTATGTGTAAATTTTATTAGTCTTGCAGAAAATTTAACATTTGTATAAATCGTTTTTGTACACGCGACTTCTATTTATTTTAATATTTTATTTTTGCGATGTGAAAATTACTTGTAAAGTGTAATTTATTTAGCGTTTTTTACAAGATATTTTAATATTCAATAATTTTAATCAAACTCGCAAAATTTATCAAAAATACACTTTAAACTAATTTATCTACAATGTCTCAATAATTACAAAAGTAATTATCTTATTTTTAAAATCTTTAAGCAGACATTTAACAATAATTTGAATTTTTTAATACAAAAATTTTCACAGTAAAAATTTGAAAATATTTTTGTAGAATATTTAAAAAATATCCGACGTCTGCTAATTTAAGATTCGTATTTTTATGAATTATTTAATAAAAATAAAATCTATCAAATCATAATTTTACAGGAAAAAAAAAAAATTGTTAAATAAAATCTTACTTTGATGAAAATTTATAAAAATAAAATATCAGAAAATGATAATGAGTAGTCTCCTTGACGGTAACGCTTACATCCTAAAAAGCAATTAAAGATCATCAATATTGACAAAAGAAGAGGTCTAACTTAAAAATTTAATTACTAAAAAAAAAAACTTAATTAATGGACGGATTTAACGATAAGCGATAATAATCGAGTTAAAACTTTGAACTTTGGATTACAGCGTTGTACATTTAAGCTTCTCAATGTTTCATACAGCCTGCCAATTGTAGTTCTTAATACAAACGAGCACAAAGTTTCCTTCATATTACTTTTATATAAATATTAGTTTTTGTATAACTTTAAAATAATTTTAACTTACTTGGACTTATTATATGACACTTGGTATATTTGTCATTAAAACATACTTAACATTCCGTAATAACAGAGTAGAGAATAGTTGCGCGATCAGTAACGGCCTAGTTCGTTCAAGGAGACCTCGTACTGTCGCGAAATAACGGGCTACGAGTACTTCACTGTGACGAAGACTTCAGCGGCGTAAACAGCCGCGTTTATGAATGTAAACACTGATGCGGAGATCATCATGTCATTGTACATTTTACTCGAGTAGATGTTGTTGTTCTGGACGTCGAAGTAAGAACCTACTGCTTTTCTCCAGCTGTGAACCATTACACTTGCTGAGATCAGGTGCATAATAGCTCCTACTACTGAGAACATGATTATCTAAAAAAAAAAAAAATAATAATAATAATTATGATATTTTAATAATAATAATAATTTATAGATATTTTTCCAAAAAACATTTTTTTTATAAAAAAGTTTTGAGGAAAAGTTCCACATAGAGGAATTTAGAAAAAAGATGAGAGCAATTTTTTGAAAGTATTTTCTTAATTCTAAGTTGTTTGTTAAATAAAACCAAAAATTGCGCGATGTTCTCTGATTTCCGCCTCATTAATTATAATAATAATGTTATTGATAATATTTGATAAAAAAAATAACAGTTAACAGTTTTTAAAAATATTAAAAGAATGCACAAAAAAATAAAAACATTATCGTGTTAGCAATATTGTTATGATAACAAAAGGAAAAATGAGAAATTAATTTTTTTGCGACAAGTACGCTCTTTTAACTTAAAAAAAAAAAAATATCAGAGCCAAAAAGGCGTACAAAAGAAATTTTTATTTTATTTTTAACTTTTGGCTTAAAAAGTTGAACGTTTTGAACTTCTGGCTATAAAAAGTGAAAATAAAAAAAAAGACTTTTGGGACCCCAAAACGTCGAAATTGAAGAAAAACTTCATTTGTAAAAATTTAATTGGACTAAATAATTTTCCGAACTTTGGAAAATTTCAAATTTTTACGGCCAGAAAATTTAAATGTTTAGTTTTTGAAACAGAAAGTTAGAAAATATAAATGAATTTTGTTTTATACGTGGTTTTCTGGCCTAAAATTTTTTTCCATTCACATAGCGAATATTACTGTTTGAAATAGTATTTTCTTCCATGCAAAGAATAAATTGTAGCATTTAAATGATCAATATAAAGTGATTATTAACATCACGATTTTACTGCTTGAAATGGGAATTTTTTTAAGTTGATCATTACTTATTATAAATTATCTATTATTTATTACAGTTTAGTTTTTTCCGTGTAAATTTTTATTACGTTTAAAACTCTCAAATCCCACCTGACGTCGATTTTTTGTTCCAATTAATAACAAAAAAAAAAGTCTATTATCCAAACAATTTATACTTCACAAGTCACTCGCTTTGTAAACACATGCAATAAACACATTTCAGCCGTCAACTTTATCCGTCATCCATATCATCGTTACTCTACCGTATAATAATATGATATTAATTAAGAATACTTAATCTTCATGTACTTTTAATTTATAAAAAAAATTTTAATTTTGTAAACTTTGAACCAAAAATTCAGTTTATATTCAACCAAAAAATAGAATAGATCACTATTTTTGTTAATTGTTTTAACTAGGGTTTGTGATGTTTTACCAGCTATTCTACAAAAAGTGATCAAAATATTTGCAATTAAATTTTATTCTAAATTAGTAATTTTTTAAAAAAAATATTTTTTTTCATCAAATTTCAATTTTTTAGTAATTTTTATCTAATCATAGATCATCAGTATATTGAATAAAAAAATTACGCGTACAATTGAATATAATACTATAAATAGCGACAATTCCTCCTCTCTTCAAATAAAACTGGTTATCATTTTTATTCTATCATTATAAATTCATAATATAAAAATTAAATTTAAAAATCATCTATTTAGTTATATAAACTATTTTCAATATCGAAACTAATTGGCAAGCTCATCGCTTGATACGATAGTTAATTACACACGCGAATGCCAGCATAAACTTATGAGTCAGCTGTGCAAATGCTCGCGAGGCGTAGCTGGAGCTATAAAAAAAAAAAAAAACTTCTGTAAATCACTATTTGCATTGAAATCAAAGTGCCCCTTCCTACTATATAAATAACTTTACAGTTACCTAATAAATAATAAATAACAAATTAAAAATTACGTAATTAACTATTCTATTGAGAACAAAAATAAATTACCATTCGCTTCGGAATTTTGTCTCCCAGGGCATGCCCGATTATGAAGAGCAGGTTAATAAGCAAATACCCCGCGACAGTCGTGTAGATAAGTGCAACATCGTCCAGTTTCGACCTCGGTCTGTTGTACATCCTTTGATGGTACGAATTCAGCGGGTCCACGACTAAGCCGATGATAAACACCGCGAGGACCTGAAATTTAATAAATGAATTAAACATTAATTTCTAACACAACGTGTGTTCTTATATTTTTTATTATTTTACACTAATTGTAAAAAAATATTGAAAAATAGTGAAAGTAACACAAGTTTGTCTGCAAGGTTAAATTACGTCAGGTTTTTAATATTATATTTCAAAGATGATATGTATACAATATCTATGTGCGTTAATAATAAAAATATATTTAATATTAAAGGTAGAAGTCGAAATTTTCGTTGTTTTTCTTGAATTTTTAAGATGAAAATTTTAATTGTTCATAAAGATCTTAATTTTTTATATCAAAATTGTTATCTCCTTTATGATTTTTGGTCATTAATTTTTAAACGTCTAAATTATTAACTAAAATTATATTATAAATTTAATACTTTTTAAAGTTTTGCACGTCTTCTGTACTACACAGATAAAAAATTGTTCTTGAATCAATTATATAATTTTGAAGAACTTAATATTCTTGATTTGAGTAAAAAAATTCTTAAACTAATAAATTTTTCTTGGTTTAAGGAAATTTTACTTGATTTAAGAATTTTTCGTCTTGATTCAAGACAATTACCCTGAAAATTATATTCTTGGTTCAAGAATTTTTCTCTTGAATCAAGTTAATGTTCTTTTCAGTGTAGCACTTATTTTTTTAGTAAATAAATTTTTATAAAAAATAAAAAATCCGCTTGTAGAAAATTTAAAGAAATATAGAAGGATTAAAAATAATATTGATGCCTGCTAACCTTAGTGCCGTCAATACTTTCACTAAATAGTCTATGGATAATTTTTAAATATAGATAACTAATTGAATATTGACAAAGAAAAAATTTTAACACACATACGTTAGAAATTTTATTTAAAATCTAAATGTCACTTTTTTTATGTGTGAATGACAATTTCAACAGAATTATAAATTTTTTATTTTAAATAATTTTTTATTGTAAAAAATTTTTAACATTTTTTTATAATTTATCTAAAAAGCAAACAAAAAATTCACTAAATTTATATTTTTAATAAAATCATCTTTCATTATTTTTTTTTTTTGTAACTAAACAAATTATTACACAAAAAAAAATATTTAAAAAATTAATAAATTATTAAAATTAATTCATACTAATTCCGTCACCAAATTTTAAATTTCAAAACATTTTATGAAGAAGTTATAATAATAAAAGTTATCCAACATTTTTTATTTTTTTATTTTCCTTATTAAATTATAACTAAAAAATATTTTTTAAAAATTGCACTTATAGTTTTTGAAGTTTTTAACAAATGAAAAAAATTTTTTTATAATAATTCTTTAATAAAAAAAATCATAAAAATTTCTAAATGTCGGCTAACTTTATTTTCATGAAAAAGTTACAAAATATTTAAAGTTATTCAGCACGAACCATGTAATTTTTTATTTTTTTCGTGTAAACAAAAAATTGCACATATACTTTCTTTAATTCTCTACACGTGCATTTTATTGTTTATTAAAAAAAAAAAAAGTAATTATTGAAAAAAATTAAAAACAAATATACAAACCACTTCAGTAACTTTAGCCACAATAGTCGTAACATGAAGAGATTTTCTCTCTTTTGCGACAGGTTCAGTTGGTAAAGTTTCGTCAGCCATCCTGACTCTTTTTGGTCTACCTCTGCCGTCTCCCAGCTTGATAGATTTTTAACAAAACTTTGTTTATCCGAAATCAGCGTCTTTAAAAGACGAGTCTAGTCTTCGTAACTTAAATTCTCTTCCTTCGACAAATGTAATTTAAATAAAATAAAATCACTAGCGATAGAAACAGAACACCTGAAAGATTTCGCAATAGAGTTCAATGGCCTTCAGCAATGTAAAATAAATACAGAAAAAAATAATAATAAATTACGTACTTGAACCTTCAATTATTGTGATATGACAGTCCAGTAGAGGAAACGGCAAATTTCATTCACTTTACCGCAATTTTAACTTTTATTTATCAAAATAAACATACTGAAATTTTTATTTTTATTTAAATATCAAAATTGTACTCCAATGTTGTTTTTGGAGTGCAGGGGCTCTAAGTTTTGACTAGAACCAACGCGAAGACAAAGTGGACACTGAATACGAGTAAAGCAGTGGGCACGTAACCGTGTCGTGGTCGCAACTTAAACTGGAACGCGGAGCGTGACACGACAGGCGTCTCGACGTCGACAGGGCACGGCAACTTCTGAAAGGCATTACATGCTACAAACTACATACTACATAGGCTTAGGCGAGTCCCGGTGGCGAGTACATCGTGCGTACGCTAATACTCTACCCGGAGGGGGAAATCGCGCTGTGGAGGTGTACACAATGCTTATATGTATTCTGAGACACGTCATCCGCGGGCATGTGTGAGTGGTAAACACGCCATAGCACCGATGCAACCAACTAGGAAAGAATCGTGCTCTTTACTTACATTAGCTCTGGGTGCGGTCATTCATTCACTTTTTAATTGTAAAATATATTGTTTTATTGCTTGCTATTTTAAGGACAATTGATTCCAATTTTCATTATTTTTGATAACTTGTTCTTTTTGAATAAAATCAACTCCAAAAATTTATCTGTAGAAAATTTAGAACTATACAAACGATTTTTTAATGAAAATTATAGTAATTTATATCAAGTATAAAAAGTTTGATAATAATTCAATTTTTAACAGTAAATAAAATTTATAATTTTTACTATTTTTTACAAAAAAACATTTTTTTTTTAATTTCTCTGTAGGACGATTGGTAGTTGATAATTATTCAATTCTTTATAATAAATATAATTGTTAAAATTAATTGTTTTGTATGACATTAAAGTTAGCAAGTCACTAAAGAATTTTTTAATTTTTTTTTAACAAAAAAATTTGTTCAAAAAAATTATTTTTAAAAAATTGCATTTTTAATTTTTTTTTTTTTAATTTCTACATGTCAATTTTTTTAATATTATTTTTTGGCCATAATTTATTTGTTGAAAAAAATTCTAAAAATTATTAAATATCTGCTAAATTTATTATCATTTGTTTTGTTGCAATATATTTTGAGGATAATTAATTTTAAATTGTTTGTTTTCATTAACTTTTGTAAAAAAATTTGAAAACTTTGATACCTTTAAATACACATTTTTTTTTAATTTGTCTGTTTATAGTGATTGATTTTAATAGCAAAATTTTAATAATTACTTAATTTTTAAGAAAAATTACTTAACTTTTTACAAAATAAATTCTAAAAATATGCTATATTAAATTTTATTTTTATCTATTAAGGTAGTACTACCGGTTTTAGAATTGACGTTCAGAATTTAATGAAATTTGGCATATTGGTACTTTATAATATCATAATTAAGCAGTAAAATTTTTGGAACCTGAGCAAGTCCTGAAAAAAAGATATTAACATTTATAAATTTTTGTTTTTAACATTGACCCTTATGAGAAATCACAGACTTTATTTTATTTCACAAAACTGGACGTTGAGATTTCTATGATATTGGTATTAATAGAAAGAGAAAAATTTATTGAATATTGTGTGCAAATAAAACCATAAACATCAAGCTTGTGATAAGAGTAATTAATAAATAATTGAGAAAAAAGTACTAGTCAATTTAAATGTCGCAACGCCGCAGAAAAGGTTAGGATGCGCGCGAAATTCAAACATACACCAATTTTTTTTTTTTTTTTCGTTTAATTTCTTAGCCACTGCGATTTGTTTTAGATTTTTTTTATACATCTTTTCGGTAATTACTTTACCTTTCTAATTAAATACTTTTTTTGTGCAATTTAATAAATTTAACTCTGACATTTCTGTAAATAGACACACGCAACTGACAATTCGTGTAAAAATAAATAAACGTATGCGCATAGATTTCCGCGCATGAACTCATAAGTTGAGTGAAACAGAAAATATCTCTATCTCTTTAGTTTTTACGCGACGTTGTCAGATGAAAATACTACTGAAGCCAAATTACACAAAGCACTCATTGGACACTTGTGGTAATGGTAGTACTACCTTAATGTTATATTACACGAAAATAAAACAGTTGAAAAATTACTCTTCTTTGTAGTTTCAAATGAAATTTTTATAAAATAAATTATTGATTTAAAAAGTTGCGAAAGTAATTTTAGTTTTAAAATGCACCACTTAAAAAGTTTTTAAAAATTTAATTTTTCCAATTTTTTGCCTGAGGTGCTCAGCTACTACAATTTATAACATAATATAAATTCTTAATTTTCACCTTACAATATTTTTTTGTCTATAGTTAATTTTCAAATGTGAATCTCATTATCAAATGACATTTGCTCTATATTAATAAAATTTTTTTGGCTTAAAGTTTAAAAAAAGTGTATTAAATATTTATTAAATCAAAGTAAAAAATGCACCCCGCAAAAATATAATAATAATTATCTATTTATTTATCTATTCAATATCATTGAATTTAATAATCCACATCATTAAAATATTCATTATTCAACGCATTAATTCTCCAAGTTCTTAATAACAACAAAAATAAATCCCCTTCCAAAGAGGGTTGGTCTATCCCACATTTATTTACATTTATTTCCGCGTTCAATCATTAAAATAATTTCACAACATTGTACAATCGACCACCTGGCTCTGACTCTTTTTGTTTATATCACAGCCGAGTGCAGTAATGATAGTTACTTGCTACTTTACAATACAAGAATTTGTGCGCAATAAAGGGCATCATTAACCAAAGCCAATACTTTTCTAACAATGACCTAAATAATTTCTTAATTACTAATAATATGATGAATTATTGCATTTAATACTTTCATAAATGAAAAATTTTATTTTAATCTTAATACCTAAAAAAAGTTTCTAACAAATTCTTAATATTTTAACTCTTCTGATTTTAGTAGAAAAATTAATTTTATTAAAGTAGTTGTCGTAGTTAAACCATACCGTCAGAAAATTATAAATTTTTGTATACTTATTAAAGATATGATGATACAACTACCCTAAAAATTTGAAGTCGATTGACAATCTATAAACCGAGATAAATTCAATTAAAAATTTGCAGTTCTGTACCAGTTTCTTGATTATAAAAAAAAAAACTAACTGTCAGAAACTTTCAAAAAACTGACAGTCTTTTAATGTATTTTTTGTGAGTTTAAAAAAAATTTTTTGACCGTCTAATTATTTATAAATAACGGATTAAAGTTGAACAATTTATGAAAAATTATGTACTTACAGTCTTGCGTAAAAATTGTGGATTACTTAGCTACAAACTCATATTTTTTTGCGGCGCGTATAATCTCTAATTTTTTGACAATATTGTATCATGACAACTACCTTAAATTAAAATTTATTATTTGATCAATAATAAAATTAATAATGATAATTCAGGGTGGCGATTGACCTGGAAAACCTGGAAATGTCAGGGAATTTGAAATTTCTGGAATAGTCAGTGAAAAATCAGGGAGTTTTAACTTGGGTCAGGGAAATTTCTAGTTTATTTTAAACAATAAACTAAAATGCTGTAGAAATAATAAATTATTTCTATAGCATTCTAAAAATCGTACTGCAGATAATTTTTAATATTAATTGATGTTATTTAATTTCTTAATTTATATTTCTTCTTTTTTGTGATAAATAATATTGAAAAAACTGAACGTATGGATAATAAATAATAAAAAAAGGCCATTCGGCAGCCGAAATGGAAGTAGATTTCATAATAAATATAAAAAAAACTACCAGAATTAAATACAAAAAAAAAAAAAAAAAAATAATGACATCAAAACGAATGCAAAAGTAAAATTTCATTAAATCTGTCTGAGAAAGTAGATAATTTTTAAACTAGACTGATAATGAGTTATGCAAATTAAAGTTTACTGAATAAGCTTTCAGATGCAATTTACAGAAAATCGATGGGACGTCGCGTTCAATCGTTATCGCACTAAAATACGAAAAAACTGAAAATTTTTGTAATTTTCAATAATTTTTGAATTGCTGTCATTCCTAAACTATTTAATTTAGAAAAATAGACAAGTATACAAATTAAAGCTTATTAAATAAGCTTTCAGATGCAATTCACAAAAATTAAATATGATATCTCATTTAATTGTCATTGCATGAAAATACGGTAAAAGTGAAAATTTTGGTAATTTTTGAAAATTTTTAAATCGCTCCCATTTTTAAACTAATCGACCGATTTCGCTCATCTTCGAACTTAACCTCGGAAATCGTCCTAAGAATGAGTATGTTACGTTTTATTACGATCCGCATAGAATTGCGGGAGTTAGAGACTTATATAAACTTTTGAACCATATGCATTTTCTGAATCCGCTTGACGAGCTGAGTCGAAATATAGCGAAATTTTTCAAAAGTTTAATTATTTAATTTAATTTTCAAAAGAAACTGATCTTTTTTGAATAGTTGAAAATCTGCAAAAAAGTATAACATAATTTATAATTCCAAATGTTTACTCAATTCTGGATATTAGATATGAATTCTAGCAAACAAAAATTATTTTTAAAATAATTTGCAGTAATAACGGATATTTGAATAAAAATTATTTCTTTGTAGGTTTTGGAATTTTATTTTTGGTCAGGGAAAAGTCAGGGAATTTTGAAATTAGTGTTCAGTCGCCACCTTGTAATTATATTAAAGGTCCATCAATGATGCAAGTACACTAGAATTACTTTCAACAGTTATAAAAAAATAATTACTAAATTAATTAAAAAAATAAAGACTAAAAAAATTCAAATTAAATTCAAATCGAAAAAAAAAAATCTTTTATTTTAATTTTAATTTCGGATGCGATAGCAAAAATCACAGAGAAATAAGAAATCTGCTTGATAACGGACCAGGACATTCCTCAGTGCGAAAGTCAAGTCGCATGGAATATAGAAACCTACAAGTCGTAGTTTAGCTGTAGATTATTTTATTATTATGCTTATATTTCTATTAATATTAATATAAATATAAATATAAATATCAACTTGTTATTATTTGAACGGCGATAATGCGGTCTGTGGTTATCGATCCATTAAAAATCCACCGACAACAAGGACTAATAAATACACCTGAAGTAATAACAATAATATATCAACAATATTTTTTAGTGTTTCGTTATGAAGATTGTACGATTGTGGAAACAATAGTTTAGTTGGGTATTGAATGGCTGAGTACATGGCCTAGAAAATAGGGTCGCGTATGTACAGTAAGTACAGTAAGTAAGTCGTGGTGTCTATACCTATAGGTAATAATAATAAGTAAACCGTTCTTATGGATTAAACTGTAGTCTGTAGTATGTATGTGCGATTTAAGTTGCAGTTTGCTCTATCTGGTAATATATCAGGAGTTACTTACATTACATTACCTCGGTATAGTACTTCATAGTAGGTTGTTATGTACATAGCATGAAGTATGTAGTATGTGTGTAGATCTATAGGTAAATACGTAGTTGGCAGTAACGGGTAACTTAAACTGTAGAGCTGCGGAGTGTAGAGGTCGTATAAGCTCCTCTTCAAGGTTCGGTAGGCATCTATGCGCTCTACTCAGAGAAATCGATTTTTCATTAAAGTTATTCATGTTAATTATTGTGAATAAGGTATTGAATTTCTTAGTCGGTGTAATTCATTTTTTTTTGTCTTCCTTTTGAGAAATTTAATGAATATGTTTTTATTTCATATTTCATTTATAATGTAATATTCTGAATTATGTACATAGGAAAAAAATTGTTGTATGACTCATAATGTAAATTGGAGCACTTTATTATGGTAAAATTTTAAGTTTTGGATATTAATCTTCAAACGCTTAGATTCATGATTTAGATCTTAGTTTGATAAGCATGCAAGATAAATTATGAATTTTGTTTACAATGAAATATAAAACACTTTGATAATTAACCACCGAAAATTTACAAAATTTTTGGCTAAAAATTTTGAACTTTATGCTGTAATTATCTTCAGGTGATACCAAAAAATTAAAAAATAGAATCTATTGTTGTATTTTTGCACAGAAAAAAAACTTCTTAGACCAAGAAAATTTTAAGATACAAAAGTTATTTTGGAGCAAGAAGTTTTCTTGGCTCAAGAAACTTTGACTTCATTCAAGAAATTTTCAATCTTCCTTAATATTTTCTTGAGCCAAGGAAATTTACCCTATAAGAATTTTTTTTTCAGTGTGATAATTAACGGAAGAAAAATAATTTGAATAGCATTGAATAGATTGTTTAATAAAAATTAATTCTGTAATTTTTACACGGGAAAAAGTAAACTGTAATAAATAACAGTCGATTTATAATAAGTAATGATCAACTGCTAAAAATTACTATTACAAACAGTAAAATCGTGATTTTACTATTAACTTTATAATATTTACCATTTAAACGTTACAATTTACTCTTTACATGAAAGAAAATACTATTTCAAACAGTAATATTCGCTATGTAAATGTCTAAAATGTTTAAGTATAATAATTAAGAATTTAGACTTTGATATTTATCATTTTGTACCTAAAAAATGATCTTATGATATGTAAAAAGTATAAAATAAAGTTAGTAAATTTCTAATACAAGCAACGTCAATATTTACAAAGTAAAATGGTAAATTTTAAACGCAACGCTAAAAATCAAACTGTAATTATTGACTTGCTTGGACTGGTAAAATGTATATTTTAAAAGTATAATTTTTACTGTTTTAAATGTTAAATTCTCCCAGAGTGAGACCCCCTTCTCTTTCATCTGAGTTCCCCTTCTCCTCACAATATGAACTATATATTGAAATGGCAATTTTTACTGTTTAAAACTGTAATTTTTTAAGATGAAAGAGTCGTTATTTACTATAGTGACAGTTACTAATCACTTATTTTGGATATTAAATTATAAATTGTGGCTTTTATACTTTCTACATTAAGTTCTGTAATAATTATATTTTTGCCACCCCGATGTCCGCTTTACTGTTTGAAACTATAAAAATTAACCGGAATCCGAGTGAATATTACAGTTTACTTTCCGTGTATTTATTTATTTAGTGAATATAATGAGAAAAATTTTACTGACTATATAAATTTTTTTTTAGTTTACTTTATAAGCCAGCAACAGAATTTTTTTTTAATTAAAAGTTAAATGAATCATTCATTTTTTTATTTTCCAAGCTGTTTTAAATTTTCACTTAAAATAAAGTTTTTAAATCACAAATATTTACAAAAAAAAGAGAAATTTTTTAATGCTTGTTTTTTAAACAAATAAATAATATCGTTTTTTTAATTTGCACTCATAGTTCTTTCAAATTTCGACTTATGCAAATTTTTTAAATATCTAAAATTTGTCTTCTAATTTTAATATTAAAAAAAAATTTTTTTTATTCAAGAATTTCTTCATAAATTTTGTCAATAATTTTTCAAAGTGATATGAACACAATTTTTTAAACACATGTATACTTCCAAATATTGACAAAAAATAATTACTCAACGAAATATATGTTTCAGTAATTTTAATGAAATTAACAAAAGGATAAATTGAATTATAGTTTTAATGATAAATTATAATTAATATGAACACGGTTTTAATAATTAATACACTTTCCATTAACTAACGTGTTTACTGAGACTTGAGACGTAAATTAAGGCTTATATTAATATAAGTTGGTGAGCAATCGCGTTACTTGTGCTGGTATATTTGACTGGGCAAGTATCCGGTGAGCGTGGGTGAGCAGAGGATCATCCGAGAGAGTAGTGTTGGTGGATGACCAAGATCATAAGGTCGCACAGATCAATTGGTTATATCTTCGTTACTCATATAGGATTATTTTATCTTATACATCGTGCATCTTACATCTAACACATTATACATCACATGTATACCTACTTTTTTTATATATATTACATTTATTAATGTCAGTGACGTTCGCCTAGATGCAGGTCTTGATATACATATTTGTACTTAAAAATACTGGGACGGTAACTGCTGTCGCTTCGTGAGTCTTTTTCAATGTCAAATTAAAATAATTAAATAGAAAAATAAAAATTTTATTACGGGTTAATTTGATGATTAGGACTTGGCTATATTTCTTCTTCCAGCGTCGCGCTGATGTAAATTTCACGTCCACAGATTATTAATTGTACCAGTGAAGCTATAAAGTTGAAGAGAGATAATACTGCCAATACGAAATACTCAAAGCTGAAAATTAAATAGAAAAAAATTGATAAGTTATTATAGTTATTCCTTTTTAAAGTTAAAGAGCGTGTGGGTTTCACTGCAATTGCTAAATGTACGAGATTTAATAGGCCGCTTTGAAGTATACTGATCGAAGATATAGCTAAGATTCTTATTTTTTTTTATAATTAGTCTTTACATTTATATTTTCTTGGTTTTATTTTAAATTATAGGCACAGTCAATTTTTATAATTTTTTTTTAATACAAATTTTTGGTACAAAAAATGAAAATTATATTTGCTAAAAAACTAGAATAAAAATCAACTACAATGATTGTAAAAAATTGATAGTTTTTTTAAAAAATGTTTTTATTATTCCAATTAATTCAACTTAATTTAGTTCTCTCTTTGTTTAAAACTTTAATTTTTTTTTCGTATAAAAAAAAATATAATAAAAATTGATAGTTATTTTTAAATTATTAATCTTTGTAAAATAAATCCTTAAATTGTGTACCAAAAATAATATACAGTACAAAAATATTATTAAAATTAAATCTTTGAATCTAGCTAACTTAAAAAAAATTTTTTTAAGAAGAAAAATAAAACAAATTAAGATAAGGTTACTTATATTTGATATTTTTTAATTATAATTAATCAAAAATAAGAATTTTAATTAGTTAATAGATTTACATTCAAATTCAGACATCGCTGGGACTAGAACCCGGACCGTTTAGGTACATCACATGCAACTTTTGTCAATTGCCATCACAAAAAAAAGCAGTGAAAAATTTAAAATTTAAAAATAACATTTTCTAACAAACAAATTTTAACTACAACTACCGTAAAAATTAGAAAGTAATCACTAAAAATATTTAATGTAGGTCGGAAGGAAATCAAAATCTATTACTGCGCATTAGACACGCCGTCAAATTTTAGGGGACATTACTGCGCACTTCGAAAACGGAAGTTAAAAAAACTCCGGTAGCTTGAACAATTTTTTTTTTATTCAAGTTAAATTAATTATAAGTTTCTTAATGATGAAATATGTTTTGTTTTTAAATTTTGAATAATTTAATATTAATTTACGCGGTAGTTTAATTTTTTGTAAGCTGTCATAAATTTAAAAATGAATAAATGAATCAATTGTTAAAATACGACGGTTGTAAGTATTAATTTCGTTGTCTTAATAAATTTGGCCTTGCGTAAAATGTGAAGATAATTTTTTAATTTGTAGAAGTTAATTATTTCTTTTCTTCACACCAAACTCTAATTTCATTAACAGACAAAGAAAAAAAGGTTAAATTTCCAAATTGAACCGTGCTAATTACCGATTAGCGTTTTTGATAAAGCCACAGATCAGGGTCAGAAAATAAGAAAGTATATGATTAGATTAAAGGATAAATCATACACTGATAGAAGGATTTTTTTGTATTTAAAAAGATTTAATAATATTTAATAAATGATTTATTAGAGGATAGGTCCTTAACAAATATTTATTAACAGTTAATAAATCATTTATTAGCAGCTATTTTTTTGTGCTAACCAAATATTTATTACTATTTAATAAACGATTTATTAACATATAAAAAATGATTTATTAATATTTAATAAATCATTTATTAGTATTTAATACACACTGGATTATGAATATTTAAAAAATTCCTCAAAAACGTGTTTCAATGTTTTATTTTAATTATAAAAATTACAGAGAATTAGATATTTAATGAAGTAAAAGAAAATTGAAATTAAAAAATACAAATAATAAAAAGATAAATTACAATTAGAAGTTTACACACATATATATATATATATACTTATTTACAACTACGCGTTAAGTAGAGCCATCTACCAACACCGACCACCAACAAAATATTTGTTAACTATTAACAAATCTTATTTGGTGGAAATAAATACTTTTTTCAATACACAAAAGCTTCTTAATAGTTACAAAAATTTTGTTCTCATAAAAAATTGATTTAGTTAATACTAACGAATATTGTTAATAGTAAAAAAATATTTTTTCCACCCAAAAAAATATCTGAAAAAGATTTTAATAAATTGATTTATTAAATACAAACAAATCCTTCTATCAGTGTACAAATTAAATGAAAGAAAAATTTTTACTTGATTTAGTTTTCATTTTAACTGTTCAGATTTTCAGATAAATCATTATATTTAATTTAATTATATTCAATCGACTCATACTAATTACTAACGACAATGTTTCTATGTATTATGAGTAATACCCATATTCAAGAAAAATAAGTTTGAATAAAAATAAGAAATTAATGAATAAATGTTACCCATAGTGATGAGCATAATCCGTGTTACTCATTCTAACAAACAGAAGACTCCAGTCTGATATTATATAAGCAATAAAAAATAAATTTATGAGTAGAGCTAACGCCGAAAATGAAATGTCCTGTTGCAACATTAAAAGTTCATTAAAATGATTTTATTAGAATTAAAAATTTTTTAAAAATACTTACGACCATTAAATGAAATTCTTGGCGCAAGTAATTCGATAAAAAACCAACGATATTAATTATTAAATAACCGGGTATGAATGTAGGAAATAAAATTGATGTTGCGCAGCAAGAAAGAAATGTTGGTGGTAGTATTATTAGAGTTAACGTACCTGCAAGGCAGAAAATCTAAAAGAATTATATTTAAAGACTAAATAATAATAGTAATAAGAATAAATTATAATTATGATGATAAACAAACTTACTGCGCCACAAAGTTTACATGTTATCAGAATATTAACACTCCGATCTTCCAAAGGCTCATTAACAGTCGCTTGGACCATCGACACAAAGTCATGCATTTTCTTTCATTAGAAATTTTGATACTTCTTGAAGGTTGGAATTATTTATTAAGTAAATACGTTTTTACATATATTTATCATAAACAAATGAATCTCTAACACTTACTGAGTTAATAAATTATTAGTTAGTAAGTGGGAAAAAAATAGTACTTGATAAATGCATAATTTTTAATCACCATTTATTGTTTTCGATGTAGATCATTAGTGATATGTGTCCTAGCATATACAAAGCAATGACTGAAAAAATAGTTGATTAAATCAATTATAAAAAAAAATAATAATCAATAGAGTTATTTGGTGCGAATTTTTAATTAATATTATTTACAGTTGTAGTAATAAGTTTTCAGTGAATGAAAATTAAGAAAATTAAGAAAACGGTTGATCTTAAAGGTCATCCCTGCAACTTACCGCTAATTAAATATTTAAGCGCTTAGAATTGCGATTCAAGATTATTAATCTCTTCAAAATCATGTTCTTAATTCAAAAATTTTTCTCTTGAATCAAGGTTATTTTTTTTATTAGTGTAAAAGTATGAAGCGTTTTTTATAAATTTTAACTTGTTCATGGGTAAAACAATTTCAAAGTTAACCATTAATCCGTCTTATAAAACACTGATAGAAGGATTTGTTTATAGTTAAAAATATATTTGTTAATATTTAACAAATCATTTATTAGAGACCGCTTTTTAGTCCTTAAAAAATAGTTCTTAGTTTTTAAAGAGATTTATTACTATTTAATGAATGAATATTAGATTTATTCAATACAAACAAATCATTTTTAATACCAAGAAATATTTGTTTAATTCTAAAAAGTGGTCTCTAATAATTGATTTGTAATTATTAAAAAATATTTATTTGTATTAAATAATATTTGTTAATATTTAACAAATCATTCATTAGAGACCATTTTTTAGTATTAAACAAATATTTCTTAGTATTTAAAATGACTTGTTTGTATTTAATAAATTTGATTTTCATCTATTAAATATTAATAAATCTTTTTAAATACTAACAAATATTTGTTAAGGTTTAATAAATGGCTTCTAATAAATGATTTGTTAAATACTAAAAAATCTTTTTAACTATTAACAAATCCTTCTATCAGTGTACACAGAAAAAAGAAAACTCGAAAAATCACATTATAAATATTAAGAGGTGTCCCGTCGTATTAAAAACTAGAAAAATTACAGTTCAAAATAACATTTTTCTAAATTCAAACTTCGAATGTTAATTTTCAGAGCTTTCAATGTAAATATTACATTCTACAATGTAATTCTTATAAAATCTATAATAATTACAATCTGAAACTGTATTTTTTTCAGTTTTTATTACGGAACGTCACGTTAAATTATAATGTAATTTTTCTATTTTTCTTTTTTCCGTGTACTTACTAATTAATGACCCTTAAACTACTTTCAATTTTAAAAATTGACTGTACAATAGACAATTAAAATTTATAAATATTATTAATCTTGAATCACAACTAGTTTGACAATTACAATAAATTTTAACCGAGTACAAACGATCCAATTTTAAAACGACAACAAGTAAAAATATTAAAAACATTAAAAATTTTTTGATAATTTCATTTTTTTCAAAATATTATATTCCATGACGAATTTAAGATAATAATCATAAAAATTAAAAAAAATACACTTTTCAATTAGTTTTTAAGCTTTTAATTTTAGCGCAAATTTTTTTAACCAAAAATTGTTAATAAAATATGACCACAGAAGTCTTTATATTTCAATTTTTTTTCAAAAATAATTTCTTTATTGAATAATTTATATTTTTTCAAAATTATTCTATTAATGAATTTTAAGAAAGGAAATATCAAATTTAAAAAAAAATTGGTTGTCTGTAAAGTCGGTTTACGGACGATAGTTTTACGTGATAACGTCATAAAGAAACATTGATGAAAAATTGCATACTTTTATGAATTGAATTGAATTATTATCACTGAATTATCATTATTTTGTATTTAAAAATTAAAAAATTTTGGGGGGGGGGGATCCTTTTTACGGATTCTAGGCATAGATGTTGGCCCAGCTATGTGGCGACTCGACGCAGCGTCATACTAAAACTTGACGCTGACGCCCCTACCCACTAAACCTTAAACCCCTTTCTCTTCTATCCTCTGATCCCCCATGGTACCGCCGTAAGGCATTTCTTCGCGGGGGGAGGAATTAGCTGCCGCTCTTCCTTCTGGTGCGAATAAATTAACCTTATAGTTGGAATCTGTGTTATTATTTGGCTAATATTAGTTAGATGTAAGTTTATCTGTGTTGCGTGATCCCCATCCCGACCCTGGACACGGCGAGCTTGAGCACGGGGAAGTCGTGTTTATCACAACGAGGCTTTCAAACCTTCCGCAACGTCACACCTCTCTATCGCTTGTTGCGCGCTCTCGCTTGCACTCACAGGCTCAGGCGGAACGCACAGGAGGAACACAAAAGCGGAACGGTCTGTCGGAACGCGACATTTTTTCGTGAGCGCTGTCGGTGTTCATCAATTTATAAGACGTTATCACGTCAAAAAAATTAGAAATATTATCTGATATATTGCGGCCTGTAAAGCAAAACATTTTTTTTCCCCAATCTAATACTTGTTTTTAATGTGTGAAATATTATTGGATAATTTATAAATTATACAAACTATATAATATATTTGTCCTTTACTGTAATCAAATTTGAATAATTGAACAATGAAGATTGTTAAATCGTCTATCGCACCAAGTAACTCCTATTATTACCTCTAAAATGAATAATAATTATTCTCTAACCAGTAAATATAGCCGATATATACAATTGATTCGGTCCATTAGCAGCGTCTTCTGGATCAAGTACAATCTCCTGAACAATACCACCAATAGCTCCAATTAAATATAATGGCACACCGATAGCCGTAAAATAAAAATCAAGAATCTCAGAATTTTCATGAAACACATAGCTCATAATGATGACTATTGTTATTAACAAATAAGTTGTTGAACCAATGCAGTAGATTATCCAGAGCCAGGTCGGAATCTCAAAACTATAGTACTGACTCATTATACTGAAACTTACGCATACCATAACCTGAATGTCGAATCATTTAACCTCGTTAATGTTCAGTTACATTTATTAGTTTCTTGACTTGAGTAGATCTATATAATAATGCAGTAATTTTGCAGAAACAATTTCACGGCTTACCCTTACCCATTGAACTGTTTTTACCCATATTGGATGTTCTGTCGTTAAATTTATCAAAAATCCTTTGGTGTCATAACTGCACATTTTTTTATGATTTTTACTGTCACTTTTATAAAAATAAATTATTTAATAATTATTATTTGATTAATAAGAACAAAAACAAAAGAATTTTATAATAAAATTAAACTCTTGACTGTTAATTTTTGGTCATGAAAAATTAAAACTATTTTCTGAAGTTAGTTCGAGATATAATGGCCCATATTTTTTTGAGGGGTCTATTGACAAAAATTTTTGATTAATTCTTATTTTTATAAAATGATTTTAGTTTTTTTTTTACGGCTTAAAAAAATTTTTATAAAAGAAAAAAAATTTTTTACATTATTTGCATACAAAATTTATATAAATAATTACTACTCTTATTTATCAGTACAAAAATTTGTCATACTTTCAGTTAATAATAATAATAATAATTTTACATTTTAATGGGTCTTTTGTACCATGAAATGAAAATTATAAATATAAAAAAAAAGAATAATAGTAATAATCTGTAGATTGCATTAACTGATTAATCTTAATTATATTCACTCTGAGCGAATTCGTAGAAACTCAATAAAGTATCGAGTAGATACGCTGCTCCTTCCAAAACACAAAGCGAGCCCACGGCTAGACCAATCTAAAAAAAAAAAAATCAAGGAGAAATAATTTGCATGACAATAATTTAGAAGCTTGTCAGTAGAGTTAAAAATTTTAATCCTACCTGTCTCTCCGTTGCGACATGGATATACTTGTGTTCCGATTGATAACCGTGCCAATAATGTAGAGCTGTTCCTCCTACGGCAAGGAACATGAACATTCCTACGATATTCATAATTATTTCCTGAAAATATATATAAATATACAATTAATTAACAATTAATTAAATCTAAAGTTAATTTTTTTTTGTAGCAAAAATCAAAATATTCAAAATTGTTTTGAGTAGAACAAAAATTGTTAATTTAATAACTTTAATTTAATTGTTAATTTGAGTAGAACAAAAATTAATTAATTTAATGTGCAAGCAAAAAAAGTGACGAGCTCTCAAAATTTATAACTTTTAAGAATGAAAATTAATTCATAAAACAAAATTTAATTAGGTATTTCATTAAGCAAAATTTAATTTGTTTCAAGAGCAAAATTTTCAGTCAAGATGTTTCGAAAAATTTTATCATTTTAGATTCAGCAAAAAAATTCTTGGTCTAAGTAAAATTTTCTCAACCCGAAAAAAAATTTATTAGATAAAAAATGTTTCTGTTTGATTTGAAATAATAAAATTTTTAAAAATGATCTAAGCTCTAAATTTTCTCTCTTGGAAAAAAATTAAATTTTTTATCAATATAAAAAATTAAATTTTTTATGAAAATTTCAAGTAAAAAATAAATGGATAATTAGGTTAGATAATTTATACCTAGTAACTTTTTTTTTTTTATAAATTTAAACATAGATAGTTGCAAATTGATCAATTTTTGATTACGAAGAAAGTTTTCATTTTTGTCAGAGAAATTTTGAGATATTTTTATTATAATTACCAAATTTGATGATTAATATTTATTTGATCTATTTGATGATTAATATTGTACATAATAATAAAATATAAACTTACAACAAGACTTTTTTTATGCTCCGTACTATTAAAACAATAAGTCATCAATACAACGCTGGTGTAAATGAAAAAACCAACAAAGACACCGGAAGCAACGATTTCTGCGTCGGGGCTCTTGTCCTCGTTTAGGTTCCACGTTCCACCTACACCTAGAAACTCTCCTCCGTATCCCGTTCGATACAAGATGAGAATAATTAAGTTCATTACCTGCAATAATTCCACCCAATTATAGTATATCAGTAATAATTAACAAAAATAATGAAATTTGAAAAAAAAATATTGAAAAATTAACACTAGAACTGGGAATCCATGCTCTATCTATGCATGTGTCACCGAAAATTATCTCTTTACAAATACTCGTTATCTTACTCTCTGATACGCTGTAAGTGATTCAGGAATTCTTTTCTTTGCGTTATTGCTAAATATTTTTTGAATATTAATATCAACTTTGAGGAATTTTCGCAACAACTAAAAATTATCAGAGTTGTACGGATATTTGAAACTGCTGACATCGGTCGCGATAAAACGCACTAAATAAAATTTCTGATTATTTATTAATAAATAAAAGTTATTGAACTAGATTCTCACCAATTTAAGCACTTTTATACTGATACTGCCAACCGACACTACGGAAACCATGGTGATATTTAAATGTAATTATTAATTATTAAATGTAATATAAATTGAAAATTTTTAGACAAGTGTCTTGATCTTTAGTTACCGGTTAACTGAAATGAATCAACGAAGATGATAATAACTTCTACAATGAACCAAGCCCTTTCTTATCTTATCAGATAACAGGTTAAAGCGAGAAAATAAATCCCGAAGAGTGTAAAAACAGAGCATCTGTTCCACTTACGTTACTCTTTATTTTTTATTTATATTTTGTACTTATGATTCAATTATCGTCATTAAAAACTATCGTAATCATAAATTAATTTTTAATGAATGATACCGTTAATTTAATGTACGCAATTATTTCATTTATTTTGTTAATCATTTGTAATATATTTCTTTAGTTGATAAAAACGACTGTCTCATTTCAAAAATAACATTCAATAGAATTTTATGAATTTATATTATAAAAAATAAATTGTACTCTAAATTGAGAAATAATTTGCAATTTATATGAAGAAGAAATATTAATAAAAAATCTTTTAAGAAAAAAACATCAGTTTTTCAATCCAGGATAAAATTTTATTCAATAATGAAATATATCTATATATATCATATATATAAATATTCTGGCAATAGTAATTTTATCCAGGATAAAATTTTATCTCGGATTGAAAAACTGGCCCTAAAGATTTGTTAGATGTCTGGTAATTTCAGTATAAGAAATTAATTTTTTTTTAATTTTCAACAATTTTATTGTTTAGCTAAAGAAATAAAAATTTTTCCAACAGTAACTTTCTTGTTGAAAAAAAGTTTTTTTGATTTAAAAAAAAAAACAATTCTAGATAAACAACTTGTGAATTTTTCTCTAAAGTTTTTTTTTCTTCCAAATTTAGAAACATTTTTTTCAAAAAAAAAATTACTGTGAGAAAAATGTTTATTTCTTCAGCTGAAAAATGAAACTGTTAAAAATTTTTAACAAATTAATTTACTTTCACTTTTTTAAAAAGAAAATTTTTTGAATGTACTTTTTTATCAAAATTATAACATTGAATTTTAATTTGATAATGAATAATGATTCTTTAATATTTAAACCAATTGATAGATTAAAAAACTTTTAGAATCATAGAAAAAAGCTTATTCCTTTAATTAATAATAAAATTTTTAATTTAGTTGATTTTTTAAAATTACAGTTTGGTCATTTTTTACTTACCTGTAAAATTTCTTAAATTTTTTTTTGTGAATGAATAATATATCTTCCTCATTTAAATGTTTACCCGCAAATAAATTTAAATAGATAAATTTTATTAATTGAAATTAATGTTTCAGGAACTGGGTCTTGACATAAAAGATGACCAAATATCGGAAATGGAAGCTTGTGTAGACAAGATAGATTTTCTTGCAGCTGCAAAGGAAGAGAAGGCTACAAGACACGATGTTATGGCTCACGTGCACGTGTTCGGTACACAATGCCCCAAAGCTGCTCCGATTATTCATCTTGGAGCTACTAGTTGTTACGTCGGTGATAATACCGTAAGTTATGAATAATTTTTCATACCTTTAACTTTTAGAATATTTTTTTTCTAAAAATTTTGAACTTTTCAGGATCTCATTCAACTCAAACAGGGATTTAACATCCTGTTACCGAAGCTGGGTGGTGTAATCCAGCGACTTGCCAGATTCGCTGAAGAACACAAAGATCTCCCGACTCTGGCATTCACGCATCTTCAGCCAGCTCAACTGACGACCGTCGGCAAGAGAGCAACTCTCTGGCTACATGATTTACTCGCGGATGAGTACGATCTTAGAGAAGCCCGCGATAGATTGAAATTCCGCGGAGTAAAGGGCACAACCGGGACACAAGCTTCATTTCTTCAGCTGTTTAACGGTAATTATAATTACAATTACTAACTTGATGTTAAGAAATAAATTTTTCACTCTACCGCTTTCTATTCAGCAATTGACACTGCAGAGTTAATTGTCATGTGATAAATTTAACTTACTGACTAGGTGACACTTGTTAGAGGCATATATTTTAAAGATAATATGAAAAGTTTCAATTGAATAAAAACAAAACTTTATTTTGTAAAAAATCAATTAATTAATTTAATTTTCTAGGTGATTCCACAAAAGTTAAACAACTTGACGCATTGGTAACTCAAATGGCTGGATTTGACGAATATTATTCCGTTACTGGTCAAACCTACAGCAGAAAAGTTGACATCAAATGCGTGGGCGTACTGGCATCTCTTGGCGCTACTATTCATAAAGTAATATATATTTTTTAAAATAATAAAGTTAATTAATCAAATGTTTTTTTATATGTCAGAATTTTTCGAATCTCGTGTTGAATATTAAATCTTTAAATTAATTTATTAAAAATCAAACAATTAGTACAATTATTGTTGATTAATCTTTTCAAATTTCAAAAGTTAATTTAAAAAATTTTAATCTTCTAATCAATAGTTGTATTTTTTTTCTATTTAAAGTTTATCGAATTTACACACTGTTAAAAATTTTCATAAATTTATTAACTTTTTAGTATACAAACATTTAATTTAATATTTGTATAAATATGCTATAAATGGTAAAATTACAAGGCAGAAACTCGCAAAAATAAAATACCGGATTTTATGCAAAAAAAAAAAAAAAAAAAAATCAAACTTTTGTAGACTCTACGTACAAAATTAGAAAATTTAATTGTAATTTTGATAAAATTTTTATAATCTTAGCACACTTCTTCACAATTTTTACATAGTCGAGTTTGTAAAATTACATAACGTTCACTTATTATCATTAACAATTATAATTTTTTAAGATGGAAAAATTTTTGATAAATTTCAACCATCAAGCCAAATAAAACGACTGCAAGAGTATAAATTTCATTGAAATGGGCCCAGAATAGACATTTTTTGGTCTAGAAATAAATGTAAACATGTAAATTGAAGCTTATTTTCTCAGCTATCATGTGCATTTTACGGAATCGAATATCTCGACGTGTTCTGAAGTTATTTGAAGGAAAAGCAGTAAAGATATAGAATTTTCGAATTTTCATTATTTTAAAATGCTGTAATTTCTGAACTAATTGTCCGATTCAGCTCAAATTTAATTTCGACCTTCGTAATTGTATATAGAATAAGTATGTTGAGTTACATTAAAATCCTTTAAGAATTGTATACGCTATCATGCTGACAAGCCACGCTATTCATACTAATATTATAAAAAGGAAAGATTTGATTGTTTGCTTGTTTGCATTGAATAGGCTTCGAATCATTAGATTTTTATGAAATTTACTAAAAAGTACAATTATCATTAGGGAAATTTATTTTAAAAACTTTTAGAGAAATAAATGGTTTTTTTTTAACATTGCAAATAATAACAATAATTTTTTATTTACAGATCTGCACTGACATCAGACTTTTAGCCAGCATGAAAGAAGTAGAAGAACCATTTGAATCAACGCAAATTGGTTCTAGCGCGATGGCATACAAGCGGAACCCAATGCGTTCCGAACGTTGCTGCAGTATTGCGCGTCATCTGATGAGTCTCCAAAACAACACTCTCCAAACAGCTGCGAGTCAGTGGATGGAACGAACTTTGGATGATTCTGCCAACCGGCGAATCACTCTTGCTGAAGCTTTTCTCTCCGCAGACGTGATCCTGATGACTCTACAGAACATCACAGAAGGTCTTGTCGTTTACCCGAAAGTAATTGCGCGACACATTACCCAGGAATTGCCTTTTATGGCAACTGAGAACATCATCATGGCGATGGTAAAGGCAGGAGGAGATCGACAAGTGTGTCACGAGAAGATACGAGTCTTATCTCATGAAGCTGGTGCTCAGGTCAAGCAGCACGGCCTAGACAACGATCTTGTTGATCGAGTCAAAAAAGATCCCTATTTCAAGCCGATTTTGAACAAACTCGATAGTCTTCTGGATGCCTCGACATTCATTGGTCGTTCTTCTGAGCAAGTTGTAGAATTTCTTCAAAAGGATGTTCAGCCAGTCTTGGAGATCTACGCTGGACAGGAGCAAAGACGTGTTGATCTTAATATTTAAATTTTTCCATTTAATTGTTGATTCAAAATCAAAATTTTCTGGGATCAATAATTGTCAATACTTGTAATAATTTTTTTATCTGTTTATAGATGTATATAAAACATTGGTTTCATACAATAATATAATTTTTGACATAACAATTTAATATTTCATTTTTCATTCAACAATTTCATAAAATTTTTAATACCTCTTTATGGTCTTTAGGTGTGATAGGTCTGAAAGGAAGTAGATGTTGAGAGAAGATAGCAGATAGTAGATAGTAAAGTTAAGAAATAGGAGAATAGTAAAAAAGAAATAAAGATAAGAAAAAAAGATAACATTTATTTTTTATTTGCATTTGAAAGTTGAAAAAAAAAAAACAAAAAACAATGTGAAAATAGTAGGTTTGTACATTCAGAAATAAAGTTGTAAAAAATAACAATAATGGTAAAGATTGAGTTATTGGTAAGAGTAGTAGTATAAAAGATATCGACAGTATAGGTTTATAAATTAATTATAGTAAAAGTGAAAGTTTATTGATAGACTAGAGGAAAAACGGTGGTACAGATTTTTAGATCGTGGAAAGGAAGAAGTGAGAAGAAGAGGAAGAGTAGAAAAAGAGAAAAGAAGAAATTAAAAGTTGAGAAGGAGAAAGGAAGAAAGAAGAATTATAGGATAGATTTTTAGAATTGGAAAAAAAAGTTTAGATAGTAAAGAGAAAAAATAGTTTGAGAAGAAAGAGAAATAAAGAAAAATAAGAAAGAGAAAAAATAAAGTTTATAGGAAAATAAAAAAGACAGACAAGAAAAATTAGAAAGAAGATAGAAGTAAAGTATTTTTATTTTACAAAGTTGAAAGAAGACATTTAGAAAGTTGAAAAGAAAATTTTAAAAACTTGAGGAGAGATATTAAAAAATTACAATTGTGTAGAATAGTACAGAGAAGAAAGTAAAAAGATAATAGTTTGAAAGGAGAAATAATGTTTTTTTTTTTTTAAGAATAGAAAAGAAGAAAAGTAAAAGTTTTGTTTTTGTGGAAAAATAAAAATTTTGAGAGGAGAAAATAGTAAAGAAGAAAAGAAAAGAGTAGAATAAAGAGATAAGAAGTAAAGGATAGTTGAAAAGAAAGATAAGAGAAAACAAAGAGAAGAGGAAAGGAAAGAGAAGAGTTAAAAAAGTGAAATAGATATGAGTAAGAGTAAAGAAGAATAGATTTAAAAGGCAACAAAGTGGTAGAAAGAATAATAGAGTGTATAAAATTTAATAGAAAGTCCAGCGTATTGTCTTTTTTTTAAGTACGTGACGGCAAGACGCGGCGTACAATTTCGAGATCATAATACTGGTGGGTAGAGAAAGTACTTAGAAGATAACTGATAAAATATTATTGAAAAAAAAGAGGCTAGGAAAGTTTGAGTCGAAGCGATTTAGAGACAGAGAAGGATTTACATTGAGCAACAGGTGAAGAAATAGTTGAAAGTTTAGATGAGATATTGAAATTCAGGACAACTGAAAAGAGAGTAGAAGTATGCTTTTAGAGAAGAGAAAGTGAGAAATAGAGAAATAGAGAAAGAGAGAGAGAGAGAACGAAAAATGAAAGAGAAAGAAGAAAAATTATGAAGAGGAAGAAGGAGAAGTAGAAGTAAATTAGAAGAATTGTAAAGCATTTTTGGTGCTTTTAGTTTGAAGAAGAAATGTTGGAGATAAAAAAAAAAAGAAGAGTAAAGGTAGAAAGGAAAATAGTAAAAGTATAGGTTAGGATAAAGAATAGTTAAGAAAAAGTGGAAGAAGGAAAATGAAGTAAGAAGAATAAGAAAGAAAAAAAGTTTATAGAATTGAAAAAAGTAAAGATTTAAAAGTAACATAAAACTCTATGAAAAATATATGTAAAAGTAAGAGATAAAGAAAAGTTAAAGTTTAGGAACTATCACAGTGGTTTTATCAATCGATAGGTCAATAAAAATAAATGTATTAAAGTTAACAAAACAAGAACCAAATTGTAAACTCAAATGATTTAAAGCCATATAAAGGTACATCGGGAGTAGCGTCCATGCGGTTAATTTAAAAATCTCGCTTAGTTGTTTGAATAATAATCCAATTTCTCCCTATTGAATCTCTCGATTATTAAAACATTTAAAATAAATTTAAAGTTGGTGGGAATGTTCCGATCAGGTGCACGGCATCATTTTTATCGAGTCATACTTTTTATGTATTTAAATCGTCTGTTGCCGTGTGAACCTGGGTTATTTTTTGGCGACTCGGTACCCTGAGAAGGATGTTCCTTCATTGGGGTTGCCGGAGTCCACGAAAACGGCGAGCTGATCACCGATCTCGGAGTCCAGGAAGACAAGATTTGAGCCGCCGCCAATTCCGGTGGACACTATGGGGGTCCAATCATCTGATCTGTTAGCTTTGCGCTTTAATGTCAGCTTCAAGTCGGCGGTACCATATCCAGCTAGGCTGAATTGGTACAATCCGGGGCAATGAGTCGTGAATATTCCTGTTTCTGCGGCGTATCCGACGCCTTTGTTTACTTGCGTCTGCGAGAATTTCAGTCGGGTATTCTGTGGAATTAATATTTATTAGTTTACCAGAAATGATCTACTAGAGATGATATTTTTCTATAGAAAATATTACTTACGGTTTTAAGTCCTGATGTTGCGGAGAATGCAACTACTCCAGCACAATCTTCGGCATTAGCTAGTTTTAGCGAGCCTACGGTCGTGATACCAGATGATGGTGGGTCTGGTCGGGCCCCATTTGTCAGGAGACTTGTTGTTAATATCAGTAATACCGTCCACACCAACCTGAAAAAACAAATTATACATTAGTTTTGATGTAATGATTTATTGCAAGTGTTTAAATTAATAATTCATGTCAAAAGTAACAGAACTAATGCTAAACTCAGAGAATAAATTTCTTTTGAAAAAAATGAACAATGTTCTAATAAAAAAATCATTTGTTGAAAATTTACAATAAAATAATTTCTTATGATAGCAATGTCTATTTTTTTCAAAAGAAATTTTTTCTCTTAGTTATTTTCTATAAGATCTTTGTCTAAAAAAAATCGGAACTTAATGAATAATCAAAAATATACAAAAAATGTTAGTGTACACGGAAAGAACAAGATGACACTGGACATCATCCCAGATTATACTGAGTAAAAAAAATTTTAAATAGTAGCTAGTATAATCTAGATTACAATGACTATAATCCATATTACAATGAGTATAATCCAGATATCACGCAGTATAATCTGGATTTTTTTCTAGCTACTATCTGAAATTTTTTTTCACCACAGATATCACTGAATATAATCTGGGATGATATAAGTTGAGCAAAGTGAATTCCATGATTCATTTATATCAATTTTTTAAGAGTCATTAATTTTTTTCCAATGTAATAATTTAATTTACTGTTGGTAAATCACGTTGGTATTAAATAAAATATTCTTGTTACATAATAACTGTCCTACTCGTAATTTTTACTTAAATTTTTTATCCTTGAACACTTTCAAACCTCTAAACGTAACCTAGTATTTCTTCTTTAGCATAAAATAATCAACAGTGAACTTTAATAATTGTTGATTGATTTTTTAATTGTTTGTAAAATTATTTTGCTTAAACAAATCATCAAAAAAATTGGAATTATTCGTTTTAATTGAAAAGACTGAGCTCAAAGTCATTTTTAATCATTAAATTTTTGGTGAAAAATTTCAATGATCCAATTTTATTTTAATATTGTTGTTTTTTTAATATTATAAAAAATTAATTTTAATTTTTTTTTAATAAATAATGAATTTACTTTAATTTTTAAGAAATATTTCAACTTTTCTAATAAATAAAAAAATTACAATAAAAATGAACATAAATAGAAAATGATTTGCAAAATGAAATTATACTTTTACTATTACAAAATTAAAAATAATAAAGTCTAGCAATATCCAATTACACTTGTATAAACATTACAACCCGGCAAATCGTAAAACAAGAGATACATAATTTAACATGTAATAAATTTCAAACACAGTACTAATAACGACTGTAAAAGAAGAAATTAAATTTTTATCGACTTAAATAATTGGTAAGCGATAAGGATATTGTTTTTACAGGAATTTATTTTTATTTTATTTCGCAGTTACATAATTTTAGCTCAGTATATTTTGATTTTTTAGATACAAGATACGGACACGGCGATTGAGCAGATAATTCAACACTAGACACGTGAGAAGAGAAAACAAGTTTTAGCAAATTATGTAATGTAAAAAAGTGGCATGCGATTTCGCGAATAAAATTTTATTTCTCAAGTTTACGCATTTGGTCATGTTTTAATACATGATTATTCAAGTAATATAAATATATAAATATAAGTAGGAGAATGTAATATAAGGAGGAAGGCTCGTCTCCTTTCACTCGAGGTCAAACCCAATCAGATAACCATCATCTTTACCCGGTCATTTCAAGAATAATAAACGACATTTTGTAAATAACTAAAAAATTTCATTTACCTCCAAGCGTTTTATTTGGAATACTTTCTAATAAATTTCTTCTTAAAAATTCATTATAGTAAAAAGCATAGTTTTATGGTAATTAATTCTTGTAATAAATTGTAACTTCCTTTGTTTGAAAAAAAATATATTTATGTATAAATAAAAATGAAGGTACGATTTCTCCAAGAACCGGAAAGTTTTAAAAATGAAAAGTGGAACTTGAGCTGCACGCTGCACTGACCGAATAACAAATCAAACGAGAACATGAACTAATAAGGAAACACGAGTTGTGGTGGGTTCACGCACCATCGATTTACCCCACTTTCTAATCGGAACTTAAGAAAAGAAAGTGATAATAACAGTTATTTACTTGACCTTGTTATCTGGGAATTCATTTTTTTTCTGTTAATTTGCGGACATCTTAATTGTATTTATTTATTGTGGTCGGTTGTCGGAGTCGCGAGATCTTAATCCGGGCGGGGCTGGGTTCGAAACCCGACGACGGTAAAATAATTCTAATCATTAAACATTCTTTTTCTTGTTATTTTGTATTTGAATTATTTATAACTAATTATTTGAAAATAAATTTATTATAAAAAAAAAAAATAATAGAAACAATGATATTCAATAAAATTATGTTGACTTCAGTTCCAGAGTAGTAAAAAAATTATAAGAGAGAACCATTGAGTTTTTTTGTAAGATATCTTGATTACAAGCTACAAACTAACGGAACCATAAAAACATTTCTTTATTATACTTTTTAATACTATTCTTCATTGGTCAATTTAGAAATCATGAAGTATTCATTGAACCGGCTCAAATTATTACTATCTATTCTTTTTACTTCATATAAATGGTTAATAAAAACAACGGTTCAAGTGTACTGACTAAATAACATTAAAATTCGAACGTACCCATTGTTTCTTTTTTTTTTAATTAGAAAATGTCATTGTCATTCATTTTTAATATAATTTACAGATATTTTTTAATTTAAAAATGTCTTGTATCAAAATTTATTTATTTACTACACGGAAAGAACAAGATGACACTGGATACTATCTCAGATTATACTCAGTGGCATCTGAGATGAAAAAAAATTTCAGATGGTAGCTAGTATAATCCAAATTATACTGAATAATATTTGGATTATACTCATTGTAATCTGGATTATACTGATTGTTATCTGAATTATACTAGCTACTATCTGAAATTTTTTTCACTCAGTATAATCTGGGATTATATCCAGTATAATCTTGTTCTTTCCGTGTATGCTATAATTAAAATAAAATAATTATAATAACATCAATGAATTTGACCGTATATTTGGCTTAAGACACTTCCGTATTTCTGGATATAATTTTTTAAAGTGTCAAAAATGTATTTTATGTGAATTATTTACATCTTATCTTAATGAATTGATATGTTTTCCAATTGCAAAATTTATAAGTTCAATTAAAATTATTTTTCAAGTTAAGAATTTATTTTTTTTTAACAAAATTTTTTATCAAATAAATTTTAAAAAATTCTTAAAATTTTTAATTAAATCAAAAATTAAATTTTTAATTATATTTCTTTTATTTTTCTTTATTATTACTGTTTATACTTAATTCCCCTTATAATTTTTTTAATATCAATATGTACAAAGCCGTTTGGCGTTAAAAGTATAATAAATAAATCCATTGAAAAACATTGACTTATTATCTCATAAGTGCTATGTAAATAAACAAAAATAATTTACACTTAAGTAATAATAAGTTAAAATGTGTGAATTAATCTAATTGACATTTTTAAAAATAAAAAAGTGTACAAATAAGCCCTTTAGATGAAGAATAAATAATTAATCAAAGCCGTGACATCTAAAGATGCTTTTTAATATCATTTACAAAAAGGTCACATTCTATTTGTTGGTATACAAGAGATAATCATAGGTGTATGTGGGTGTTAAATGTTAAAAAAAGGCTTGATAAATCGAGTCAACGGGTTTAAATTCTAAAGACCCTTTCACTTTTCTAAGGGGGTACGGTCTCAAGGCAGAATCGTGACACGGAATAGATTATAATATTAACAACCTTGTCCAGTTTAAAACTAGATTGTCCAGATTCTAGACTTGTAGCTCTAAACTATAGACTTTCCTACTGTCACAAGTCATAATAGTATGTTAATAGTAATTTATAGTACTTTGTAAAGTACTACTTTATTTTTTCACACTTCATACTCCGAGTATGCAGTCAATAAAATAGAATTTATGACAGGGATATGATAATAACAATTGCAAAAAAATACACTTCCGTCAATCGTCAATGGGGTCACGTAACAACATTTTTATCGAAGCTGAATCTGGTATCAGATGAATAGATGAATTGATTAAATTGAATTTTTTAGAATAAAAATCCCACTTTTTCGTATCGAACCGGCGATCAGATCCAGAGGTCATTTGAATAGTATAGAATAGATAACGAGCGAATTATGTAGTTATTTTTACAAAAAATGAAAGAATGATTGTAATTGAATGTGTTTAGAGAACGTTGAACAACTAATCATCATAATGTTTCATAACCATGCAATACATTAACACTCATTTACGGATATATTATTTTACGTAACTAGATTCCAGTCCGAAGTTTACTACGGGGAGAGTTGTTTAATTTCAAAACATGATTGAGCATAATTATAAGTAAATGCTTAAAGTTTCAACCGCATTATTAGCGAGGTTTATTTATCTTACCAATTAATCGTTCTATTTTTTTTGAAAAATTTTTTAGTTTTACGAAATTGATAATTGTTATTATTAATAACATTTTTTTCTATATAAATCAATTACAGGATAATAAGAAAAAATTTGTGATTATTAATAATTGGCTCTTTATCTATAAAAACAATTTTATTGATTTTAATAATTATAATTATTTCCTTCGCTTTTAATCAATTAAGAATTTCTCAATTATTTTGAAATAATTTAGTAAGAATTTATTTATTGTAAATATTTATCAATTTTAAAATTTTATTTAAAATTAATTTAAAAATTTTATTTAAAATTAATTTTAAAATTTTATTTAAAATTATTTTTTATTGATTAGAAAAAATTTTAATTAATAATAAATCACAAATTTATTCATTCATCAAAAAAATTTTGTTAGCAATAAATATTTGTTAACTTTTTATCACTATTAAATTTTTGCAATATCTTAAATTTTTTTTAATAATTTCAGAGAAAAAATTGTCAAGTTTTTTTTCTAGTGATAAAAAACTATTATTTAATACTTGTTAATAAATTATTTATCACTTCATTACTTGCCAATTAATTTAGAATAATAATCGACCAAATATTAAAAAAAAATAATAATTACAATAATTGTTCACAAATTCTTCATAAAAAATTCACTTCAATCAATTTAAAAATAAAAATTGCCGATAAATCTTCAATAAAAACAAAATCACGATTTTTACCGATTAAAAAAAAAATTTAACTAATACTATCTCCAAAATTACAATAAATGTTCGTAAAACGATAAAAAAAAAAACAATAAAAACTTACATGATGTTAAATTGTGGTGTGGCAGGAACACCCTGGCCGGGTAAACCTGGATACAACGAGGAGCGTTGTTTCCTTCAGGTCGTCCAGGTGCGTTAAGCTCACTCGGTACCACGACACACCTTTATATCACTTCCGAGCAGCAACAACCTGCTCCACACTCCACAATCCATCGTCCGGAGTCTCTATTTTCTCTTTCTCCTATGTAGCCTGTACCAGCACGGCTCCAATGCTCCCTCTCTTCTCTAACTCGCATTATTTTACACGGTGACCCATGTACCCCACTTACCCGGCTTTTTTATCAGTCCACTTACTTATTCTTGTTGCTCATACTGGCCCACATGAACAGTGACAGTGGTTTTTTAGTTATTTATTACATCTTTCTTCTTTCCCTTTTTTAACAAATCTCCATATCTATTATTATTTATGTACATATTTTTTTTAATAAAAATTTTACGGCTGAATTATATCAACAATTATCGCTCAAGTTTTATTTTTTTATTGACCAACGCCAGTTAAATTTTAAAATAAAAAATAGCCAAGTACTAAGCCAGTTCTTTATTATATTTTTAAAGGACCATTGTTCGAGTTTTATTGCTTGCTATTAACCGTGAAAATAGTTTAACTAACGACTCAATTGTTAGTTGTTCAACTAATACATAGTTCAACTAATATAACAGTAAATTGTTCGAATGGTCAGATTTAAATGCTGGAAATTAGGTTGATATAAACAATAATTGTGTGGATTTTAGAATTGTAATAATTATTACAAAGTGAAAAATTTTAAATTAAGTTTTTGTGAGTTCTGATAGAGAAATTTATTAATTGTTAATAAATATTGTTTAGAAAGAAAATTACATTTATTAATAATTAATTAATAAATATTTATTAACTTCAATAAATATTTATTAGCAAGTGATACATTTATCACATTTGATAAATAATTTTTTAACTGTTAAAAATAATTTTTCAAGTATTAGTAAATATTTTTAAATTGACGGATATTGAAAAAATCATTTATTAAAAAATATTTTTTTCACTGTGAAACATAAAAATTAAATTAAATTAAAAAAGAAAATAATAATCCATAAACATACAAAGAAAAGTATGGTAATATTTTTACTGTAATAAATTTTCAGAAATATATTAAAAGTAAAATTACTTTATACGATAGAAAGTGCTTTTTTTCTTTCAAACTAATATAGCGAAATTAACTAGACTTATAACTATAACTATATTCATTACGTCACAGAGATTAAAGACGAGTGTTACAGATCTGAAAGTGTGAACAAGTTTACACACAACGGTAGCAACCGGCGTAGCATTTGAGATTTATTAATTTGACATGCGGACCATGCTATTAATAAATCTCCCGCAGTTCCTGCTTTGAAAATTACACTTCGAAATTAGATATAAATATATATAGTAGTAATGCCCGTTGAAACTTAATTTATATCACTTACACTCAATTTTAGATAGCTCTGCACGCTTCAAATTAAATTATATCATCAGAATTCTGTTTATTATTATATACACGGAGAAAAAAATATGGAAATCATTCCTATAATTTTAATGAAATATTTTCCTATACCATTTTAGGAGCGATTACTTAAATTATGGGAATTATACCCATAATTTTTGGGAAACGTTACTATAATTATGGGAATGGTTCCTATAATTATAGAAACGATACCTATAATTATAACTGTAATATCGGCATGATTCCCATAATATATAGAAATGGTTCCTATAATATATAGGAATAGTTTCCATAATATTATAGGAACCATTCCTATAATATTATGGGAACCATTCCCATAATATTATAGGCATGATGCCAATAATATTGGAGTAATTTTTTTTCACACAACTGTGGTATTTAATTAATTACTTTTCACTAGATTTATTTTTTTTTTTGATTAAGTGATTCTTTTTTTATATAAATTGATAAAAAAAGTTATCAGTAATAATATTTATCATTATGAAATTAATCAGTTGCAGCAGTTGATATTTTTTTAATCTTGACTGGTATATATGCTTGTAAATTAAAATAAAATTAATTAAAAAAAAAAAGTTAATTAAAAAAAAAATTTCTTTAAAAAAATGAAATTTCCAATTGTTTTGAAATTCCAAATTTTCAAATGTTTTCGCGACTCAACGTATGTATTGTAAATAAATAATTTGCTTTAAAAATAAAATGAAATTGTGAAAATAAACAATGAATTTCCTTATCTATTTTGCTCCTACAATTGTATAGTGAGAAAATATCCTTTTTATTAGAGAAACTTTAAAATTGCTACAATATTTTGCAATATTATTTAACACAATAATAACTAAGCTGGAATAAATAATTCAAGATTGAGTACACACGTGAATAAAAATTATGAAAAAGAAATTTCGTCACTCTAATGAAAGATCAATTTTTATTTATATAATTACTTATTTAATTACTTATTTAATTTTTATTTAATAATTACTTGATATTTTTAAAGTGAATTGCTTCATTATTAAGAAAATAAACTTTTATCTATTATTATGTGCATCATTCCCATAATATTATAGGAACCATTCCCATAAAGTTATAGGAACCATACCCATAATATCGCGCTACTGATGCCATAAGGGCGTATCTCGAAAAAAATACCCTTGAAAAGCCATAAGGGCGTA
>CAJNRD030001120.1:13515594-13573835 GCA_905319865.3 Cotesia congregata
TATAGGAACGTTTCCCATAAATTATGGGTATGGTTCCCATAATGAGTATAGGATTAATGCCTATAATGATAATTTTATTATAGGATCCATTCCCATAATTGTTGGAAAGATTCCTATAAATTTCTCTCCGTGTATAATGTAAAGATCGCATCAAATTTAGTCATGTAGTAAAATTTTAATGTTTATTATTTTTGTGTGTTAATTTGACAAAATTTATCAAGAAGTACAAAACAAAGTTTTTTTAGCAAAAATTTATCCTATTTTTTTTACTAAGAATTAAATTTCTAATTTTTTATTTTCATTTAATATTATTACATTTTATATTAAAATAAAAAAAATTTTTTTTTTTAAATAGTTGCTATTTACTGCACTTGAAAAATTAAAAAATTTTTTTGTCACTATTAGTGATATTCAAAAAAAAAACATTTTTGGTTTTTTAAACTCTAGAATGTAACAAATAAAGCTGTTAAAAATATCTTTAATTTTTTTTTATTGATCATTATATATATGAGACAGTGACAGTTACTTTTTTTTCTTACCCACGAAAATAATAAAAATTACTATCAAAAATAATCAAACTTTTTAAGCTAAAATAATTATCATTCCATCAAAGTAAATATCATTATTACTCCAAAAAATTTCAAAAGAAGGAAATCATAAAAATAAAAGTTTCTAAATATTTTTAGTCCTCAATATTATTTATTAAATTTTATTTTCAATTAAAAGAAAACATTTCTAAAGAAAAATATCAAAGAGCGACAAGTGAGCGCAGAAACAAAAAAAAAGTTATTTTATTTGGGTTTAAAAGACACGGTAGTTAAAAAAGCAATTAAAAGACAGTAATGACTTGAGCTCTCATATTCTTTCACAATATAACATCATTGAAGTCTCTTTCATTCGATGAAGCCTCTCTCCTTCCTACTTAGCCCGCAACAAAATCTCGGTATAGTAATCTGTATCAGTGGGTCATACAGCGCGTTCGCTTTTGATAACACACTTTGAACTGACTGTAATTGGTAAACATATAACTTCTTTATCAATCAATATTTATTTTCATTTCCTTTTACTTCATTTATTTACATTATATTCTTTATCTTACATTAGCATTTAGTGTGCTCATTTTTATTATACATTACACTATATTGAGATGCATTAATATGCACGTCAGTTCTCAGTGTACACAGGGAAAAAATTACAATTGTAACATCTTATTCCAAGACCATACAGAGAAAACAAATTTCTTTTAAAATTTATTGTAATGAGAAATTAATTTTTTTTAAATTTTCAACAATTTTATTTTTTAGTTGAAAAAATAAAAATTTCTGTAACAGTAATTTTCTTGAAAAAAAATTTTTTTCATTAAGAGAAAAACAATTTTATACAGACAACTTGTGAAATGTCATCCAAAATTGTTTTTTTAAAAATCTAGAAAATTTTTTTTTCAACGAGAAAGTTAATGTGAGAAAAATTTTTATTTTTTCAGGTAAGAAATGAAATTGTTGAAAATATTAACCAAATTGATTTTTTATCACACCATTGCTCATTTTTTTCAAAAGGAATTTTTTTTCACGGTGTAGACTTTCCATACGGTTAGTTGATAATTTTACATTTAAAAATTTACTATATTACATCGTAAAAATATGGATATTTACTATTTTATGGGCATATTTACGATGTAACATCGTAAATTTTTAAATTTAAAATTATCAAAATGATCGTATTAAAAGTCTGGTCCTGGATTACGATATAACAAATATCATTTTTTCTACAATAGTGCTTCCCTGCAGCGACATGTAATGAAGTGAAATATTATTGAAACAATGAGTAATATTATGGGCGAACCAGGAAGTTTATTTTACTTAGCCATAAAGAACTAAATTTATTAAGATAAATTTTAAGATAAATCTACAATATCGAGTATGTATTTTTTATCGTAAATGATGTTCTTGTTCATATAATAAATATTATTTTAACTCTATCAGGAATTTAGACCGGAATTGACCAGATGGTACATTTTTAAATGTTGCGATGTTCCGTTGATTTATTTTCAACTTCTTCAGGCAATCTACAAAATTGAAACTAGAATAAGTATCCATGACATGCGAAAATATACAATGTCATATATATAAATATGAAATCAATAAACGAATACAAAATTAATTTTCATCAATATAAATGGATAATAGAATAAAAAATACTTAAAGGTATTTACATACTAATAAAGTTCGATAGAATTAGTAATAATTTTACTTTTTACATCAATATTAAACATTAATTTGATAATTTTTTTTTTATAAAAAATTATCTTACAAGAAGTCAAATTATTCATATTTAATTATTTTATACTATACAACATGTATGTCTCAGCTGTTCTGTTTTATTTACAACTAACTCTTAAATTTCTAGAGAATTTTTTTTCAAAATTGTTGAAAAATATTTCAAATTTGTTTTGACTTTTTTGGACTATGAGCTTGGTCACCTGATTAAGATTAAGATAAAGATTAACATTAAAATTATAACTATAAAACTGTATAGGAAAAATTTTCCCAGTATTTATTGTTCTTTTATACGTAAAATAAAAAATTTATCTAGTTTATATAGATTAATCTAGTTTTAAGACTCTACTTTACTGTAAATGCTGTAAATATTGTATTTGTTGTATACTTGCCATTTGGCTGTTGTGCCTTGGCATAAATTAATAAATCTAAATCTAAATCTAAATCTAAACCTTTTCGTTGCATAAGTAAATTGATAAATAAATAAGCAATTACATGATCAACATCATCATTATTCATTAGACTCATTTTGCACTGTTAAAAAAATAACTTGATTTAAGAAAACAATTCTTTAACCAATTAAGAATATCATTTTGGATCAGGTAAAAAACAATATTGAATATTTAATAAATAAAAATAAAAATATTGAATAAAAAAAAAATATTGAAAAAATATCAAGTACAATTTATTTGAATCAAGAACAATTTTTTAGTTTCCGAATTTTTTTAGGTGATTAAAAATTATCTAAGTCTTCAAAATGATATTTTATCAGTGCGGAAACGATCTCATTATATATTATTTATTAAATTTTAATTCTTATTAAAAATAAAATATTTATAAAGAAAAATATCAAAGAACCAAAGAGTAAGCGTTGAAACAAAATAAAGTTATTTGGGTTTAAACCACACAGTAGTTAAAAAAGTAATCAAGAGACAGTAATGACTTGAGCTCTTATATTCTTTCACAATAAAACGTCATTGAAGTCTCTTTCATTCGATGAAGCTCTACTCCTTCCTACTTAGTCTGTAACAAAATCTCGGTATAGTAATCTGTATCAGTGGGTCATACAGCGCGTTCGCTTTTGACGGCACACTTTTGAAACGACTGTAGCTGAAATTGGAGAACTCATAATTTCTTTATCTTTCACCTTTACTTCTTTCATTTCCTTTTACTTGTTTATTCTTTTACATTAACATTAGTATTCAGTGTGCTCACTTGTATTATACATTATACTATATTGACATGCATTAATATACACGTCAGTCCTCAGTGCAGAGGCATGTAATGAAGTAAATTGTTATGTTCAGAATAAGATAAGTGGCGAACCAGGAAGACGTTACTCACTCCTCACTCGCCGGTGCCAACTCTAATATATATGTTTCCACTTTGCATGACTAAAATTTATTAATGATTACATATTATATGGATCACGGAGATACCGTCGAATAAATCTTTGGTTGACTCTAACGATTTGTCGGAGAGAGTCTGTCATTCGTTGACAGTTGACACTTGAGCCGCCTTTTATAATTGTTATTAATCATTAGATATTTGTGATTAATATCACGGCGTTTAACGGTAGATGCATGTGGCTATTTTTAGAAGAAAATAAAATATTTTATTGTTGTTTTTTTTTTTAAATCTTTATTGCAACATTGAACATTATCAAGGAATTTTTTATCGTTATGATGATGCTTGACTTTTTGATCTGCCTCAAGGCAATTGCTGACTTGAACTTTTTATTTTTTATTTAATTACTTATTTTATTAAGTTGTAAAGATTTAATAGCAAATGTGAGATTAAATTTTTTTGAAATTATTTTCATTGATATTAAGAGAATTATAGAAAAATTAATTGAATCATTAATTATCTGTATGAAAGTGAATTGTTAACTCAAAAAAAAAAAAATAAAAAAAAAAAAAAAAAAACAATTATATAACTTACACTAATGAAAAAAATTTACTTGATTCAAAAGAAAACATTTTAACTAAGAAAATTATTTTTAGATAAGAAATTTTTTAGTGAAATTTTATTTTCTTTTTTTTTCGCAAAAAAATATTTCTTATTTAAAAATAATTTAATTTTAAAAAGTTATATTTAATTAACTTAACAGTTCTTATGAAGAAATTTTTCCACTTGTTTCAAGATGATATAACTTTTCAAAATGATTTTTTTGGTTCAGGATTTATTTTTTTTAATCAACTCAATGTTTTCTTATCAGTATATAGATTTAAAAAATGATAAAAATGCGAACAGTACACGGAAAAAAAAATGAAAAAAATTACATTATAAATAGTAATAAGTGTAATTTTAAATTTAAAACTAGAAAAATTGCAGTCTGAAATAACATTTTTAAAATTCAAAGTTTGAATGTTAATTTTCGAAGCTTTTAAGTGTAATATTTATATTTTACAACAAAATCTGTAAAAATTACAACCTGAAACTGTAATTTTTTCAGTTTTTTATGTGAAGCGCCACGTTATATTTTTTTTTTTTTTTTTTTCATAATTTGATCCGTCAAAAGGCTGCAACAGCAGGAAAAAAATCATTTTTTCAAGAACAAAATTTTTAGACTGTGAATTTGTCGGATAAAATTGTCAAACTAAATTAATTATTATGCAAATATAATAATCGAAGTAAATTTCAAGATATTGATCTGTATATTAACAACATGGAAAATTTTATATATATTATCAGTAAAGGCTTATAAATATGACAGATTGAGTATATTGTTCATTGAGTAACGTTTCAATAACTTTTTTTTATTGGACTTTAATCATTTTTAATCGAGCACTACTTAGTTTCACTGACCCTACGCGATTGAGTTATGTTTAAATTAGTGTTGCAACCGCGGCTTTCATCAATCGAGAGCAATGGTGTAGAACATTTTTCCTAAGATAAATATTATTATTAACTAAATAGCGCTTGATTACTGTGCAACTGATAATTTAATTTATAGTTTTTAAGGTGACTTTCTTTTTTTATTTTTTATAATTCATAACAATATTTATTCTATTTAATGAACATTATTGAAAGAAAAGAAAACAAGCAAACGGAAAATTATTTATCTAATTTAAGGAGGTCCTTTCGCCGCCAATGTAAAATAAAAAATATTAGATTATGAATAAATTCAATTTTTTTCTAATAGTTAAGGTCTTTATTTACCTAATAGTGAGGTTTAAATTATACTTTACCGGACAAATTTTTGAAAAAATAAAATTTTTAAATGCTAGTATTTGTTCAGAGTCTTACGAGAAAGTCAGACGTTTGCAGTATTTCTCGAATTATACTATCAGTCATGGATTAGATGAAGTAAAAAAAAACTAAAAATTAAATTTTTGTGACTACTACAATTGTTTTGACTCAACTGGAGCGAAAGGATTTCCTTAAAAGCTTTTTAATTCTTATGATTATTTTTCTTCATGGTAAAAAAAAAAAAAAAAAAAATAAAATTCAAAAGGAAAAATTAATTTTGATAGCCTCATAACTATCAATTTTATCATAAATAATCACTACTCACAACAATTCATGATTCATGCACATTAATCAAAATTTTAAATGAATTAATTTTTCACATAATTTTAAAACAAAGAGCATTATAATAAATAATGAATATAACCATTAATATATTTGAAATAAAAACATATTTATTTATTTTAAGAGGTATAGACTCGAGAGTATTACAAAAGGCTCATTAATAATTAATCATGAATAAAATATTATTTACGCAACGACATATTCAAATACTTAATATCAATGACATTATAAAATCATAATAACTAACAACAAATTTTATTCTTTCACTTTATTTACAAATTTAATAAATTTCGAATATAAAATTCACATCATCGTTATATACATTAATCATTTGAAAATATAAGCAAATTAATGTCACTGAATTTTTAACTACATTTATCTTACACATACACATATATTTATTTATTGTAATATATAATTTGATCTATAAGGGACCATGTCAACGTGAATTCGGATCGACTTTCACTCGATGCCAGTGACGCTTTCGTGCTACTTACTATCACCTCCTCGCCATGCAGCTCAACGACAATCACTAATTTATATTTACCAAATACGCTACTAATAATTATTCTCCTCTCGTTTTTTAAAAAATTTCATAGCAAACTCCAAAGCTTCGTCGTTTATAATAAAATAATCAATTAATCACCAAAAATTGACTACTCAGAGAATTAATTTTACTAGAAATGACTTTTTAAAAATAAAATCAAACCATCAGAAACATTCGGTTTACAAATTTGAATATTGTAATAAAGGTTTTCTTTAAATTGGCTTACAAAAAATGCTCTTAAGAATTGAAACAAACTCCACAACCTTTAAAATTAATTAAAAAAAAAAAACGACCTTAGTTTTCTACAGGTTATGGGCCTTGTTTTAATTTTTCAACGTTAAGTGACCATAAAATTAAATACAGCGACTCTATTTACCTAACCAATTCCGATTTCCAACACAACTAATCATTAAACCAATAGATTGTTATCCTGACAAGCTGGCCCCTTTGTCGGCCAATTGCAAGCTCCAGCGCGGTTGTCAAATGTCAAATGAATCGGACAATTGAATATATGAAGCGTGAACTTCTTCTTCCAGTTGTCCCAATGACACGCGTAAAATTTGTTACAGAGCTTGGGGTGCCTGAACAATCCAGGACGAGCACACTCGGCCTTGCCTTCGGGATTCAATTCGAGAACACCCACTTCTCCGTAGTCGATTCTGTCTTCAGAAGCCCTATTTGTTGGTTCCGTGACTGGTCCAGACGGTGAAGGTGAATTGGTTGACCTGAAAGTACCGATACTTTTTCCACTCCGGGATCTAGCTCTCGTTGAGTAGGATTCTATGTCACTGGCAGACACCCGAAGAGATGAGGCAGTGGTAGATACGAGATTGTTCGACAAAAGAGGCCGTCTTGTTGCAGAAATTGTTCGAGAAGCAGGCAAGTATCCTGGAGAAGGTACTCGAATCTTGGCAGTCTTTGTCCTTCCGTTGTTGAATTCGGCAACAACTGGAGTAACTCTTGAAGAAAAGACTTCCTTTGAAGATTTCGACTCATAATTTTCATAGGACTCGTAAGAATCTCCAGATCTGTTCTTGTCCAAGTCGACATAAATGTCGGACTCGTCGTAGTTTCTCAGATCAACTTTCCCGTTTGACGAGTCGATCAACAACGGCTTGTTTCCTTTGATCGCAAATGGATCGGCCTTGCACGTGCACTCTGCGCCCAGTTTCCCTAACAAAAGTGGATGTAGATCACTGAATTTCACGATTACTTTCCCGACCGCGGTTTTGGTCGTAGCAACTTCGCTGGATTTAGAAATTGCATCGGATTTTGATAGCTCGATTTTCCTGTTGCTGTCGGAGTAGGTTGTCACTGGCCGATTTGTTGTGTAAGAATTAAACCGTCCTGTTCCGGAAAACGATGAAGAAGATTTACTTATTGACGGAAGATTAGTGGACTGGTAACGGTTTCTTTCAGTAGGGAAACTGTTTTCAGATATATCGTAGTCTGGAGTCTTTGGATGAGAATCTGTGCCAGATAAGCCAGAAGAGTATCTAGTTTCATCGTAGTCAGCTGGCGTGTATTTAACGATACCGCGGTTGTAATTAGAGGTTGGTTTTTTGAGATTAGTTTGAGGCGTGACGGTAGGTCGCGAGGGTTTTGATGGATACTTAAGTGGCTGAGTTGCTTTGGTGTCGAAGTTCGGTGTTGACCCAGTATAACTGTATCCTTTTATGGGCGATTCCTTGGTTTTTTTGGAGCCAGGCGCCTCGGTGTAAGATATCACGAATGTCGGTACTCGGAGGTTCTGAAATTAGGTTACAAATTGGAATTAATTATGGGGATTTAAGTTATCATTGAAATGTTATCTTTGATTTATCGGCGGGTAATTGAAATATAACGGTTGGGTTAATGAGGTGTTTTTTTTAAATTGAAAGTTGTTTTATTAGATAACGGGTTCGAGGTAGATATATTGAGAGAATGTGAAGTATATTTTATGCTCATAAAGTTAAGTGAAATGTTTTGTTGAAACAAATTAAAATTTTGGAGTTTTATTCTTAAAATTTACCTATTAAAAATATTATTCAGATTTATCATTAAAATAATTAAATTAATTAATTACCTGCTCATTGCTCGCAGTGGATTGATAAGAAGCCGACTCAACACTAACAGATTCTTTGTCCTCAACTTTCCCTCTGAAATCAGTCTGATCCTGAGATCCTTCGTATCCAAATCCAGTTTTCGTAACTTCATTGTCTTCAGCTGCAGAAAAACTGGAGCCAGTCGGTTGGAATGATACATTAATATCAAGGGAACCATCGTTACCATTAGAATATCCACCCGCTGGAACTGGAGGAGAGTCGGTACTAAAGGCAGCATCAACCTTTACTTTCGGAACGGTTGGAATTCTCGCGGCCTCGAATACCGTGGTCTGATAATCGATAACCGGGGAACTGGTATAACCGACCGCTCCTATGCTGAGTGTTGGATACTTGCTCCCAGGTTGGCTGTATTCCCCAGCAGAGGCAGCAATAGACGTCTTATCATACTGATACATGTTTTCCTGATACTGGGGAGTCGTTGATTTCGCGTAGGAGTACGTATTAGCAACCGCCGGTGAAGCTGTCGCAACACTCGGACCATTGTACACCTGCACATTGAAGAAAGGAGTTACTGTAGGCACTGAATTATCTTGACCTTTAGCGGATTCTTTAGAAGGAACAGTTCCGAAGGCGTTAGCACCAATCTGATCTGGTTTGCCTCTCGGTTTTTGCATATCTAAATCTTGAGCTACATAGCTTCCGGTGCCTCCAATCTGAGCAGTAGTAATTCCCGTTTTGGTCGGTCCTATTTTCGTAAATCCTCCTCGAGTGTAGACTCCGTTGGAGCTAGCACTAACGGTGTTAGTCTGCCCGAAATCGGGGGTTGGATAGATTGGGAAAATAGCTCCATTATCTTTAATGTCTTCCTCGGTGTATTTGTGAGTAACAAGACCGTTATTGTAGCGAATAGTCCCGCGGCCGCCGTTGTCGTAATACTCATTTGTCTTGTACCCGGTGCCATCATCGGCGGTGGTTATTGGAATCTCTAGATTGGTTATCGGGTTACCCGCCTGGTTAGGGTAGAACTCGTTACCGGTTGCCGTTACAGACATTTTGGGAGTAAACAAGGTTCCGCTGGAGCCACTTATAGTTTTATTGTATCCTGATTGGTTTGTGTAATAGGTGTTTCCTGGATAATTCGCTTCTATGGGAGTAAAAGCTTTATTTCCGTAATTTGTTGTCTTGAATTGTTTATTTATGTTACTTTTAGTGTAGACAGAAGTATACCCTGGATTTGAGTAAGTGTTTCCGCTGTATGATTTGCTGGCCTCGTTTGTGTAATAATCGTTTCCAGTGGAAGTTACTGATGTATATCCCTTAGGTTTTAAGTCTGGAGTGTAGTATCCATTTCCAGTAGCAAATCCGGTAGAGTAATACCCATTTCCAGTAGAAGGTATCGATGAGACAGGAGTAAGAGTAGGTATCTTAGATCCAAATCCAGCCTTGTTTGTGTAGAATTGGTTGCCTGAAGTTACAGATGATTCTTGGGTTTTAATAGTCGCGCCTTGTGTGAAGGATCCTCCAGCTTGGTTAGGGTAATACTCGTTTCCAAAAGAGGGGCGGGTGATTATTGTGTTGCCTTCTTCTAGGACTCCAGGGAAGGTTTTACCAGGAGTAAACAGACCTCGAGAAGTTGTTCCAGAACCGGGTTTGGTGAATTCTTTTTGATAAATTGTGATTCCAGGGGCGTGAGAGCCTTTAGTGACAAATTCTGTACCTTCGCGGTATATTGGGCTTTGAGGATACGTTGAGTAGCCGGAATGGACAGTGTTTTTCTGGTCATTGGTAGAGTATGAGTTTGATTTTGTATTTTGGTATCCAGGGCGAGAATAAGTGTACCCAGAAGTGGAGTATTGAGGTCTGTATGGGCCAGTTTGAGTTGAGTGACCAGCACCAGTTGAGTAACCTCCGGGAGAGGGAGAGTATCCACTAAATAATACTGAAGGGTAGTCCGGATTCGTCGAATAGCTGTTGATAGTCGTGTATCCGTGCCCGCTTTCTTTGTCTTGGTCTTTTTCTTGATAATCATCTTCAGGTTTTTTGGGGTATTCATCTTCTTTTCCAGAGTGAGCATCCTTTTCTTTGTCGTCATTAGATCTATCGTAGCCATGCATGTCGTGACCATCATTTCCGTGTCCATCTTCGCCTCCATCGTGCCCTTTTTCCATTCCATCGTAGTGATGACCCATATCTTTGGTCCCATGAGATTCTTCGTGACCACCCTCATGTCCTTTTCCCATTTCAGAGCTATGATCTGTGTCTTTACCGCCATGAGATCCGCCTTTATTATGTGATTCATTATGTCCTCCATCTTCTTTTCCTATGTCTTTTTCACCGTAATCACTATCACCGTCATAAAATCCATCAATTCCTTTTCCACCATAACCTGAATAATCATAGCCGCCATATTCACTACCACCACCACCACCTTGAGATGATTCATCATAGCCTCCGTAACCACCTTCATTTCCTTTGGCATCATAGCCTCCATCATGTCCTTTATCATCATAACTGCCATCATGTCCTTTTTCACCATTACCTCCATGACCTCCATCATTTCCTTTGCCATCATAGCCTCCATCATGTCCTTTTCCATCATAACCTCCATCCTGTCCTTTTCCACCATAACCTCCATCATTTTCTTTGCCATCATAGCCTCCATCATGTCCTTCACCATCATAACCTCCATCATGTCCTTTTCCATCATGACCTCCATCATTTCCTTTGCCATCATAGCCTCCATCATGTCCTTTTTCATCATAACCTTCATCATTTCCTTTTCCACCATAACCTCCATCATGTCCTTTTCCATCATAGCCTCCATCATGTCCTTTTCCACCATAGCCTCCATCATGTTCTTTTCCATCATAACCTCCATCATGTCCTTTTCCATCATAGCCTCCATCATGTCCTTTTCCACCATAACCTCCATCATGTCCTTTCCCATCATAGCCTCCATCATGTCCTTTTCCATCATAACCCCCATCATGTCCTTTTCCACCATAACCTCCATCATGGCCTTTTCCATCATAACCCCCATAACCACCATCATATCCTTTGCCATCATAGTCTCCATAACCTTCATCATGTTCTTTGCCATCGTAACCTCCATGACCACCTCCACCGCCATGACCTTTACTACCATAACCACCGTCTCCATGAGATCCGTCATATCCAGGATGTCCAGAACCTCCAAATCCTTTGTGTTCATAATTTGTGCCAGCACATTTAGGAACTAACCACGGCCATTCACAAGCTAATTTACTTTCATCGAACACTAATCCGTAAGGACACTGGAACTCGTACGCCAACATTTTTTCTCCTCCTAAAAGTAATTATTTTCCATCAATCAATCATTTATACAAAATTTACAATGATTAATGACATGATAATGATTATAAAAAAATTACCCAAGTCCATGCAGGCGAAAAACCATTGGCAGTTTTCGGGATCCGCAAAGTAACCTTCTTTCGAGCACTCAAACCTTTTAGGAGCCGACGGCGCTATTTCAGGACTACCAGGACACGCTGAACCTTTCGAAAGGGAACCAGGCCACACACAAACATCTGTAGTTTCGTCGAAGGCCAAGCCAGCAGGACAGTCGAATTCGAAGACACTGTACTGCTCAACATGTTGATCGAATTGCACACATCGGTAGAATCTACGGATAATTATTTATTGATGAAAATAAGTTTTTATGATATGGTGATTTATGATTACCTGTTACAACTGTGCGGATGTACGTAGTACCCTTGATGAGGGCAAGAAAACTCTGTTTGAATATTTTCTCGCACAGCTTGAATTTGTCCCTTACTATCGATGATTCTTGAGATTCTGTAGTCAGAAGACTTCAAATTTTTCGGGTATAAAGTTTCTGGACTCTAAAAAGAATTAGATTAAATTAAATCAATTATTAAATCCTAATATTAAAGAATTGCTTTAATTCTTACATAAATATCATCTTCTAAAGAAGTTAACACAGCTTCTCGAGATTTTCGCCTATTTTCGGTAATTGAATTGTAAACGTTTTCAGTGATGGTATTTCCGCAATCATTTTTCAAATCATTTTCGAGGTCTCTTATGGCCAAGCCTGCCAAGTCACGGAGTAAGACATATTTTCCCTGAAAATTAAAAAAATTTTTAAGAGACCCTGGATCCAATTGATGCATAATCATAAATTAACCCTTAGTCTCTAATATTTTTTTTTTTTAATTAAAATAAAATCAACCTTTATCTTAGCAGAAATTTTATCCTCAAAAGCGATCCAAGAATTATTTGAAAACGCATAAGGAGCTGTGAGATCTTCGTCTCTCTCAATGGTCCATTCACCCTGACTGATAGCCCGACAAAGTTGCTCCCGATTGATAGAAACGGGACTGATTGCTTCAGCCGGTGCTCGAGGTGTATTCAGGTCCTTGATCTTGAGGGTAAACTTATAACCGCTGGCCGGTAAGGAAACAAGAATTTTCCTCTTGGCGGCCCCAAGGCCGTGGACAAGATCAACCAGGCTGTCGGTATTTAGCAAGTCGAAGAGTCCCATCAGCCTGGACGGATGGAACGTCTTGTAATTTTCCGCCTCGTCAGTTAGATAGTGTGTCGGAATGGCAAATAAGTCGACGTATCTGAAAGTGTTCAAAAGAGGGTAAGTACAAATTGAGATGTGTTAGTCATTACTAATGTGTCATTACATGGCAGACTTTGAAAATAAATCTTGACATTATGTTTATGTTACACTGGGCGTTTTATTTGCTCAATCTCTTTATTTGGAGGTGAAAAAATGAGAGAGACAGCTGGTGAAAAACATAAATAAAAAAAATTGACGCAATCCTTTCCAATTGAAGAACTAAAAACTAGTGCGTAGATTATTGCGACAACTGGTCAACTAGACATCTGGCTCAAGGATATGAAGAGCCAATTAATCCCACTAATTGTTGTTGTTAAATCGCAATTATCTATGAAAAAATTAATATCTGTTCTGATTTATTGCTGATCTGTCTTAAATGGTTAAAAATTATTTATGGCTTGTTGTTTTATGTTTCAATAGTTATCTTACAAGTTAAAGCCCTCAATACGTGTCTATAAGTATATCATATCATATATTTATTATATGTATCATTAGTAGTCAAATAAAAATCAGAATATTTTACAACTATAAAAATATATGTAATTGACGGATTTTCATAGTGAATGGACGGATAAGTTGATTTCCATCAATCATTAAAATGTGCAACTATTGGGATCCTAAGGCTAAATAGAATGCTACAAAATTACGAGAGCTTTAATAATCTTGGGATTTTAATGAATGGAGCAGTATCAATTTTATTGAATTAGTTATAATTTAAATTAACTTACTAATTTGTAGAGTGCGTTTACTATTGCAGTTATTTATTAAAAATATTTGTAATAATGTTCTCATTATTTTAAGTAATTCATAATGCAATATCTGAAAACTGTACATTAATAAAAAAACTAAATTTGATTTAGTTAAATCAAGAAAATAGTTTTGGATAATCTTGAATTGAAGTGGAAAGATTTTGAGCTAAAAAGTTTTTTTTGAGTTTAAGTAAATTTTACCCCGTTCAATATTTTTTTCTTGATTCAAGATGATCCAATTCTTTGTAGTTATTTTCTTGACACAAGATTTTTACTTTTGAACAAAGTCAATTTTATTTCCGTGAAAAAATTTTCTGATATAACCTGACATATGTATGGTTATGCCAAAAAATTTGATGTCTAAACATGGCTCAGTATAAAAACTGGCCATATCAGACTATACAGGGTGTCCCAAAATTACTGTAAGAGCTTTTATAGGGGTATAGAGATGGAAATTCTGAATCAAAAGTTCCTAAACGATTTTAAAAAATTTGCATTACAATTTAAATTACAGCTAATTACAGTAGGCCTTTATTTGGAAGGTAGCTAATTGGCGCCTCTAAAATTAAAGAGTAGGGAGGTCAGATCGATAAGCTTAGAGGAAATTTGAACCTATGATAATGCCTATTTTATTTTTTGAACCTATGGTAATGCCCATTCATTTTTTGAACTGGAAGATGGCCTTACAGTAATTTTGGGGCACCCTGTATATGAAAATAACTGACTTGATATGGCGTGATCTGACAATATATCCATATCAGGTCTAATATGATCATATACGCGCGTATACATAGGGTAGAAGTACCATTTGTGGCCAGTGTACCTTTTTTGGTCACTTTATTTTCAAATTATTGTATAAATATTTCTATAAGCGCAAGACTTTATGAATTCAATTCGTATAAATATACTAATTCATAAATTCTATGAAAATTCTACTTGAATAGTTAAATTTTTTACAAATTAACTAAAATATCAAGTGGCCAAAAATGGCACTAAGATGGCCAAAACCGGTACTTCTACCCTATATTTTGACTAAAGATAGTCTCAAAAATTTCCAACAGAAGACTTATGATCACTGAATTGTCTCGTTAAAAGAGAGTTAAGTTCTAAAATCAAATTAATGTTTTTAATCAACTACTAAACTAATTTTTGTTTAAAACGACATGTTAAAAAATGTATAGAAATAATAAAAAAAATATTCTAATCAGATGAGCTTATATCTGGCAATATATGAAATCTTGCGATATCGAAAAATTTTTTCACGAGCAATGTGAATACATCGAGATAAGATTAAAATGTTGACAAGATTAATGTTAAATTTTATACTTTCACGCATCATTTAATGAGTGGTATTCACTATTTGGTAGTGCGAAGAGTACCGTTTTGGTATACATTGCACTACGAAATAGTGAATTGTCACTATTTCAGTTTCAGAGAATGAAAAGCCGTGCTCTGTAGAGGATCTTCGAGGACATGAATAAAATAATAATAAATATTAATATTATTATTATTATCAAATTCGTAAAAGGTCGGTTTTTGATCTACAGGCGATGAAAAACCGACTAAAAATTATAGAACGTTTTGGTCTGTTTTTGACCTTGATGCGATCAAAACCAGCTAAATGATTGTGACAAATAAAGTCTGATTTTGGTCTTGAAACAATAGAAAACCATTTTATTATAACATTAAAAATGATCTGAAATTGGTCTGAATTGTGAATAGTACGGGCAAAAACAGATTAAATTCTCATATAAAATAGATACACATAATAAAATTAAATTGAATGAAAAATATTAAAACATTTTATTAATCATAAAACAGACTAAATTTTTTGACCCGGGGTCAGTGTACAAAGAATCGAATGATGCAACATAAGAGTTGATAAAAAAAAGAAACTTTTAAAAATAAATTGTAGTTTATATTGATATTAATTTGATTACTCCTTAACCAATCCAAATTTAAATTTAATCAATGAATCAACCTTAAAATTCAATGAATAATATTTATGAATGATTTTGTACCTATACACAAATACTCAGTTCCCGGAACGAATTAAATGCTTAACTACTTAATTGGCGCAAAAAAAGCAATCATTAATGTGGCACTAATTCATTCTGAAGAAGTTTTATATTTATATAATTATTTTTGAAATTTGATGTGTTCTTCTATTTTGAGAAACAAAAACAGAAAATTAAGATAAGTTTTAATATCGAAAAAATAAATAAAAAAATCATACTTTGAAAGTTCCTTAATGTCAAACTGCTTGGCAAGCTGCTCGGACTTAGTCGGCAAAGCCAAAATAATTCTTTTCTTCAACGTCTTCCGGGTAATTTCATTCTTCAGCCCTTGAACGAAGTGCACTAACCGCTCTTTGGTTCCCGCAGTTACGTTGAGCTCGACGCCGTCCACCTCAAGCAAAAAAAAAGCGAAATGATACAATTATTTTAAACTTATGCTTATGCCGGAAGCTGAGCAAGAGCATGAACGAAGAAGTAGTATACGATATAGCCATGAGGTTAGAGAGATTAAAGAAAGTAAAAACATTGAACGATATCTAACAACCACAAGTGAACGTTAAGAGCCTTGGCACTTTCGTTCGTACATTCTCTCCAGGTATTCTTCTTTTTTTCACACAACTGTCAAACTTTCATTGTCATTTATCAAACCCTCAATTGTGCCAAGTTTTTTTTTTTATTGTTTCATCAAACATATCGACAATATAATAAACACGGTGGATAGCTTATGAACTACATCAAGTATGGAAATTACTTTATTTAAAACTCGTAAGATCCGTGCGACAGCTTCTTGACGTGCATCCGCCGAAGTCTTTAGTCTGCCTCGAGCATCGTTTATACTTATTACAAACTGGAGCACTGGGTTTAATTGTACCAAGGACTTGCGAAGATCTCCAAGACCTGAAAAAATAATAATTTTATTTGTTTATTTATTTATAAGTGTGATGCTGGAATTTTTATAGCCATAATTTGCCGTGAATGTTAACTAGTAAAAGTAACTACACTGGTGGTATCCTACATATTAATAATATGGTATTATTATTCAGTGTTTTTTGAAATTTAGTAGTGACTAAGATTGTGGCTTTACTTATTTCTAACGTGAAAATATCGGGAAATTAATGTAATTAAATTTTTTTGAACGATTGGATTTTTTTAAGTATCCCATTGGAGGCAAATTCCAATGAAAAAAAAAAAATTTTTTTTAAACCATAAAAATTAAAGGATTAAATTTTTCTTAATCAAATTTTTTTTATTGAAAACAAATGGAAAATGTCGATTTTTTCCATTAAAGAAAAAAAAATATTTCAAAAATCAATGTGATTAAATTTTTTTGAACAATTATTTTTTTTTTCTTTTTTTTTTTAAATTTTTGACTTTTTCGAATTGAAAGAAAAAATTTTTTAATCCTAAAAAATAGATAAATCAAGGTGATTAAACTTTTTCGAGTAACTTACACATGTATAAAAAAAATTGAAAATAAATTTTTGTTAAAATGCTTATACGGAAAAAAGTAAACTGTAAAATTCACTCGGATTTCGGTTAATTTTTATAATTTCAAATAGTACAGCGGACATCGGGGTGGCACAAATGTAAATATCACAAAATTTAATGTAGAAAGTGTTAAAACCATAATTTATAATTTAATATCGAAAATGAGATTAGTAGCTGTCACTATATATAGTAAATAATGATCGTTATCACTCACGGAAAATTTAACATTTGAAACAGTAAAAATATATATTTTACCAGTCCAGGCAAATCAATAATTATAGTTTGATTTTTAGCGTTGCGTTTAAAATTTAGCATTTTACTTTGTAAATATTGACGTTGCTTGTATACACTGATAAAATAATTAACTTGACTCAAAAATCAAACTCTTGAACGAAGAATTCCATTTTGAAGAAAATGATTTTCTTGAGTCAAGAGAATAAATTCTTGACTCAAGAAAATTTTCTTAGACCAAGAAAATTATTTTCTTCAAAATGGAATTCTTGGTTCAAGAGTTTGGCTCTTGAGTCAAGTCAATTTTTTTATCAGTGTAGAAAATTTAGTAACTGTAGTTTATATTTTTTACATATCATGCGATCATTTTTTAGATACCAAATGATAAATATCAAAGTCAAAATTCTTAATTATTATACTTTAACTTTTTCGACTTTCACATAGAGAATATTACTGTTTGAAATGGTATTTTCTTCTATCTAAATAATAAATTGTAGCATTTAAATGATAAATATTATAGAGTAATTGTTAAAATCACGATTTTACTGTTTGAAATCATAATTTTTTCCAGTTGATCATTACTTATTATAAATCGACTATTATTTATTACAGTGTACTTTTTTCCGTGTATTTTTCCAATTTTTAATAGGTTTTTTATAAATGATAAGAACTCAAAAATTGACAAAAAAATTTTTTTTTTAATTTTTTGAAAAACATAATCATAAACATCTTAATGAACAATTCAAAAATTTCCTTTTTGAAGCTTACAAATTTAATTTCTTCCTAAAAAATTTGATTATTGTGAACTTGCTAATATGAACTTTCTCCGCGCAAGTAGATCTTTATTATTACAGTACGTTATTGATGAATAAAACCAAGCCCTGATGTCATACAATTAAATAATACTTATGTTAAATGTCATCGTTCCAAGTCATAATACTTGTCTATAATATACAATTTAAATAAATCTAATTATAATAGCGATTGTTCGTAACATACCATGTCGAAGGAACATCAATGTACATTGTATATTGTAATTGTAATGGTAATGACATATCTAATACTCTCATCACGTCGGGTTCAATGCCAGCATGTTTGTAGTACAGTAAAAAAATCGAGAGTAAAAGTGAGTAAGTGATTATTAATTATACGTTGCAGTATAACTTGTATGGTGTTAATGTTAAACGGCCTTAAGAACAGACACGAATTAAACTCTAAACATGAAAGTAAATAAAAGAAAGATGTCGATTGAATAATATTGAATATAAGGCGGCGACCTCGTCTCGGTAAATTTTCATTATCATCAGGATCAAGCATCGCTGAGCTCGAGAAATAAAACTAAACGTGTCTGTGCAGTGAAATAAAAAGAACAAGTGCTCCAAATTATCACTTGCTCTTCACTTACATGCAAACACATGTAATTAAATGTAATACCTATTTCACACATATCACGTGTAATAATAAGATATAAGTGCTTGGAGTTTCGAGATCGGCATTCTGATGTCAATTTCGCGGGATTGTTTAAAATTTTAAATTTTATTGATAAAATCCGGTTTCTGGAACTGTATAAAAAATGTAATAAAATAATGATCTTGATACTTGATCTCGATTTTATTTATAACTTTATCGTCCGTAACGTAAACAGTTAAAACTAATTTATCTTTTATTGTAGATTGTAACGGAATGGTAACGAGTAATTATAAAGAAATAAAAGATACATTGATATTTGGTAATTAAATTTTAAAAAATTGGACTAAGGATATCAATTTCTTTAGTTTCTACAAATTAAAAAATTTTCAATGTCGATCCGAAACTAACAAACTTATAAATTCTACCACTATTAATCTTGAAATATTTAAACAATTATTTTTGTCAAATTTGATTTCTAATTTCAACAAACTCATAATGTATACGTATATAGATAACCCAGAAATTGTCAATGAAGTCAAATTACTTGTGCCAGCGAAACTACGGAAATAGAACAGACTATTGAATAATCCTCAAGAAGAGCTTACATCAAGAATGGCCTCAAGAACAAGATCTTCAGAAATGGGAACGACTTCGCTAATCAGCTTAATTACTTTAGGTGTAGTCAAGCTTTTGAATAATTAAAATTTAATTTAATTAATTTCAATATAATCGAATAATTAATCTTTACCGTCAGAAGTTAAAATTCTTGATCATTGTACCGCGCAAATATATTTATACTATAATTTGTAAATGTAAAATGCAGATAGTGTTAAATAAATAAATATGCTCCAAAATTTGGTTAATATCTTATACTATTTTAAGATTTTACATTTAAAAAATTAAAAATTGCTTGGTATTAGAGTTTGAATAGTAAAATACACTTTTACTATCTTTTTTGAGTTGATAATTTTTTTTTATCTAAAGCGAATGGCTATTTTAAAGTGAATAAACATTTAATTTAATGAAAATAAAGATTGTTAAAGAAATAAAAGACCGTCAGTACTTTTGATTGATTTGAATTGGTTTCTAACGAAAAATTAAGATTTGTCAATATGACATCGACTCATCCAGGATTGATCATCAGTATCTCGGTCATTATTCAATTTATTTGTGTTGTTAAATTTTTTACTTTTTTGTTGCTAATTAGTTGCTCTAATTAAAATTTTTTTGCTTGATTAGATTCCGAGCAATCATTAATAATGTCGTTCAATGCTGAATTGTGCCGATGCTTCCGACAGACGTAAAATATTATCATATCGCAGTGATGATAAAACTAAAAAATCAAAACGATAATTAAAAAAGTAGAATTTCACATTAATAATTCACTGATCATCGAACAATAATTATTATTACAGTTCAAATGAAAAAATTTTATTCAATCAATGCATATGAATTTTTTTTTAATCCTGTTCATTAAAATTGAATACAAACTCTGAGAACAGAAAGATTTATAGTAAAAAAATATTTCCGTTCTATTTTATAATATAAGAATGGGTAACATTATTCTTTCAATACGAAATTTTCAGTTAAAAAACAATTACTACAATATTTAAAAAATTTGGAAAATCCAAAAGTGTACGATTCATTATTATGAAATAATAATGATATAAAGCGAATGTAAAAAAAATATCAAACAACTGAAATAGGATGATAATGTGCATGTGCCTCTAGTGGGATAAATGTACTCAATATATATAGACATACAGTCCTTCGGCTTTTTTTTTTAATTTTATTAATTGCAAATTACAGTGTTTTCAGGGTTTCATACGTGACGGACTGGAAATTTTTTAAAATTATTTTGATGTTTTTTTCAGTTTCTATTACGTACTTAATCAATTTTTGAAAAGTATGGAATCAATTATTTTTTAATGGAGATTTTTGGAACTAATATACATTTTCAGAAAATAGACCTCATGGAAGAAATTTTTATGGAAAAAGTCTTAAGCAAAATAAAATTTGTTTGATGCTGTAAGATGGACGGCGGAGTTAATAAGATGGTCTACCTTTACAAGCATAGAATGTTACATGGTTGTAAATTTGTAATTGAAGTATTTTTCTGATCTTTGGAACTATATTTTCAGAAAATAGACCTCATGAAACAAATTTTCATGGAAAAAGTCTTAAGGTAGTACGGTTATGATAGCAATATTTTAAGAAATCCTCGAAACTTTGAATATAAGTAATTAAATACATAATACATATGCTGTTAAAATTTGAAGACGATTTACCATACCAAACTTGAGATAATTGCAATTGAAAATGACATTTTTGTACATGTAACATAGGAGAAACGTGGGAAAATGACAGTATTTTTAATTTTTTCCATCAAAGAAATTTCACGACTTTATCAAAAAACTAGTAGATTGAAGAATATGATATTTAGAACAATTAAAAAAAAATGAAAATTATTTACCGTGTAGTTTTCGAGATTAATTAAAATAAATTTCACTTTTAGAGAATTATTTTTAGGAGAGGGGGTACGAAAAACAGCTGCTAGTCACTGAAACCGTAGTGTGTGTGTATATGTATAGAGAATATAGAAGTCGACGAGTACAGTAACGTTAAAAAATCTTAACCTACAACCTTAGCTCTGTCGTTACGTATAACATGGATAGCGAGTCAAAATTTTTTATCTGGATTGTCGCGGAGGTACTACCTTAAACAAAATAAAATTTTTTTCAACAATCTCCATTAAATTATCTTGACAATAGTATGCAAAATATCTTGTTTCTGTGAACTAATCACACTGAAAAAAAATTTTTTTCCACCGAGAATACTAAATTTTTTACTCGAGTTTCTTGATTTAAAAAAACTGGTATTCTTAATCTTAAAATACCACCTTTTATTATAAGGCTAGATTTTTGACAGTGAGAAAAATGTATTCTTATAGTTAAAAAACTTTCGTATTTTAATCATAAGAATATCAATTTTTTAACCATAAGGAAAAATTTCCTTGGTATCAAAAAACTTTTTTTTCAGTGCAGGGTTGAATAATAAAAATAGTTGCCGAAATGAGGCGAAAAAAATTTTTCGATCGTAAAACACTCTCTGATGCTTCGCATCATGAGTCATGCAAAATAGATTTACATCTACAACAAGTTAGATTATTGAAAAGTGCTATAAGTGTTACATAACAGCAGATCATTAATAATTATTGATAATAGATGTCTCACTATATTATAAGATGGACATTCGATAAATATACATTCAATATTCTCGCACTTTAAAAGACCACAAGACTGACATGTTTATGTTGAATAAATTATTAACCAGAATTTATTTAGCGTGAAGCAGGAGGTAAAAATGTATAATAATAAATTGTATTAGCCTGTTGGTTCACATAAGTAACAGAACCCGAGCAAACGAAGTCATTAACAACTTATAAACACTTAACACTTAACCCCAACTCAAGTTCAGTAACTAAGTAACAACTCTATCTCCCACAATATTTCCATCTAAATCTGGATCTTAATCTAAATAAATCAACCGATCCTATTAATTGCATAAAAAGGCACCGCATAAATCCGAAACAATGCACCGCAACTGGTAACCGGTCTTGTAAGCAATTTTACCCGGTGATTGTCTTATAATTTTCTCAGTAGTAAAGCCAATAAATAAAATCGGTTAATTGAAACAGAGTGACCGGGACGATTAAGTAAAACTTTGACGTATCACCTTTAAAAATCCACTTTGTCATTGTTACGACCGGTAGCCCGGTTAATATCGGTAGTACCTACCAGCACCTATAAATAAATAAATAAATAAATAAAAGGGAGTGGCAGATATATTTCCCAACAAAAACACGTTACATCGTTATAATATGTTATGTTACATGGTAAGTTTATAATGCGATGCTTATAAATTTATAAATGCATCGCCAAAACTCACTTTTTATATCGATTTGGATTTACGCAATTAATCACGATCTCATACATGTATCCTGAGATGCTTGGCCGGGGCGGGGCAGGGAAATTCCTTATACGTAGATCGACATTCAGCTGATATGGAGGATTAAGAATAAGTAAACCACGAGACATAATATAAGACAGTGTACCTAACGTAACGTAACGTAACATAACAGCAACTCGAGATTTAACTTAACTTTAATTTAAGATGCAAGATGCTGAACTCTTGATACAATTCCCCGACGATCGCTTGGTCAACCGAAAGCGAAAGTCAACTTGTTAATAATCCCTCAGGGGAGCTTTACGATCCGTATCGCATGTATAATCATAAATAACAATAATAATTATGATTGTGATTATGATTATGATGATTAATTTAACTGAACCGGTATAAGCGTGGTTGGATAAGCTTTAAAAGGTTTTGATGCACGCAAATTTTCTCGATGGTTAACGGCGAGAACTATGTTCGATATGCACGCTAAAATTGAGCGGGAAATTATTCCAACCGTGAGGTTACCAAAAAAAAAAAATTATTTACTTCACTGGTAATTTATACTATCCTACACCGTCTAGGGAGTCTTCAGGTCTTCAAACTTTTTCACGTTTACTTTCGAATAAACTCTTTCTTCCGCGGTTAATTAATATAAGATTCAACTATATATGAAGAACGTATTTAGTTGAAGAACTCTTAATTAATTTTGGGATTAACGTTTATTAATTTGTTATTGATATGAGTTAATTATCTTGGATAAATGTTTATGCTGGAAGTAGTTTTTTGCGGCACAGTAGTTTAAAGATTTAGTAATATAATAATTCATTGAGGTTCGCGGTGATCTTGTAATCGTAATCGGTTGATTTGTTGTTTTTGTTGTTGTCCGTGATTTTTTGTCGGACGGTATTTTGCTGGAGCGGCAAAGGTGTGGAAATTAAACGCTGGTTAATTATTTCGTTGATACGATTTGAGAAATCTTAATTAATTTAAAGGAATCTTGAAGTGCTTCGGAGTAAAAGATGTTTTTTTGGTTAGTGCTCGAAAGCATCGGGTTTTGTTGACATAAATTTGATTTTATTTACTTTTTCATTGAAATAACTGATTGTTGAAAGGAAAAGTGGATTTTCAAGTCATATAATCCGTACGATAATTTTTAATTAGATTTGAGGAATTGATGCAAAAAGTTAGCCGCTTTTTTCTTTAGTGTCGTGTCTCTATGTTAGCATTACAATAGATGTAAGAAATCGTACGTTGAGATCCGAGGTAAAACGAGAGCTAGAGCAATTACCAAAATTTTACAAAAATATAGCTTTGAATAATTGTTAGGTGGTTACTGTCAAATTATTTAATATTTTATCGGATAATCTTAAATCATTATACTCAGAAAAAAAATTTATTGAAAAAAATTTATTGAAAAAAAAAAAAAAAAAAGCGGGGAAAATGTAACTCTGCATATGTAGTCGCAATCATAAATCATCATTGTATTATATTTTTTTCTAATTTCTAATTACTATAGCTACTAAGTATCTGATAATTATAATAATCACTAATATTAAAATTTAGTTTATATAGAGCCAAATATTAATTCAAATATCATACACTGTCAAAACTTTCAACTTTGTAAAATTAAGTATCCCTGTCATTGGCCTTTTGGGCTGTTGGGCTTATGTAATGGAAAAAAAAAAAAAAAAAAATTGACTACAGAACTGGTATTTTTCATTAATAAATTGTAATTATTAGCTATTGCAATATATATGTTTATAATGAGACTTTAAGTTTAAATCAACTTTGTACATCAACTTGTCTTTAGTTTATAAGATTTTAATTTTATCTAAAAGTAACTCTTTTTAAGTAATAGAATCACAAAATTTTATGTATAATTTAATAATTTCATGTATAGCAAAAAAATTTCATGTTAATCAAGCATATGCATAGATGATACTTATCTCTATAGGTGTATATCTATATATTACACTGTGAAAAATCTAAAGTGAATTCGGAGTGAATTTTTACTCGGAGTACCAAAATTAAGGAATAAAATACCCCGCATACGGAGAAAATTTGGAGTTTTATCCGAATATAGAGTTTTTAGACTAAAATAAATTTTTATTTAGCCGAAAAAAGTTTTATATGCCAAATTACTTGCAAATACTTCAAACAATTTATCTCAAGTTTAAGTTTGTGAGTATTAATTCTGTTTTTCCAAATTTGGATTTTTCGGAACATTAAACCAAATTTTCATAAAGATTATTTTGTTTTCAAGTGTTGTTGGTAAATTTTAACGTGACAGATTATAAATAATAAATTATTAACATTAATTATTTTAATTTTACTGGAATTGACTCACATATCGAAATTTTTAGAATTTCTTGACTAATGAATTATTATTGAAGAAATTTATCAAAAAACGTTACTTGTAAAAATTGAAAAAAAAAAAAAAAATGGATACAATATTTTTTTCTTAACATTATTAAACTTTTTTGGTTTAATCGAATCAAAGGAAAAAATTATATTAATTTTCAAAAGCTCTCAGGACGCATTTTGGAACTTTTAAATGGATAAACACTATTTTGCAATTTTTTTTTTCAATAATAAAAAATAAAGCATTTACTCCGCAAAGTTTTATTTTATTAACAATATAAATAAAATTCTTCTCAGAGTGCATTTTACTATGAAGGGATTAAATCGATTAAAAGTCATCCACTCCGCAAAACTCTTACAGTGTATGTATATAATATTTGTACGTATATTTTATCTTGGCTTAATGAATAAAATAAATTTTGACGAATGAACAAACAGATTAACTATTGAATATTTCCACAATTCTACATATGACATTCTGTTACAAGTGCAAGGACACACAAATTGCATAATTCCCCGGGGAAATAATTATAACAGGCAGTTTTCCATTCAAAAAATGAATTTAAATTTCCCAATTACGACCGAATTTTTTCGTTAAGCGTTTTTTAAACTACAACTGTCAGTAAACTTACCAGTAGTCGTAAGATCTTGAAAATCGTGACCTTGGTGCACAAGAGTCGTACACCTGCATATGGAATCCTCGAGTTGCTTAAAATCGAAAGTTGAGGTGTAGCAAAAGATCTCCCTGCCCGGAGACATTCGTTGGACAGGACACTCTGAAAAATTGATTTACGTATTTTTAACTACAACAATATTATGACAGTGACGATTCTTGTTACTAATACTTCAATAATAATAATAATAGTAAAAACAAATTTTTCGATCGTAAAGCACTCTCTGATGCTTCGCATCATGAGTCGTTCAATAAATGTATGTAAGCTAAGACTTTTCTGCCGTTGACATCATCATCTACTCTTGACCTATGCAATAACTTATTCTATATTTATTTACATTCATTTTATACGCATAGCTTCATCAGTACTAAACGTTTATAATTAAAGTTTTTAGTTGTTAGTACTTATTTCTAAAAAATCTTTTTTACATTTAATTAGTAACTACATGAATATAAAAATAATTGTTGTAAAATTTTAAAACTATTTTTTTCAGACAGTAAATTATGTAAAAGTTCTTTTTAAACCATTTGAACTAAAAAAAAAAATCTAAAATTTTTAATGTCAATATTTTAACAAATTTTTTTTGTCTCTTATTCAATACAATTTTTAAAATTGTATTCATATCTATTTATCACGATATTTTTATAAGTCTTCTAATTTTATTAATGTAATTCATTGATAATCGCTCAATGACATTTTTTAATTTGTATTATTTTTCATTTTATGTAAAATACTTTTTTTAAGGACTTGATTTTAATTTAAAAATTTTTTTAGACTTTGATCATAAAAAAATTGATTATAATTGAAAGAGTTTTATTACTTAAAGTCAATTAATAAATATGATGCTGTAATATCTGTTTATAATAACGACTCGTCACCTTATTAATTTAAAATTATTAAAATCTATGTATCATGTTGTTTACCTCTTACATTTGATAAACTACCGTAATAAAGATTAAAAAAATAATTGTGATTATCGAAAGATCTTATACGTACTTGAAGCACATCCAAGGGCGAGAAGCCCTAGTAAGGGCAGAATTAAGCCTCTCATTGTAAATTGAGAGTATTCCACACTCTTAATTACTATTTTTTTCACCAAATGAATTCACTGCAATAAAACACTTGTGAAAATAAATAAATAAAAAAAAAATTGAATGAAATAAAAAATGAAGATAATTAAGGTCTATTAAGTTTGAGTGGACGATCGGTACTGAATCTCGAGGAATAGCGGGTTACCTAGTGTTTGTCTTGGTGTGGATCGAACAACGAGCGCCAAAGTAATCCTCCCGTACGTGTCTCTTTACAACGAGGGGCCGCTGAGAGGGACCGAATGATCGCGATCCTAAGTGGGGTGGGGTCTCTACTTACATTTTAGTCCCCAGATCGTTGTCTGTGGCCCAGAATTACTTTTGCCATACTTACCTTCTTCTTTTTCTTCGTTTTCTTCTTCTCCTTCCTTAACTGTATGTCACCAGGTACATTTTTGTGGACACGTGTGTACGTATTTGTTGCTAAAATCTGTACACACTCGCTTGAATGAGAGGCTTCTATGTGTTGAGTTATCTTGCTTGTGGCAGTTCTCGCGAGTGCCACAAAGGCTTTTAAACTCAATGACTCTTTAAGATAGAATGGAACATAAAAGAAGATAAAAGTTCTCATACGCCACTTTTGGGCGATGATTTTATGTAATAGGGTGAGGTGTATTATTCTCGTCGAGGTAGAAAGTCAATGAGTAATAATATAATCCATTGCGATAATAAATTTTAAAGTAACATTATGATTTTATTTTGTATTTCTCTCAAGTAAGGGTTGCTAGAGAAGTTTGTAGCGCACCGAATTTTTTTTTTTAATCGTTTTAATAATTCAAACCTTAGTAACTAATTACTGTAGAAATTTTCAGGTAATATAACTTTTTTTTTGTTCAAAATGCATTTTACACCTTAATTATTATTTTTATTATTTACTAGTTAATAAAAAATTTTCTTAATTATTCTTAAAAACAATTAAATATATAACTTTACTATATGATTATTTTGTAAGTAAAAGTAAATTTTATTAAATAATTAAATAAAAATTGTATTGAATATTAATTTGGTAAAATTCGTTGATTATTTATAATAACAAAAAATAAGAAAATTCAAATCAAGTCGATAGATTTCTTTATAGGAATTTATTAACACGCAAATAAAGAAATGAATTTGATTCAAGACAAAAAAATCTCGAACCGAAAAAATCATTTGTACGAATTTGAATATTTTAAATTAAGCTTAAGAAATAAAAAAATTGTTCTTAGTTTTCGTTATAATTTTACTTTTTTCAAAACCTTTCCTGCTTGATGCAATACAAATTTTTCGAAATAACTTTCTTGGTTTAAAATTTTTTCTTTTGAATTAAGTTTAATTTTTCTTCACACTGAAAAAAAAAATTCTTGACTGGAATGTAAACTTTCTTGGCTCAAGAAAATATTATAGAAGGTTGATAATTTCTTGAATGAAGTCAAAATTTTTTGAGCGAAGAAAATTTTTTTTTGCTCCAAAATAACTTTCATTTATTTTTTTTATTTTCTTGGCACAAAAAATTTGTTCTTTGTGTGCAGTGTAACTTCTCAATAAATATTAGTGGATTATCCAACTAAATGCCTAAATTTTAAATGTCAATCCAAGTCCATTGATATCAATAATAAAAAGCAGTACTCGTAAACCTTTCCTCATTAGAATTATAACAATTTTATTTGATTAATTTTTCCAAAATTGAAAAAAAAAAAAATATTATTTAAAAATTACCCTATTTTTAAAATTATTTTTTTTTATTTTTCATAAGTAAATCAATAACTATCATTATTCAACAATAACATTAAAATAAGCATGTTTCCTGCGCAGTAATAACTTAATTAATTGAACTACCTGCTTTTGGATCTATTCGGAAGTGTCGATCAAAGCATTGGCGTGAGATCTGAATTTGGTCAGTGCTTTCTACTTATTCGAAGCTAATTAACGTCCAAGTTATGAGGATCGGCAAAAAATAATAATTATTTAAACTCAGACAAAATAATTAACTAGACTGAATACCGATTGTAATTTTTTGATAGTCATTAGCTGGATTGAATGATAATTAATAATGTTATGAACTCAATTCGTAGATAATTACTTTTATAAATATTTTCAATTTACGTAATAGATAAAAAGTATCGGTAACAAGTACAACCCCTTTGAACATGCAATTATACAGCAATTTACACCTCATTAAAGCGATCATGAAATTCATAAACTAGTGTGTCCAGTTTAGATACTCAATCACCGGGTTAAAATGCGTTAAAACAATTTGTCAACAACTTTTATTATAAACTTCCTTTCTCTGTTTTAGATCCTAAAAACTCGATGTAATTTATGAAGTTAACAACTTTATTTATTAATAATTCATAATTCCATTTTAGTAAGTTAATTAAAATTAATATATATCTGTATATATAAACAAAAAATCGTAAACAGACTTATTTAATAGCTATTCATACACAATAAAAATAATATAAAGAGTAAAACGATAATATCTTCACGCGTGTATGACCCACACTACCGTGCGCAACTACCATCCTTCGGTTGTTTCTCGTTTCCTCTAAATTTCTATGCATCTTCATGAACATTCCTCGTGCTCATGACAATAGCGCCATTAAAGTTGTATAAACACTTTATTTGCATCTGTTAATATTTAATGCATTTCTGAGTATGATAACATTAATAACCGCAATTACTTGATTTATTACAAACTGATAGAATAATTAACTATTACCATTGAATATATCAAATCATCACATCAATTTTGAACAAGGATAAATAGCTTCAATGATAACGATCGTGGATAATCGTTTGCTTCTTCTTTATTTTATTGTCTTAAGTGCTTTGATGAAATGAATTTAATAGCTTACATATAAATTGAGAAATTAGAAATTGCATTAATTCTTATAAAAAATTATTATCTACACTGTTAAACAGTTTGAGATAACGTTTAAATAAATTTATTTTTAATTAAAAACACTAAGTATGTCATATACTTAATTATGACATTGTACAAAAAAATAGAAGAAAAATTACAAAATCTCTTTTTAAAATTTACCTGCGAGTTAAATAGCTCCATAATGATCAACAGATAGCGAAAAGTCACTCTCAGTTTTTGCTTACTAAGTCGTAGATTAAGTATATAAGTTCGAAAATGATAACTTAGTACATCCATAATAACTTAGTACATCTCTTGTAAGCAATACATAAACATAATCTATAAAACAATACATTTGTTCAAATCTACGGATAGGGACAACTATTAAAAAAATAAAACTCATGTAACTGGTACCATGTACTTTAAATACATATAAATAAAGATATTTTAAAAATGGATATGAATACTTCGCATTACTAATTTGATCATTTTTAAAAATTTTTATATGAATTTATATCTACAATTGTAATAAATTCTTTTTGAAACCTGCTTTGTTTATTTGAAATAAAAAAATAGGTTTTTCTATGCTGAAATAATCATTGGTGTGAACATATCGACTTAATATCAACCATTTTTTTAGCCGGTTTTAAACTCTCGTCATTTACTGAATGTAATCAATCTTCCGAAATTGACAAATTCAAAAATCAATTTTTGTTCAATATTTAGCATTCAGATCTCAGCATTTAGTTCTAGTATTTTTATTTGATCATAATTTAGTTAACAAGTTGAGTGGTATCGACTGGAACTTTATAAAAAATTATTCAAAAGTCTTCAATGATTGTTATCTTATTCAAATATCTTTTCTCTATACTTAAAATACGGAAAGATACTTGGTCTCAAATAAGCCCCAGAAAAAAAATTTTCAAGTGAAAAGAATAGTATTTTACTTTTAAAAAAATACTCAATAAGAAATTTTGTGTAACTTACAGGTAAACGCTTCCCTGTTTAAAAATATTCATTGAAAAAAATTAAAAAAATTCGCTCTATACAAATTATATATCTATAGATATATACTTAGAAATTGAAATCAATTGGAATTATTGAAAAAAATTCAAATCTCATGACAGTGAATTTTTTTCAATGAATATTTTTAAACAGGGTTAATATATTTTACTGTGTGCGGCAAAGAAAAATTTTTTGGAACCTAAAAATTATAAATATATTTTTTTTATTTTTAATAATAGTCCGGTCGGGAACAAGAATTGAAAAAAATATAAAAAGTTAAATTAATATCATTATCATAAAAAAATATTACTACAAAGACTGTTCATTAGTTTGCAATAAATCTTTTTTAACCCGTCAGATAAAACTTTAATAATCGATTTCTATAGGTACAAGTAAGTGTTGAAACGAGTATTAACTCTTAATTTAATTGGCTCGAAATAACAGTAAATTTCATCTATCTATCCATCCATCCATCCATCCATCCATACATAACCACAAAATAAACTGATTGATAAATTGGTTCCAACTAGCGCGATAGCCGTATACATAATACACCGATGAAAAATATTGAAGAAAAGTCAGGATACTATACGCGGTCATCAGAACTAACCGCTCCCGGCGATCTGGTGCAACAGAAATTTATTCCATCAGTACAGGCGTATGATGACCACGCCATTCCCGTGTTCCAAGTAAAAGGAATCTAAAACTAATACTGATATAAACCAGTCATACTATGTATTATATGTCCTATGAATAATTAATATAATAGTAATACGGCCTCCCGAGCACAACAATTAAGGATTATTTGTAGCGTGGGTGAATTTACGGATTCAGATTTACAATTTGAAAGATTAATGGGTTTGAATTAAAATCTCTGTCTTTATCGCGGGAACTATACTAATTGTGAAATATTAATCCCATAATTGGAATTGCAGTTGTCATTTTTTATAAACCGCGTGGCAATTGTTGTGCGGTCACTTCTGATGAGTGTGCGTTTGTTAAATACAAACATTAGAGTTTCATAGACACCGTTTTATTTTTTATTTAATCCTATTTTTTATTTATAAAAAACAATCCATTGTGGTAAAAAACAAGTGGATCTCTCTTATGTTATTGCCCGGCGGCAATGCGTTGAGACTTAAAAGGAAGTAAACCGATCATACCATTTCTTGGCTTACATTTATTTAACACAAAGGAGGCTAAAAGATTGTATTGACTCGCAAGCTAAAAAAAAAAACTACAATGCCGCTTGATGTTTTACATTTTTTTAAACCAATAACACATTGCCGGTGTATTGTTAATCATAGATTAATGGCTTTTTTAGACCTGACTATTTTGTAATAAGTAACCCCACTTCTACCAAGGAGCTATTAAATGAAATCTTCGGTCTTCCAATACGGCAATTACAGTTGAAAAAATTAATCTGTCAGGTTAATGTTTTTTTATATCCAACTTAACACGTGACACAAATTGTTTTTTATATTTTTGTTAATGATTATTACGCACATTGATGGTGACGATCATACACTTTAAGTGGGTGGAGTTTCACGCAGATCAAAATAGAAGCTCCGGGCTGTTTTAACAGCTAATATCGATATTTTAAAGACACGGAAGCCCGAGGATATACTTCACTTTCCATTTTATTCTGAGTAGCGGGTTTATTATGACGTTAATTTTCTTCTTCACTTTCGATGTATAAATTGTGGTAGTAGTGACATAAGAGCGTATGGAGAAAAATTTTTTTCCGTCAGTCGACTGGGAAATTTTAATAATGGGAAAATCCGTAATAAAAAAAAAATGTGATCTCTAAGTTTTTTTTTTTTTTTTTCAAATAAAAATTGAAAAAAATTATTTATTCAAAAAATTTTATGATACTGAAGTTAGCTGACATCTGACAATTTTTAATAAATATAAAATTAAGAAAAACATTTCACACGTGAAAATTAAAAAAAAAGCAATGAATGCAACATCATAAAAATTCTCAATGTGTATTTTAAAATGTGATAGTATTGATTTTAATTTATAATTAAGCTTATATCTTTGTGATAATTAATAATTATAAAAAACTTAATTCATTATTTTAATTTCCGTAATTCCGACAATTTAACATCATATTGAATTTTTTTTTTAAGAAAATTTTTTTTTAATGATTTTATGTTTTTAAACAATCATAAAAAATTATCCATACATTTTAAAATCCTTTAAAGGACAAAATTTAATTTTTTTTAATCATTTCGGTGAATACTTGGGTTTTAATAAAAATACATGTTTGGTGGAGTTTTAATTAAGCTCTTAAAGGGACCGGTCAAGTGTTAAATTTATATCAGCTTTGTTATCGAGAAATGTATAGTACAATAAGACTTATTGTAAATCTTAAGTCACACTGTGATGTCTAGTATAGAATTAGTGTATAATTGTATATTTTATTGGAGATTAAATAGTATGCATTAATTACAATGAATAATAAATTAGTATATCTCATCAACGAGATGCATTGTCAAGGCTGCTTTACCAAGTAATGAAATGATGTAATAAAACATACATTATTCAGTAAATTAATAAATTTCCTTTGGTGGTTATTAATTTAATAATTGCTCTTAGATTATGATAATCCTAATAAACGATTGATTGATAAGAAGAATATTCCTTCATGGAAAAAACTAATCATAATTGGTGACTCAAAGGGATATCCTTGTTAAGTCATTCTGTAAATTTAGCAACAGATGTAAGCTCAAAATTAATAATTCACTCATTATAAATATTCGTGGTGACAAAAACATCTGATGTCACGAAAAGTTAGTAAGAAAGAAGTAATCAAATGTAAAATGATAAATCGATCGTTATTGTTATTAGCAAGGTTATAACTTTCGGATGGTGAGGATAATTTATTTATTTAAAAAATTTTAATTATTCAAAAAATAAAAATTACTCATGTTCGATTGTCAAAAAAAAAATTTTTAAAATAGAATTCTAGACAAAAATTAAGATTAAAAACAAGACAAAATTTAAGATGAAAAATAAGATAAAATTTAAAAAGAAGATAAAATTATCTTGAATTTAGTCTTATATTTTGATTTTAGATTTTTTTCTTTATTTAATAACTTATCAGTAAATGATTTTCTTGATATTCAAGTAATTTCTCAGTTTTTTTCCGCATATAGACAAGCACAAAAATAATATCAGTTGGTAGAAAATTACAAAGAAAAATGCAATAAAAAAATGTAGCAACTGTGAGAAAATAACTATCAAAATAACGTTGCTTAATAATAATATAATTGAAATTAGTAGCTTGTAGATAAATAACCGTATAAATACGTCACATTTAATGAAGTCATTAGATCGAGTTGTCCCCACTTTCCCTCGGATAAAAAACTACAATATATAACAATTAAAATTACAATTACATACATAAACATATCGATCTAAAAAGCCAACAAAATAAATAAAAGTAAACTATCCATCTCCATCTTGGTCTCCGTCTCTATTTTACGTCACCCTGTCACACGCTGTCCACTATCGACGAATTTTTCATAATTGTTAGAGCTAAAGAATCTTAATCGCAAGACGTGACATGCTTTCGCTTTTCATACCGATCATACGCCCGATCTCTACAATACAAACACGCTTATTTAATTATAGGTATTTTTTTCATTTAATTTCTTTCTTTGCTCTTAAACATTTAAGTTAAGCGTTTAACCATTGAGCCTAATAATAAAACCGGTCTAAGTGAGTTGAGTTCACCTCCACTTGCAGCTCAACCACATTGCCGTTGTTATGTGTTATGTATGGGTACTCTTTTTATTTAAAGAGATATAAGCACATCTATATATATATAATTTATTACACATTGCCAGTTATTTTGTGTGAAGGCTCCGCGGCTGTGATGTGATGCTTATAGATAACCTTTAATAGACTTAACTGTAAGTCGAATAAAATGGGTCTTGCACAATAATTTCACCTTGCACAGTTTGAGTTGTATCTCCGCGAATCGTGACAGGTGGACCCTCTATGCCGGACTCCAATGACAGTATGATCGAAATGCGTGTGCGGTGTGTCGAATGTCCAACAAAAGGATTAAAAAGAATGCAATAAATTTCGATGTATTAATATAGTATATATAAATAAAAAATATAATATAATATATATGCTTATTTTCATCTCGAGTATTAAACAGGAAACTTTCTCCGCAGAATTGCATCATTGTAGCAAGTACTATTGCATCCGTCCATGTAATTTCAGATGTCGCGGTGAGTTCAATATTTAAATCATGTGATTACTCGTTCCACAAATGAAAATTAAATGGATTTTGGTTGTTAGCTTTATTTTGCTCAGAGGAGACTTTATTTATGGGCTGCTGGTAGAATTTGGGTTGGTATTTTGTCGAAGGTTGGATGACGTTTGAATTCTGGAGCATTGTAACGCTTAATTGAAAAAGTAGATGTAACGGGTGCGAGAGCTTTGGTACTTTTTTTTTTCTTTTTTTAATTTTTGTGAATCTGAAGTATTAATTACAAAAAAAGTAGATTAGGTAGATGTTTTTGGGAATACTTTAGGAAGTATTATAAGAATTTTTGTGAGTTCTTCGAGAATACGTTATAGTTTTAGAGAAGATTTTATTCAGGACGTACATTGGGATTTTAAGAAGTATATTGAAGTTTATAGAGAATTCGTCAAAGGCTTAGAGAGAATTCTAAAATTTAGTGTGAAAAATTTTCTGACATGGTCCGATTATAATTTTTGTTCATAAAAAATTTTTGGTATGTCCTTCCTGATTTGGCCTGATTTGACAATTGGTTCAATCAAATTTTACAAGAGCATATCAGACTATATAAGAACATATCTGGCTTGATATAAGTCCATATCATATCTGATATAGTCATATGTGTCCATATATATTTCTTCAACCAAAAGTGGTGTTAAGAATATCCGACAGAGGGTGCACGATCGTTGAATTTTCTCTTTACAAAGAAATTGAGTTATAGAATAATTTATTTTTTTACTCTCCTAAAGAGATTTTATCAAAAATTGGAATTTAGTTTGATCGAAAAAATAAAAGTATTGAAAATTTATAGTAAATTATTTTTTATTCTCATGTATAGTCTAATATGGTCACATATGACTAGATCTGATAATATGTTGCCATATAAAAATTTTTTTCACGGGTTTAGAAGTTACTTTAGAGTTTTCAAAAGTATTCCGGGGTTTCATAAAATCATTTCAGAATTTACGCAGAACTTTAGAAGCTTAAGAATACTCTAGCGTTTTAGCGATCACATTAGCGTTTTACTTATTATTTTATGGGTATGAAAAAGTATTTTAAGGATTTAGGGCAAGCATTAAAATTTGTAGAAAGTATTGTGAATTATGAAAGAGTACTCAAGAGTTCCAGAGATCACTTAAGGGTTTTAGAGAGTACATTAATGTATTTTAAAGAGGACTTGACACGTAAAAATCTTAGTGTGATCTTTATTGATATACATATTGTTGTTATGTTGATATATAGTAAGACATTAATGATCTAATTATTTCACCTGTCAATTAATTGATGATGATGACTTTTATGATTATGAAGCTGCCTCATTAAATCTTTTACTTTTGTGGCTGAAATACAACCACAACGATAATGACATTTAAAAAATTTTTTTAAACACATATTTTTATAAAAAATAATGTTATTAGTTATTAGTTATTTAATAAAACATTAAGAAAATTGTTATAAAGCTCTCATTAATTTAGCGCCAATAGAATTCCTCTGTAATATAATATTTTTATATTAATCAATAAATAAATATCAAGGTGAGTAAAACTATTTCGTTCAGTCTATTAACGTTTTTATTAAAAGTAAGTGTATTAATGTAAGTGAGACTTTTCAGGGCTGAATAAACAAGAAAAGTAAATAAAAAATAGTTAAATTGTCGGTTTCGAGGTTACGTCTTTAGAGGGACAAGAACGAGTAGCGTACTTGGCTCATTAACTGGCTCGTCTTGTAGCCTCTTGAAAACCAGAGGAATCTGTGCAAGTACGTGACCGGTGTGATGACAAATCGTTAATCTATTTATATGTACATTTCACTGAAAACACGTTCTGCCTTATTTGAAATCAGTTCGAATTGTATAACCATTTAAATATAATACATAATTCAATCCATTTCCGCTGGAATAATGATAATAATAAGAATAATCTAACGTAAAATATATCGGTGATCGTTAAATTACAATAAATCTCCGATTTCAATTCCAACATTTTCTATCATTCAATCCCGCTGATTTTTTATCGTAAGATCAATTATAGATCATTAATCTCTATAAATATAGTGAGCGATTGTGATTACAGTGGTAAAAGTGATTTATTTATATTTAAATACTTGCACGAGATATTTTAAAAATAGCAGAGATTTCATGATAATTATTATGAGTTGCAAATTATAGAATGAAATGTGGATAGTGTAAGAAAAAATTAATTAATTTAGAGTTATTACTCTACGCATGTAATATTGCAATTTTATTAATTTAATATTACGAGAGATAAGCGGCAGGTATTACAGTCAAGGCAGAGCTAGAAGATCGATCATTGTATAATGGTAATAATAACTTATCTGTTAGGGTCGTTACGCTCAAACGATCGTCGCGGTCGATACGCTTGGCGGGACACTGATCTGTCAACGAATTTATTATTCAATCCCAATTATGACTAGCCGAGTTTCTAATTGTTTCTTTAAATATTAAAATAATAATTTTGAAGGTACATGAATAATAATTGACGCTAAATTGTTGATGTCTATTATTCGTAGATTGGTGTCAATAGTTCAAATGTATTCTTAAGTTCAAATGTATCCATTTCTATAGAAGCTTTAAGACTTTAACTCAATTCATGTCGTGTGAAATTAATTATTGCTAAATATTCATTAATAATTAATCTATCACACATGACAAAATTTTTTATTTAATTATTTATTTAAATAAACAAACCCAACAGCCTAGGCCATTAACAGGGTTAATAATTTACAATGGTTAGTACATAGAAAATTTTTTGATGTATAATATGACTTATAGCTAGCATAGTAATTTAATAGTTAAATTGCTAAATAAAAAGACTAATGATGTGTTAGCAATTGCAACCCAAGAAAATAATAGCAATTAACAAAAAATAAAAAGAAAAAAAAACAAAATAATAATTATACTTATAACAATTATACAATTGCACATATTCAACGCCCTTTAGTTGCTAATTTGCCAAGTAATGCTGTTATATAACCATTAGGGCAGTTCAAAGGATTAAGTGAAGCTTCCAATTGACAAAAACGATTTACCGTATTAAAAATGCGATACATCGGTGATGACTGAGATAAGTTAAAAATCGGTTACTAAGCATCTTACTTGCCAAATATTGACTCTTTATATCTATAAAATTGCTCTCCTCATTACAGTTTTCTATCTTTATTTAAATGTCATAAAAAATCTGTATCTAAACATTTACTAAACTACTCGAAAATCTCAATTTATGATTTTACAGAAAAGTCAACTTTCTAGAAAAAAGTATTATACACTTTTCTCATAAATTCAACTATTTGAAAGATATTAAGTCAAGGATTGAAAAATTAAAAAATTTTATTTTGTTCAATAATAGTTTCAGTTTATACAACTCGCTAAATAGTAAGCTTAATGAAATGAAAAGCATGCTTTTTTTTAGGGAATGGAATGCTCTATTAAAAAGGTCTGAAACACTTTTTTCATAAATCTAACCATTTGAAAGATATTGAATCTCAAAATTTGAAAAATTTAAGAAAAAAAACTGCTCTATAATTGACCTCTTAGGATTTAACCAATCAATAACGACCAGTGCTTTACCGTCAATTCTCTTGTCTATTATGAGACAGTAGTATCTACAGAGTAAAAAATTTTTCATCAAATTTAACACAAAAATTTGTGTTGATGACTTTTTTTACACAATTTGTGTTGAATCAACATACTAAAATGTTAAATTCTACACAAATATTTTTACACTTTACACAATGACGAAAAAATTTTTTACTGTGTACTCATATTTTCCTTTCCTGTGTATTTTTTCTTCTATATTAATATTATATCATTGTAAAATCTATATTATAACTAAGTGTGTTTTGTTGAGATATTTTCATTTTTTTTTTTTGTTATTTATGTCTTAATATTTTTATGTCAAATAATATTTTAATGGCACTTCATACTGTTACACTGTATCGCTGTATATATTGTTAGAATGACCCTGTTAATGGCTAGTGCTGTTGGGTTTACATATAAGAAATAAATAAATAATAATTTCTGTTCATATAAATCACAAAGCACCCGAGTCGAAAAGTTTCAGCATTGTAAGCATAATGAAATGAACAATAACGCAAATTTTCATGGGGAATTCAACGTTTTACAAAAAAGCTTTTAAATCAACTGTTTCAAAAGTTATTCTAGTTTAAAGTAAAACTTTTTAAAAATTTTCAAACATCATTTTTATCATCAATGATAATGACTATAACACTAATTTTAATCGATATTATGATCATTGTCATGATTAAAAAAACAGCGTATTTTCGTATTTTTTCGTTTGGATATTGAACCCGCAACATAAACTTTGTATTGCTCTTATATTTATTCACCAAATTGTCCTAAATAACCGAAAGTTATTAATCCCAAATAAATTACTCAAAAATCGACGTGGGATCGTAAAGCACCATCCGTTCGCGCCGAAGGTGTGCAGTATTTAAAACCATACCATTAAAATATCCCTCGGGGCAAAGGCATTCACCTCTCTCCTCACACAACAATACCTTGCGAATCAAAAAGTCATAAAAAAATTAATTAATGCAACCGATACTTTAAAATCAATTGCATACAAATGTAAAAATAAAAGTTTACGTTCAACTCTTTCACAACCATAAAAAATAGGAAAAAACCAAATCGAGAGGGTGATATATCTCGCGATGCATAACATAATAAATACTCGGTATACAATTGGTAATTTGGCCCGGGGCTTTCAAGTGTTGTCGTCAGTTGGCGAAAGTTAAAGAAACTCTCGATCTCGATCTCGTTGCCCGAAGGTAAGGCGAAGTTCGCAGGACCACACCCCCGCTGGCTCTGCTCTGCTCTATTATGTGTTGTAGGTCTTAAATTCTCATACATATAACGAGCGTCGAGATCGAGGAAATGTTGAGTGGAGAGTGCTGAGTGCTGGCAACTCATTATTTTTCCGGTTATTTCGCAAATATCTAATTCAGCAGTCGGTTTTACTACCCGATATATCGAGAGCTCGATTACTTTACTTATGATTACGCTTATGCCTACAATTTATCGAGAACAAGAGCAAGAAGTATAAGAGAGTATAAGTAAGCATAAGCCGAGTCAAAACTACAAAAACGATAGATAGAGCGGATATAAAAGAGCAAGGAATAAATCAACCTGGATAAGAAGGGATTTGGTGATTGTAAAATATTAGACGTAATACACAGTAAACATTTACGTTATACATAACATATAATGTTACCCGCGGATCGGCTTAACCCTTGAGAAAGAGAGGGCTTGAGAGATTGAGGTACTAAATCAAACTGGCGATTGTAAAACAAATCAGTTCGCTCTTGTCACGTTCCTTGATTTCAATCGCCGGCCAGTTTTAATTTTATACTTATACTTACTTAATAGACATGCGCGTGCCTCCTCCGTAGCTAATCCAGAGTAATGAACAATACAGTAATTAAGTCAACCCGATTGTTATTTACTACATCATCGATATTAAAGGCCTGGAAAGGTCTTAATCATAGCCTTAATCGCCAATGATTGTTACTTTGGATGGTTGAGGAATAATTGAGAAGGTTGATGATAACGAGCTTCCAGATAGAGAGCCTTACAGGGTATTGCGGTGCTTTATTGCTATTTCGACAGTTCTTTTATGGAGTTTTTGGAAAAAATGGCCTGTGGTATAATTTAGTAGGTTATTTTATTGGATATCATAAAAATTTCCTTAATATGGTCATGAGGATTTTAAGAAATATTTAATAAAGTGCCACATAAGAAAATTTGCCAAATCAAGGCATATATGCACTGATAAAAAAATTAATTTGACTCAAGAGCCAAAATCTTAAACCAAGAATATCATTTTGAAGAAAATGATTGTCTTGAATCAAGAGAATAAATTCTTGAGACAAGAAAAATTTACTCAAATCAAGAATAATTTCTTGACTCAAAATCAATTGATTCGTTAAAGAGATGTCGCTATTAAAAATTTTCAAAAAGTGTTTGAACATTACAACTGCTAGATTTTCGACCTTTAAAAGATATTCACTTGTCGAGAAATAAAAATCGAAATTATATATTCTCATTAGTAGATGAAAATCAGAAATCGCATAATTCTTTCTAATATCCTTGTATAAAACTTTATCGCATAGATTTTCACTTGAAATAGCCTATGACAAAATTTTTCCGCTTTTTCTAACTTCTTCAAAGTGTATTAACAATTTTTATTCTTTAAATATCGAAATTAACTCTAGTGCGCCCTTTTTTGAGTCTCTTGGGCGTTAAAAAAAATTTTAAACATTGAAACTTTCTCAAGAAAAAATTTTTAATAGAATAATGACTTGAAGAGCTCAATAACGCAAATATAATTGTTTTGGAGTTTGAACAGCTCAAATATTCATAAATTTATTAATTTTCATGTATTTTGAGCATGAATACATAATAGCGAAAAGTTCTAGAGATGGCCTGCAGGGTTAACTTTTGTTCAAATATTTTTTTTAATATGCTCATGATTTTTGATAAATCTTTCGAATTTTTTATTTCAATATGCTTTTACGAGTACATTAAGAGATTTTCGGTATAATGTAATTGATTTTCTCCCAAGGTGCTTATTAGCATATTAGGGAATTTTCGAGCTCGTTTCATAATTTTTTTTTTTCTATTTTGCCGAACATGCAATTTATTCATAAATTTTTATGATTTACACGAGAGAACTTTCTGAAAATTGATATAAATAATACCATAAGTAATTAAATAATACTTAACAATCTTAAGCCATAAATTACATAAAATCCGAGCTTCAGAAGAAAGTCGACGCCTTGCAGCTATTTCATAACACTTATCACTTGAAGGTCATCCTGCAATGAGGCCATGTGTTAAACTGAATGCAGGCGATTCGGGCTATCAAGATACAATAATTTACCAACTTACAAACTAAAATAAATAAAACTATTAAATAAATACTCGAATGAAGGACACGTTGTACCCTTTCATACGTTCTCTTTCTCCCCCTGGCCTGTTGTATTATCTCCTTCTGGCCCAGTTTAGTATCTTGCATGCATACTTACATGTATATTCTTAATTTATCTCTGCTCACCAAGTAAAGTGATTTGACGGGCAGTAATCTTGTATTGTCACGGGCATTCGGTCGTGCCAATGAATCAAGCTCGACCAATGCCCTTAGGGTACAATACAGTAGGTATAATGCTTAACTCTCATATAATCAATTGTGATTTAGCATATCATATCATAGTAAACTAAGTCCAAGAAAATCCAACTCCACCCTCGATTACGATAATTATTATCTTTACATCGTTAATCGTAACGCCGATGGCTTCTATCTATTCGATAAACATTATTCATACACTACAATTTAAGTGTGTCTTTAATAATACACTTTAAAATCGCTTATTTTATTTGGCCTTCTACTTTTAAATGATCTATCGAAATAATTAACTGAACTTTTCATACCCAATTGGTTATATAAGTAAGTTAGGGACAAGGCGGGGTATTAATGGAAATACCAAGTTTTTGGGTACTCGAATATGTTGAATCTTTTTTTTTTTATTTTTTTCTGAGTAAATGTTAAAACTTCCAATTGTTGTCAAAATTTTTTTTTTATTTTCTGGGGGCGAAATACGGTACCCCCTAAAAAGCGGAATAAAATAATTATTTTCAGAAAATGAAATAACTTATAAAAATGATATTTTTTTCAATAATTCAACTAAAGCGCACTAAAAAATTTCGATGTAAAAATGGTCTTTCTGAACTCGACTCAGCCGTGGGAGTGTAACGATGCAAAATTTTCGTGATGTAAAAATTTTGTTCGTGTATTTTTCACACGGTGTTGTTTACTTTATTAACACAATTTTGTGTCACTGAAGATAATTTTATTCATGATTTTATTATTTCATCAAACTCTAAATGGGCATATCACGTTTGATGGGGCTTGACCTACTCATATATAGCTATACAGTTAAACAGAGCATACTTAGTTATATATGACCAGATTAAGCCATATCTCAAATCTTGTATACCCATATATAATCCCAAATAACGGCAAAAAACTTCTAAAATATTTTTGAGTATTTTAGAAGTTTTTAAGAGAAAAAAATCTTTTTACAAAATTTTTGGGGTACTCAATTTTGCCTTTTGTACCCCGCTTAGCCCCTCTATTTCCTAATCCATGTTAATAATGAACGTATTCGTCTGAAAAAATGTATACCTTATGATAAATCCGATCCTTCAATTCAAATTATGAAGCAAACACGGTTTTATTAAAGATTTATCATAAATATCTTTCAATTTTCTTACAAAAATGTCTAAAGAGAAAGAACATTGAGTTAAATTTCATAAATTTTCTTTACTTTCCCGACTAGAAACTTCAGTGAGGCAGTGATTCGGCGCAAGTTAGGCATGTCGAATTCCAAACTTGCGCCAAGTGAGGCATCCAAACCAGACTGAAGTTTGGGACGTAACGCAGTTGCGAATTTGGGCCTAACTTGGCTTCCGACTTAGGCAGTGGTTTGGAAACCATACTTGCTGGTGACTTTCTAAACCTTATTCGGTCCGAATTTAGGCAGCAATTTGGAAACCAAATTCGCAAAGAAGAATCTAAATTTAATTATTTCTTCGTTTTTATCTTTTTTATTATAAAGCGAAAATTAATAATAACAAATGCTTATTTTTTTATCTACTTTTACTATTTTAAGTATAAATATTGAAATTAGGACTAAATTTTTCAAATAAACGAATAAAAAAAAAATTTATTTTTTTTCTTTTATTTAATATTATTTTTCATTATTTTTTCGGTAACTATTTTTTTTTGTTTTTAGCGCTTTTTTTAATGCGAAGAAGTTTTTTTTGATTGGGGGATTTTATAAGTCAAGGAGGAAGGAGTTGATGGAGGAGTTAGATACATTAGTCACACACAACACTTAAATTTACTTCACACTCACCTTAAAAGTAATTATAATTAATAATTATCAATTATTTAAAATATGTCGAACGCGAGACTCGAACCTGTACCCGACGCACGAGAGCCCTGTACCATACCGCGACGCTACGCCAATGATGAGCGACCTTTTGCCTCAAGACACTTATAAGCAAGACCAATGTTCGACTTGCCTAATTTAAAACGAATAAGATTCGAATTGGGCTAGCCTAAGTACGGAAAGTCAAGTTCGCTCCAAACTGATTTTTCGACATGCCTTACTAATGAACTAAAAGGCTTGACCTTAGAAAGATTTGAAGCCAAATATCTTCCCCCACTCCGTTTTACAGTACTTTGGCAAGAAACGCCGAAGTCCGGCAAACGTTTGGAATGCCTAACTTGCAGGAAATTATAAAATCCAAAGGCTTATGGAAGTTCGGTTTGCCAAACTTAAAGGTGACTAGGGACATTTATGGCAAGCCAAACTTCGGCAAATCTTTGGTTATCGTTACTTCCAACTAGTCAGGCATTCCAAAGGTTCGCCGAAGTTCGGCTTGCCATAGATGTCCCAAATTACACGCAAATTTGGCATGGCGATCTTCGTTTTGCCTAACGTGGATTTAAGAAGGCGTAAATTAGGCTTGCCTAAGTTAGGCAAGCCAAACTTGCCCCTCACTAATTTTTCGGCATTCCTCACTACAATTTCTAGTCGGGATTAGAGCTAAAATTAAAGATTTTTTCAGTTTTGTTATACGATAGCGATTGATGCAGTAAAGAGAAGTAATCCATAATATAATACACTGATAAAAAAGTTAACTTGACTAGAAAAAAAAACGTTGAACAAAGAACACCATTTTGAAAAAAAAAAAAAATTATTGAGCCAAGAATAATTTTTTGGATCAAGAATAACTTCTTGGCTCAAGAATTTTTTCTTTTGATTCAAGAAACTCATTTTCTTCAAAATTGTGTTCTTGGTTCAAGATTTTTTTTTCTTGAATCAAATCAACTTTTCTATCAGTGTACGTTTACGGGGGATAGCCACTGTGACGAATCGAAAAAAAAATTTTTTTTTGCTTTAAAACGAGGTTCATTCATTCAAAAACATGCATATAAATTTTAGATAAAACTTTCGAAAATTTTCGGAGTTATAGTCATTTTAGTGAGAGTAGTTAGACCGACTATTTTCTCTGAGCGCTCCAAAGAAAATGTCGAATCCGATAAAATACGAATTGAAACAGTCAATAATAAAATGATTAATAAAGTCATAGATACTATTGGATATACGGAGGAAGAATTCTCATGAGGCCCAGGAGTCGATACTGTAATTTAATTATAAAAATTCCATGTTGACACATGGCCACAGCATGCAGTTCGAAATTTTTAAATAAAAATTTTACACTTTTTTGGTATTTGAAAAATAAAGTTATAAATCATTCTTAACTTATCAATTTTATAGATTAATCATGATTTCGAATGTTTGATATGAATATAATGGATTCACAATGTTTGATAATTGATGATTAATGTTCCATAGTTCATGAAATAACTATCAAGAGATGAATTATAGTCGATATAGGTAGTTAACTATTTTCATGTGAATGTGATGCAGAATTTATGATCACAAGTAATTAGCTCCATGATTAAGAATATAAATAAATCATTAATTCGTCCCTATATCACAGGTAACTGTCCAATGAAGCATCATAAAATGATATAGGTATGAAATAATTTGAATGACTAGCATTATCAACTTATTATTCATTTTATCTTGTCAGTAAAGTAGAAATTCATCTTTTGAATAATCTCAATCACAGTAGGGAACTATCCAACATTCTGCTTTACCCGTTGACCAACCATCTGATGTTTATAGTGAAAGTAAGTTCACACTTAGTGTTTTATCATTACATGATTCCAACTTTATCTCCGTTAAAAAATTGACTTGATAGTTAACAGCTAGATTGTTAGATCGCTCTACACAGTGCTTTTGGATTTAACTACGGTTCTGTTGTTTAAAACTGATATTGAACAATTTCGTAATATACATTCACAGAAAGTATTATTTTTCTACGATAAGGTTGAATAAATTGAACTAGGATAAGTTGACACGGAATCAATTTGCTACAGAATCGTAAAAAGTCTAATCACGCTTTCGCTAATTTCATGCAAAAAAATATACGCTATTACACAGAAAAAAAATTCCTGACTTTTGAAAAGCATTTTCTTGGTTAAAAAAAAAATATTTATGAAAAGAAAAATTATCTTGGCCGGAGTAAAGTTTTCTTATTTACAAAAAATGTCGATTTCGGCCAAGATCAATTTGGTCTTTTTTAGTCATTTTTTTTAGTTCAACTTTTTTCCGTGTACAATAATTTTATCATGATTTTATTTTTGTTCTAACTAAATTCTTTCTATCTAGATTCTTGTATAATTATCAACACCCTCATTGATTCCATGATTGTAAAAATTTTGATTGAGACTCAATGAAGCGAACAAAGAATGATTACGTTATCATTTATCGTAAAAATCAGTGATTAAAACTCCATTCAAAAGATAACTAATCAACGTTACCCTCAGATTCAATTAAACTTTTTAATCGCCTGTAAAAAATGAACATTCTAAAGAAGAGATTCGCAGGATTAAAATTCTCCTTTTGGTAACGTAACCATTGTAATTAATGCAGTGAAATTAATTTTCTTCCAAAGCGTTTTGATTTCAGCCGCTCAACGATTCTTAGCGCGTACATCTTATCAAAGACCATTCATTGTTACTGGCTGTAGTTTTTAAGCTCTCTACCACTTGAGATTACTTCGAATGAGACTTTAAGTGAGTTCCGAATCAAAAGTTACTTTTACTCAGATTCATTATTACAGCTAGAAAAAAGCGCGGGTAATCGAACTGCTCAATAATTTTATATTGTATATCATACTGGCTCTATTGTTTTTTGTGAGCGAAATAAAATTGACCATATGTATCTATAAATTTAAATTTGATTCATAAGTATTTTGTACTAATTCAATTGTGATTTCATCGAAATATTTTTAAATTTGTCTTGTAAAAGGAGGTATAAAAGCTGGACCAATAAAAAAAAAAAAATTGGTTGATCCTACAGGCCATCCTTGCTTCTAATTCTCGCTAATTTGAAATGCAAAAACTTTATCTTATCATCCTGATCACGATCATCAGGATGGAAAAAATGACTAATTTTTCCGGTTAAACATATGCTACATCTATAGAATGAGAGTAAATATTTTCCTTTATTTATTTAAGTAAAATATTGCAATTCAATGCTTCTGATTTTTACTTATACTAAGAAATTAGAAAATAAGTAACAAGTCAAAAAATACGCTTTAGTAGTAAACCACCCTGGAGTATAGAAAATATTTAAAAATCGATAGTTTAAAATAAGAGTAAAGTAATTACTAAAAAAATAAAATTAATTTTATTCAGAAAATAATAACATAGGATGTTTTTTCAATATATTTGTGTAATAACTTTTCTTTTACAAAAATCTAGCAAGTAAAATTTTTATAACAATTAATATCAAGTACCCATGCCTTCTTTACAATAAAATAAATTTTTGCGTAAGTCACCCGTGTAAAAAAAATCAAATTTTTAGGCTATTTTCAGATGACATCACAGTGACAGCTCCGGAAAGTTATTATGGAGCGTCTTTAAATTGTCTTAAATTAGTCTTAAAAAAATCTTAAAAAAAAATTTAGACTATTTTAAGATGGGTTAACAGCGACAGAGTCCCGGAACATTAAAACGGAACGTCCTCAAAAAGTCTTAAAATTGTCAGATAATAATTTTTTAACGATTTTAAATTCAATTTAAAAACATCTTACTCAAAAATATTGCGGTTAGAAAGTCGTAAAATCATCTAAAAATTAATTTTCACAACAAATTCGAGAACAAAATTTTCAAAAATCTGCTCTCGGAATTTTTCTTTTGGCGTCTTAAAAGAGTCTTAAAATAGTCTTAGTTTGTGTCACGTTTAAGATCTTAAACGAACGACAATTTTAAGACGATTTTTTTTTACACGGGTCACTCTATAATTATTTTAAACTTATTAAAATTATTTTCTAACTTTTTATTTTGAATATTTACTAAGTCGCATTTTTCAATTTTTCAAACAATAATTAATTTAAAAAAAAAAAAAAAATAAATAGTGCCACATTAGTTTAAAAATCATTCTGTCAATGTATTGCAAAAATAACAAAAAAAACACTACCTTAAGTTAATTTTCGTGCAAAAAAGAAAGTTCTGGATTAGCCGAAGAAATAGTAATCTGATTATCGCAACTAAATTTTCTTATTATATTGACATGAATAAAATATCCATCGTCTTGATACCTGGTAATCCTGGTTATCAACGAAATAAATTTTTACAACAATCGAGAGGCAAGTAATAAATTATTCAAACGATTAAATAAGAAATAATACACTCGTTAATATCTGGGATTATAAATTATTATTTTATCATATTATACAAAACCTTAAGTATACACCTAACAGCAGATAAAATAATATTTTTGCCGTAATCATCTGTATGATTACATACTGTTTCGCGTCTAATTATTACCATGTACTCTTAGCTTTATTACTTATTACTTATTATTAGATTTGTAGTAAGCCGTAGTTAGGCTTCTATAAACCAATCTGAAGACCGTCAACCGTGCTCGGGACTCACTTTTTTCCGACCTGCTACCGTACACGGGTTCGCGTTGCTATTATTTTTAAATAAAAAATAACTGAAAGGTCCGTAGTGCGAATAACAATCCACAGGATACCAGTTCAGTGACATCCTCTACAACTTTTACGTAAGTAGTTAATTCAATGATTAGCTTCCTCTTAAATAAATTTATTCAAGTTAAACAATTTATTTAATTTAAAGAGAAAGAGCATAAAAAGAATCTTAAATATAATATAAATACATACTATTATTAGCGGTCTGCCTTGAGTTTGATTCAAATGGCTAAGCAAATAATCCTATCTATACTTATCTCTAGATCGCTTAAAGAATACCCGAGTACTAAATAAATTTCGTCATAAGTTATGCTATAAGATTCTTATGATTGCTCAATAAACTTTGCTAAAATTGCACGGCTGAGAGACGTTGTGTTTTATTGTCGTCAAGATAAATATGGGGCATCATGTATGAGTTTTAGCATTCATACTATTGTTGAAATGCACTGCTTAACATTTTATTGTTGAAAACAAGATATTTTTATTTTTTCGTTTGGATTTATGGTTATAAATATGAATAGGCTTGAACGGTTACGTTATTTGATTTCATTTTTCTTTTTAATATATTAGTATTCGTAAAAAATACACACTTTTTAAATATCAATTTTATAACATTATAAAATTTTTTTCCAACAAATAAATACAAGCTTAGTTGATGAATTTTTGTATAATAACAATCCATTCCTTGTTAGTCAATAGGATAAGGTCAAATATTTTATTTTGTTTCTGCAGAACTGAAGTTCAGTGTTGACATCAATGATAAAAGTGACAGCAGTCTGAAAATATTATATCATTATAAGGAATTGGAGATTGAAGTACAATCAATGAAACTTAATTAAAAATTAACTGATTAAATATACCCGTACACTGATAGAAAAAAAATCTTGATTCAAGAAACTTTTTTTCTTCAAAACTTGAACTCTTGAAACTAGATATGACTTTTTTTTTTTTGAGTCATTAATTAATTTACTCATTTCCAAGAAATAATTTTTTTTGGTATAAAAATTAAAGACTATTCAGTTTTTGAAATATACTTTGATGAATTATTTTAAGTTTTTTAAACGATAATGTTATTTTGATTGAAAAACTTAAATGTATCGATTGAAGATAATATAGCTCTTAAGCCAAGAAAATCTAAATCAAGACAAGAAATTCTTAAAGCAAAATAATCATTTGTCTTCCAAAATAAATTCTTAGATCAAGAAAATATCTTTTGAGTCAACATAAATTTTCTATCAGTGTACAAAAAAACTTTTGGTTCATGATGAATTTCCGGATGAACTTCAGATTGTGAAACAAATATCGATTATCTAATTAGCAATTTCTCTAACTTCTTATTTTTTAGAGGGTGATTTTTTAATATTTTGATGTAGCCATAATCAAATTATAAATTATTTGAATGATTCAAACCTAAATATTATATCTCTATTAGATAATAATGATATTAAATGGTTTTTTAAAGTGATAATAAATTTTTAACTAATTGTTTTTTTCGTACAAATAGAAGATTCTCTAAAATGGAGTTAGACAATTTGCTAATTAAAACGTCGATATGAATTTCATGATGAATTTCATCGTGAATTCCAGCTGAATTTCATGATGAATTTGGAACAAATCGTATAAGGTAAAAAAGACCCCATTAGTGGCATTTTTTCTTTCAATGAAAAAATGTTCTAATTGGAATAAAAATTAAAAATTTTTTTGATGAAAAAGTCTTAAAGATTAGAAATAACATATTTATTATTGAAATTAATGATTTATTTAATTGAATAAGTATCAAAATCAAAGAAAGTGTCAGTAATGGGGTCCCCGCCACTAATGGGGTCTTTTACCCTATGCAACTTAATTTTTTTAATCTGTAAAAAAATATTCGTAGTCAATTATATTGGAATTTTTAGTTTTATTTATACTGACTCAACATTTACGATTCTATAACTTCTAATTAAGAAAAAATGTATGAGATTTGTGTGAAAATTTTTTTAATATGTTCATGAGCGTGTGAAGAAAAAATCTACGAAATTTACTAAATATTTTCTTTATTTGCTCATGCGCATACACTGTAAAAAGTATGCGGCGTGATTTGCGAAAGGAATGATTTTTAAATGATTTAATCTTTTTGAAGTGAAATTCACTCATTCACATTTTACTTATATTGATAATCAAAAAAACATTGAGGAGTAAATTCTATATTTCTCTTTATTGAATGCAAAAAAAAATTTTTATCTGTAAAAAATGACAAAGTGCATATTAAAAGCTTTATAAAATTTCCTTAATATGTTTTTGAGTATATTAAGGAAAATTCTCGTAAACACAGTAATAACATTGTACTTATTGTGATTAAATACCAAATATATTGGAACAATAGTTAAACTACTTAATTATGTACAAGTAACCTTACTACTGTACGATAATAAAACAAATTCTACTCGCGAAGTTTTTCTAAAAGGTTTCAGTTTTGTTTATGTTTTATGTTAAAGTATTTTTTTTTATTGTGGTAAAAACCAGCATTTTTTATTTACACTTTATAGAAAACATACTTAAATAACAATTAACAATTAAACTTATTAATTAGATTAGATATTTTTTGTGTAATCACAAAATCGTTCAGTCAGGGCCCATAACCTGCGGGTACTTTAGTTATTACGCTTATTAAATTAAACACTTTAAAAAACAAAAAGATGTTACACTTTTGATAAGTTAAAATAATATCCGTAGACTATAAATCTAGGACATGAGTAACTTTATTCAACGAGCATTTTTATGTATTCATACAGTAGCTGTAAGTACTGTATAAAGTACATCAGTAAATTCAAACATGATTCCTTTTATTTCAGTACACCAGAGGGAATAAATCCAGTAGTCGGGAATTTCGAATCCCTTAAACACACCCGGATATATGTGACTCTCGACTCCCGAACTTTATACACCCTCGTCATCGGATCCATCGGTACTGCGCGGAATATGTTCATTCAGAAAGCGTAATCCCATGTATCAAAAATCTTTTCATTTAAACTGCTTCAAAAATCCAATCATACTAAAAACTTTTTTTTCTTCTCTCCTTTTTTTATACATAATACATATCTATAGTATATAGTTTAATTAAAGATTAAGTTATTGACATAAAACATTTATGGTTTATAAAATAAAATTTAAAATACGTTATCGCGATTACAGTTATCCGGGTAAAAAAATTGCCGGGAAAAATAAAATTTCTGATGGTCTAAGTGGTAAAACTGCAAGGACATAAATCCAAATAATTGCCAGGATCCACCATTGCATTATTCTTTTCAACATTATATAGATATACATTAACCATAGAATCTAAAAACGTCCAATGAACTCTGACAATCTCGAAAAAATTGTATCGATAAATCATTTGAATTATTTGATAGAAAATAAATTTATCAAACACGATAAAATGACATTTATTGGAAAAAAATTCTGTTGAGATGACCGGTATGAATTTATGATAAAAATTATTAATAATTTATAAAAGTATTCAGATACTGAAATAATAATTGTTATTATTATTTTTATAATTTATTATTAAAATGCCAAGGCACGAACCACATGGCTAAAATTCAATACATTAGTTAGTTTTTACAACTGTATGTACAATAATTAATTTATATATAGGAAGTATATAGAAGGTTGAATGAAAATGATAAAACTAAAAAGTTAGAGCATACTGAAACCATACGTTTTAAAAGTAATGAAAGATTTAACTAAGAATAATTTTAATAAATCCGGTAATGTTCATCAATAGCTAAAATGTTGTAAACACAACGAACTACCCAATCATATAATAATATATAATTTATGAACTAAACCCCCATGAAAAAAAAAAATATAAATAATACCTATATATTTCGAAATATAAAAAAGATTATATTTTAAATATATTAAAAATCTATAATAAATATATTTTTAATAACTAACTTTTGGCCGATTTTCATATATATATATATATATATATATATATATATTTTAGATATATTCAAGATATATTTTAAAATACATAAAAAATACATAGCTGAAGATATAAAAAAAACATATTTTGAATATATATAAAATATATTTGAAATATATGAAATATATATGAAAATCGGCCAAAAATTATTTAATAAAAATATATTTATTATACATATTTTTTATATTTTTTTTTCATGGAGGAAGATGATAATAGATTTATTGAAAATTGAGTGATAACAAATAATTAAACATTTTTTTTTTAATACTTTTAGACTTTTTACATTTGATAATTTCGATGTCAATTAAAGATGACTCCTTTCATTCTTAAAAATGGTGAACAAAATGATATTGAAATTAAGAGATATCTGCAAATTTTAAGAATTGTTTAAAGGAATAAATTTGAATTTAAAAATTTCTCCAATGAAAATTCAAAAAAAATTTTTTATTGTTTTAATAAAAACTAAAATTAAAAAACGAATAAACTAATAATTTTCATTTGTTCAAAAATTTTACAGAACTAAATTTTTTAAACTTACGAAAAAATTAATAAAAAATTTACTGCTTTAATGTTGCTATTTAATGCTTTAATCAAAATAAAAAAAAAATTTATGATTTAATTTTTGAATTTTGAAATGTTCTGTAGAATTGAAAAATTTTTTTTTCAGTCAACTCAGAAGAGTAAAAAATTTTTCAGTTGTCAAACACCCCTCTATTTATATATTTATATGTATTATTGACCACAGAAACCGAAAATGTCCATTGAACCCTGACGGAAAAAATGACCCCAATAAATCATTGGAACATCAATTTAAAAATAAAAACAAAAACAAAATAGACGAGAAAACAAAAATAATCAATAATAAAAAAAAATACATTGTGTAGAAAAAACCCATTAATAAAGAAGCAGGGGTGTAGATGCATGATAGAAATGTCTCATTGTTTAAAAGTATCCTATCCCTGTACTTAAAATAAGTAAATACACAAATATACATATATCATATATATACATAGATATCCTGGTTAGGTGTAAGTAGTATAAAGTACAGAGTACAGTAGGAAGTAATATTGATTTTTGATGATGGTTCCAGGCGCAAGCGCTAGTATTATAACTTGCGTCAGGGGGGTGCGGTTGTTACCATGGATCCCAGTGTACTCGCCAACATGGATAAAGACGCACTGAAGAAGCAGATTGAAAACATGAAGTATCAAGCTACTATGGAACGGTGGCCCCTGTCCAAAAGTATTGCGGCGTAAGTTCATTTGGACACCTTTTACCATTATTTTACACCACACCTGTTATATTATTTGTTTACATTACAATAACACCATTTATGATTTTATGTTATGATTTTATTTAACCCTTACTCACCCATCTTCTTCTCCATCATCCAGCCTCCAGCCTCCCTCATTTTTATTTCAAATTTTAGATGTTTTTTTTTTCACGTAAATTAATGCTTTATGAATGCATGTTTTTGCTCACATATAATTACTTTGTTTGGGTTTGACAATTTAGTGATAATTATACGTGAATTATTAAATTAGCATTGTGAATAAGGTGAGAGTCTAGTACTGAAGTGAGCAAGAGACCTCGAGTGTGGTGATTGGAATAATATTTACTCTTACAATCTAATTGAATTGAATTGAATTGAATCGTGAAAAATCCTTGATTAATAATACGGGTTTTAAATGAAAGCTTTATTTTATTTTATTTATTTATTTTTATTTTATGGAAATCGAAGACGGAGGTGAAGCGGAGATTCTTGTTCAAAATTGAAATAAAAGGGGGAAGCACGAGTGGATATGAATACGGACTGTGGAAAAGACAGGAGTGTAGAGGTTACGCGAATCGGAAAGTAGTTGGCGCTTGTGTACATGTCTTCTCATGTTTTAGTTGACAGTCAAGGCTGTTATCCATTATTGTATGTACAATGTTTGATATACAATATACAATAAATAAAAGTACAATGGATTGTTACCAGAACAAGATCTCCTTGATGAATCCCTTCTTTCAGTTCCATTACCGGTGCTCGACTGGCTAGACTGCGCTGCTGGCATTCTTCTTAGTCTGTTGATATATGATATAAGTGTGATCTAGATTTAGATCGCATATGCTTAAGAAGTACAAGATCATAAGAGATACTTGCGTTAGGTTTGAATTTAGATTTTGATTGAGTTTTAGATAGGTAATTGGCTTAATTATCATGGGTATGATGAAATTGTTATGTTAGACTTCAATGACACGGTTAGTGGCACTTTCGAAAATTAATGAAACTTTTTTAAAGCCTTGGGACTGTCCTCGTTTGATTTTTTAACCTTGAAACCCTTCCTGGTGGGTAGTATGAGATCGTTGATCTGCTTTCTGTTTTTTTTTTGTTTACTTTTATATGCTTTGATATTGTTATGATTATTGGTATTATTTTAAGGAGAGCTTAGTGCCCTTCAAAATTTGTAATAGATATATTATGAATATGGAAGCGTTGATTTAAATTTGAAGAAATAATGCAACAATGTTTGACACAATTTGATGACATTTTTTTTAAGTCACAATATTTTTAGTTGGAAAAAAATATTCTGTTTTAGAAAACTAGAAATTTAATAAAAAAATTGATATCTAGTTTTTTTTATTATGTATAAAGTTATTATTTGATCAAATTTTAATAACTTGAAATTCAACTTTAAAAATTTGACCTGAATGAACAATGAACTTTTTCAACCTATTTAAAATTAAATTTAACATTTTTTTTCAGTTAAATAAGAACTTTTTATGTTTTCACAATGAAATTTTATGAATATTATTATTATTATCATTATTTTTGATGATATTTAATAGACAACAATATTGATTTTGGCTGTCAAAGATTAAGGCCTAAAAAAGATATAAATAAAATATATAATAAAATATTATTCCGTTTTGCGGTCGATGAGAGTGCAGAGTGAAAGGTGCGTTTATAAGAGTACAGCAAACCGGATAGAAATATTCTTCTCTATATACAATTCCTCTCTTTCCGTAGTAGCTCTATTTATATATTATATATTTTGTTAAGAACTCTTCACTTAAGATTTATCCTCACTTTTAATTTAAATACATTATCATTTTAAACACCAGTTTTTATTTAAATATCATATTTGAATACTAAATTATTATTCCTTTGACTCCAATCTCTGTTTAACATAAATTACTTATTTACTATTTAATTAAAGTTATAAATTACCGAATATTCTTACAGTATTTTTAAATAAATCAGCCTTGAAAATCCCGGGTTATTTTGCCATGCACTTTAATATTCAATTCTAAATAACAAAATAATTTTTTAACTTCAAGCAATGACCTCAAATAGTATACGACCACTAACTATTTAAACTGATATTTATTTATAAAAATTATAATTATAATTTTATTAAATTAATCGTATTAGCATCCTATTGGTTTTCTTCTCTTGTGAAGGCTTCTTGCGCAAAGTTTCGAGCATAATTTATCCTTTTTTTGCTTAAAATCAATGTTGTTGAGTTGAGTCTCTGAAAACTCCTTGAACGCAAATCTTTGCTTCACAGCAGTAGTAAAACTTCCTTTCACTGGAGTTTCCATCACTCGGGATATATATAAGACACGTATTTATAAATTATAATAAGTAATACACCGGCTGAAAGATTTATTCGGAAATAATGAACCAGATTTATTAAAAATCATTCAAATTTATTTTATTAAAAAAAATTCTTTAAAAATTTTATACATTAAAAAATTTAATTTTTCTGAAAAATTCTTATTCAAAGTAAATTTTCATTAAAAAAATAGAATTTTATATTTTTATTTTTGCCAACCCCTGCACTGATAGAAGGATTTGTTTATAGTTAAAAATATTTGTTAATATTTAACAAATCATTTATTAGAGACCACTTTTTAGTATTAAACAAATATTTCTTAGTATTTAAAATGATTTGTTTGTATTTAATAAATCTGATATTCATTTATTAAATATCACTGAGAAAAAAAAATACTTTTGCTCAATTAACAATTTCTTAGTTCAAGAAATTCGCTGACAAATATTCTATTATTATTAATTATTAATTTCTGAAGAAAAAAAAATTAATATTTATCTTTGGATAATAGATAAATAAAAGAATAGGTTTATTTAAATTAAGTAAAAATAATTTCAATCAATTTAACAATTTCTTGAGCTAAGAATATATATTCTTGAAAATTTTCAAGAACATAAATTCTTGTATCAAGAAAATTTTCTTAATAAAAATATTTTTTTTTTCTAAGTGATTAATAAATCTTTTCAAATACTAAGAAATATTTGTTAAGGACTAAAAAGTGGTCTCTAATAATTGATTTGTTAAAGATTAAAAAATATTTTTAAATATAAACAAATCTTTTTAATGACATTAAAGTTAACAGTCACTTGACAATTTAAAAAATTTTTTTTAACAAACAAATTTGTTCTAAAAAATAATTTAAAAAAATTGCATTTTTAATTTTTTTAAATTTCTAGATGTCAATTTTTTTTTTATAATTTTTTTGCCATAATTTATTTGTTACAAAAATTTAAAAGTTATTAAATGTCGGCTAAATTAATTTTCATATCTTTTTATCAGTGTGCATAATTAAAAAATTTTATGTATAACATCACATGTTAAATGTGATGTTATTACATTGAAAAACAAAAAATTTCATCACACTCAAATAAATCATATGATATTACTGAGAAAATATAAAAAAATAGAAAAAGATTTTATTTTCGGGTGAATAAAAACAGAAAGGGAATAGATTCAACTGTAACAGAGAAAATGTTCTCCCGTGTAAAAATGATATGATATCATTATGAGGCTCATAATGAATATCATAATGAATCTCATATTTTGGCACTAATATGAGATTCATATAAGAGCCATATCAATACTTTAGAAACCTGTAATAAGTAAAATACCTGTGGGAACGAATTTTTTTTCAGTAGATCAGTAAAAATTTCATTTTTTCTATTAATCAGAGGAAATGTATAATAATTGTGAAAAACAGTATTTTTATCATGCACTATATTGTTGAACTACTTAAATTTTTTCCTTGTCTTTCTTAACTTAGAAGAATATTTAGAAAAACACTATCTTGGTTTAAAAAAAATTTTTGACTGAAAAGATTTTTTCGTCTCAAGATAATTATTTTCTTATTTTGAAAACAATTCAAATCCTCCTAAAAATTTCTTTAATTTAATTATTTTGCAATATTTCCTGTATACAGTTATAACTCAATAATTTTATATTACGATTTAAAAAGACTAACAATATCATTATGAAATCATTATGATTTTATAAAGATATGACCATCATTTAATTATTAATTCATTTTAATATCATTATGATTTCATAATAAAATTATGTCAATATCATCATGGAGATACTGTCCTAAGGAATTTCCAACAGTTACAAAAAAGTTTTTTTCTTAAATTATGAATAGAAGGCAACAATATCACTACAATATTATGATGAATT
>CAJNRD030001120.1:13574391-13597809 GCA_905319865.3 Cotesia congregata
ATCCGTGTGGATCAAATTTTATATTTAATAATAATTTTAAATTACTGGAAATTTGCTTTCTCCAACAAGAAAAATAAAAATTTTATAATCTAGTTAAAAAAATTCGTTTCCATAAGTATTTTACTTAATACAGGTTTCAAATATATTAATATGGCTTTTATATGAATCTCATATTAGTGCCAAAATATGAGATTCATTATGATATTCATTATGAGCCTCATAATGATATCATATCATTTTTATAACAGCTGTTATAAAAATAATCATATTTTATTATTATTATTTTTTTTTTCCCCATAAAACCGGAGTAAAAAAAGGCTTATAGAAGTCGAGATAAATCAATATTCAGCATGACGGGTACGTGCATCAGCAGTAGAAGCTGTAGACGTTGATATTCTCCTTTTATTTTATACCGCAATTTATTCACGATAGAATGCCCAGCAAAATTGTTTTGAAAGCAGTAACTGATGTATTCATACATCGGATGTGCTACGGCGGGCTAGGTATTTAATGCAACGATCGCCAGGCAATGCGCTGCATCCAGAATTTTAATTTTTATCCGATGGAAATGTGTGATACCTTTGAGTGTGAGTAACTAAAGAGTGTGTTTTAACATACATTCATTAATATGACCGTACAGCATACAGTATTTAGTATAGAAAAAAGAGTAAAGAAAATAATAGAAGGATTGTTTTAAAAGGTGACGCATTTAGCGGGGCTTAGCTTTTTGCCTCTATCCGATGGGGACGGGGATTATTTTTTTAAAATGGAATAAAATTATTTTTAGCGAATCGATCCGCTTTTGTGTGGATGTGGGAGCAGTTGAGATAGATGGAGGCGTAGTAGAAGTTGAAGTTGAATAGAATGGAATGGAATAGAATAAAATGAATTGTAAACTAAACATTGGGACTTGGTTTATGCTAAACGAGGTAGAGGTAGAAGTAGAAGTAGAGGTAGAGGGCTGTAAATTAACGGGCTCCGGTCATGTCGGAAATAGAGACCGAGACCGATCGTCGACAGCCGGGATGAGATGCGCTGTCGTGAAAAGACAAGATATGGGTGGGATTTGAGGCGAAAATCTCTTGATTAACGCGATAGTCCACGTCATTCTATGTGTCTTCGGAGGATTAATTCGCTGATGGATGTTTGCATTTGATTTATTGCCTTTGCATTTCTGATTCAGGGTTATTCATTGTTTTAAATCCCTTTCTTTTTAGTTTTATCAATTCTACTATTTTTTTATTCATCTTCTTGTTGGTAAAGTACCTACTAATTACTGTCTCCTATGAAGAAAATTTATATTGAAATATGATGAGTTAAAAAAAAATAATTAATATACAATAATATGTAAAATATGGATAAAAAATATTTTCCCGTGAAAAAATTATGAGAAAAAATATTTCGTTATAATTTTTTAATTTTTGCAGAAATATTTACATCAATTTAGAAGTCTTATTGAACAAAAGTTGATTCACGGGTTCAATAGCTAATTTTTGGTGGCTTTTTCGAACATACACAGTAAAAGATTTTGCGTTATGGCGTCAAAAAACTTAGTGTTAAATATTTAACACTTTTATGTGTAAATTTAACACTTATTCTGTTAAATCAACACAAAAAAGTGTTAAATATTTAACAAAATTTTTTACTGTGTACACTACCGACAGAAAGTTTCCGGACATGATAAAAATTTATTAAAACAATTATTAAAAATAAAATAAATCAAGAAGAAAGTCAATGACACGATCGTATACAGAAAAAAACAAATTTCTTGCGCCAAGAAAATTTTAAAGACAAAAGTTATTTTGGAGCAAGAAGAAATTTTCTTGACTGAAGAAAATTTTCTTGGTTCAAGAAACTATGACTTCATTCAAGAAATTTTTAATCTTTCTTAATATTTTCTTGAGCCAAGAAAATTTACACTCCAGTCAAGAATTTTTTTTTTCAGTGTACACACTTTGTAAAATAAAATAGCATTTTCTTTATAGATCAAGTTAATTTGTTTATGTATCATATTTCAATAGAAAAGTAAACAAGAAGGTTGTCCGGAAATTTTCCGTCGGTACTGTATTTTATGAATCTTATAATTTTAATGCATTAAAAATATATGAGAAATACGTGTATGAAAATATAAAAAAAATATCTTTAAACTATACAATATTTTCATAATTATATTTTTATCTATTCTAAGGAATAACTTAGAATATATTTTTAATATACTTCAATCATAGTTAAGATTTATGGAAATCAACCAAAAGTTAACTGTTGAAAATATATTTTTATACATATTTTATTTAGTTTGATATTTTAATATGTACCTACTTTACTGATACAAATTATTTTCATGAGGGTTACTTGAGAAAAATGTAATTTTTAATGAAATTTACGGGATCTTACAGACAAAATACGTCAATATAAGTTTCTATTCAAATTTTTCGACACGAAAAATGAATTATTTAGATAAATTTTATCAAAGAATGTCTACTTTATCTTTTGTATCACCTCAAAATCCTTTTATTTATGTAGCGTCATTTTAATGGGTTAATAATAGATCAATGTCGTGTATCAGTCATTTAATACCTGCGACTAGACTACACATGATATCCCTCTTTATACTTATACTTTCAATCTTAAATTTATAATACTGTCTACCTTACGACATGTTAATGTACGTTAGAAGAGTGAAAGCCTGAATTAACCTTTATACCAAGCACCAACCATTATCCTATACCATCTTAGTTTATTCTTTTTCTTCGCCATATCTTAGAAATTGTAATCTTACCATTTCTATCTTCTATTATCAGTCACTAACACTTTAACTCATTATTCTACAGCATAGAACACAAAAAGGAACAGAATTCAATATTTATGTCAAATGAACCAAATTGGTTTTCTATTTCTTATTTATTGTCACTGCTAATTGATACAAGTAACATTTATAAATTATTTATTTATGATAATTGATTAAGATATTTAAGGACATTCTAAGATGACATGCTCTACTTTTTTGTGAATTTAATGATTTTATAACATTTTTATTTTAAACTCACAACTTATTCACTTTGTGGGTAAGAAATAAATATTGCTACTTTCAAAGTAAAAAAAAAATTTTAATTTTAGATGTATGCAAATTGTATCAATTACGTTTAATTAACAAAAATTGTTATTTTTTATTTCTTCCATATCGTCTGCTGAATATTTTTTTAATGATTCAATTATTGGAATTTCTTTCGAATATTATTGGCAAAACAATAAAATTTTTAATCAGTTTAATAAGTGAGCTTTATGAATTGATAAAATTAATTATTATTTAATCGAAAGAATTTTTTTTTTTAATTTTCTAAAATCTTATTCACTTTTAAGAATTTCTGAATTTACAATTCTGAAAAAAAAAATTTTATACTAAAAATGTTTAAATATTTATTTATCAATACAGATTTTTGATTAATTTTTCATTTATTTATTTGGCAATTTTAATTGTAAGTAAAAAAAAATTTCTAGTCGAGGATATTGATTTTTTTTATTGTCTCTTGTTATTATAATTAAAATTTTCTAAAAGTTATTCTATCATTGAAGTCCTAAATTAAATATTAAAAAATAAATTACCCTCTTTTCATACACGAACAAATATACGTTTATTAAGAATAAATAATTTATTTTACACAGTTAAATTTTCTTTTTAATTTAAACTCAACCGTAGAATTATTTATCCATTAATTTTTTTGAAATAACTCAAGATTATTTAAATATTTTTAACTTATTTAAATAGTATTATTAATAACTCAATTAAAATTACAGAATGCGAGAATACGTTGAAGAGCACGAGAAAAGCGATCCACTGATCCACGCGCCTGACAAGAAGAACAACCCCTGGGCTGAAAAGGGAAAATGTATCATCATGTAAGCCTCGAGGCTACCACTTATTTTAAGCAACATCAATAAACAAACAACAATAACAATAAACACCTACGACAAAAGCGATTGCAATTAACGAATAAATAAAGCGACTGCTAACTAATAATTTAAAATAAAAATAAAAAATGGTTGAGATGGATCCTCAGGTTCAAGTCACCACTTAATATCCACGAGCTTATTGATTGCTCATTATAAATAAAGCCATCGTAATTGTGGCTTTGACTTGGATCTATTCGTCTTTTTTATTATGATATTTATAAACATAATTATAAATTAAAAGTGACGATTAGAAACTAATTAATTATTACTATTAAATTAAATTTAATGAAATGACAAAGGGACAAAACAATACAATCATGGTTTGTTTTAATTACTATTTATTTATAATTATTTATTGCTGAAAGACATGTATCAAATACTTGTATTGAAATTTATTTGACTTCGCCAATCATAGCTCTGAAGTCGTTAATTAATAGGAACATAAATCAATCAGAGATCAATATCACCTTCGATTAAATTAAGCGTTAACTTTATTTATAAAAATCTACTCCATTAAAATATGAATTCAATTGTGAAAAAAAAGAGGTTTAAATAATAAATCAAATAATAAAATTCAAATGTCAATCGTATATCATGTTTACAATCTCTAATTGGATTCAAATAATTTTTATCATGCAATATTGCAGACGCTTTTATTTAAAACTGTATACACTTATACATAATGAAAAAAAAACAAACATCATCTTATTGTAATTATCATTATAATAATAATAATTACTATTATTACCATTATTATTAATATTATTATTATTATCATTATTATTATTATTATTATTATATTATTATGATATTATTAACGATCAATCGATAAAAGAATGAAGTTGATATTTATCATATTTGAAAAATTTCTTACGATAATATTATACATTGTGCAATGCTCTAACGTTTAACAACAAAATTATTAAATTAAACGATTTAAAAGTTTACGATTTCATTCGTTGTTATTTTGATTCATTTATCCTCTTGCAATATTTATGATAATTAGAAATAAGGTATTTTATTATATCGCAATTATTGAACTAGTGACCTGCAAAAGTGTTTTACGAGTGACATTTTGTAAATTGGCATTTTTATAGGCTTAATATACGGAAAATAAATTTTGTTTTATGAGAGAGTGTGAGTGGATTGAAAATCATGTTTATGATTATTAGTTTTTTTATTGATCGGAATGTAGAATGTTATTTATGTTTCGATTTTCATAATTATTTTTTAGAAAAATTGAACGTTTTATTAAAAAAAAAAAAAAAAATAAGAAATTTTTCTTACTTTACGATTCAAGTAAGACGATTTTTTTTATATGCAGCTTAGAAAGGAGTAATACTTAACAGCAATTAAGTTAACAGCAGTTAAGTTATAAGCTTCTTCTTAGGAAGGAATATATATATTTCAAGAATACCTCATATTTTTTGTAAGGAAGTATTAAAAAAAAGTGGTTGGTTCTTAAAGTATAAATGCTATTATTTTTACGTCATAGACAATTATTATAATTTTTTTTCCGATAGAAATTATAACTAAATTTATTCGACTTAAGTATAGTCTTTAACTTCAATTCAACACTTTATTTTTAACTTAACAACAATAATAACAATAATAGACAGGGATTACTGAAGTTTTTTGTTTTAGTACTAAGCGACTAGTAAATTATCTTTTTCTCTTAAATTAAACAAAAAATAATTTTTCGTAATAAATTGACATTATTTTTAATTAGTTAAAAGAAATTTTTTATTAATAATTTTATTATCTTCTATTAATTGAAATAAAATTGCATAAACACAAAAATTTTGAGCATTAATTATAACCGTAACAAATAGTTAATTGTATTTCTAATAATTGGATAAAAAATCTGAAGGAATAATGGATTTTTAGGAGCTGAATTTTCAATACTTGAATAATTCAGTAAAGTAATTTGATCAATACGCCACAACTATCTCGAATAGTTCCATGCTATTCAAACTCATCTAAATTATATCAATAATAGTTGAAGTAAACTGTTTGGTGTTTATACCCTTAACTTATTAAATACCCTAATTTAAAAACTATTCATTTCAATTCATCACTCTCTCAATTACCTGGTTCAAAACAGATCTGAAGCGTCAAACTCACCAAACTTTCTGCAAAAAATTTATCCCCGACCAAAATTCCCTCTCACTGTTAATTAAAAAAGCGAAATCTCCATAATTTAAATAATAATTTCAACTAATTAAACTCGCCTAATTAAAGCAATAGCCGGTATGACAAATGTCTGAAATTACACTTGTTTCTCATCTAAAAATTAACAATGGTAATTAAAAAAAAAAAAGTTACCCAAATTACCAAAGTTTCAAAACTAAATTTCTACTGACCTCTCCCTCTCCGCGACTTCTATGTAATATAAATAAAAAGAAGATATAAACAAGTAATAGATATCCTAAAAAAAGCATTTTATATCCATCTCTCTATCTGTTTCTCTCTCTCCTTCTCTCCCACTTGCTCTCCGGTTGGATTGTCACTCACCACTTAACTTTGGTTCGTTGTCCCTCATCGTCAACGTAAACATTATAAATGCATTCGCGAAGTATAGGATCGACGTTTCACTCTCTCGCGTTCCCATTTACCTCCATTCGGACTTTGTATAAACACACACACACACACACACACACACACACACGTATTCACCTATACTCTTACACTCTTACACACTTTACAGCAGTGTCTAGATATACTTTACCACAAATATAAAGATATATATGTTAATACACATACATACAGATCAAAGTGACGGTGACGGTGGGGATCGCGACACAGAAACATAACGGTGTTCACCACTATAGTTAAAATGAAAGGCGGCTTAATTGTTGTCTATAATATTGCTCGAGCAAGTACTAAATTTGAGAATGATAGTTTCAGTATTTCCTGACCGTCTGTCAGTGTTAGACAACGCCCGACACTGTTCACATCGATACTAGCCATTCTGTAAACAATTCACAAAAAATAAACAATTTCCCAAAAACGTGAGTGTCAAAAAGTGAAATGCGGTGATTCAAAATTTGTATTTAACTATTGACCAAAAATATTTTCATTATTACTATTATTATTATTATTATTATTATTATTATTATTATTAATTGTTGAATTTAAGTGTACAACTTGCAAATAAAAAACAGTTGGAACAAAAATAATCTCAAGCAACGACAGTTTTTGAATCGCTCAAAAATGGTAAGTCCAAAAAATAAAAATATTTACAATAAAAAATTATTATAAAATTACCATGACCTGCAAGTAAAGATTTCACTTTAAAAGTTTGATCATATATTATAATTTACAATAAAAAAAATCCAGTCGCCAAAAAATAAAAGTTGAGCAAGAACTTGAAACAGGTCCAGCGTTTGCGGTCGCACGTTTTCTATCATACAAATCTGGATCTCCTCTCACTTTCATCGTTCAATAACCTGCAATACGTAATTTTGGCAGCGATACACTTTACGAAATTACCATCGAGCTGATCGAATTCACGTATTATTTTTTATTCTTGATTGTTTTTTCAAATAAAACTGATTAGAAATAAATTTGGAATGGCGAAGGGGATTTTTTTTGAACATTACCTCGGCTAATCCATTTGCTGGGTTGGAATTTTTGAAATCTCAATGCCGTCTAGGAGCACAAATATCTGCTCGTTGGCAACTACGGTGTGGTATAACTTTACTTGGAGAGGGCAAAATGGAGCAATGTAATATGCTTGGTGCTCAGTTTGCTCGGTGAAAGCACATTACTGTGAGCACTTGGTAGCTACGTATGTTTTGTACTAAATAGAATACTATTGTTTTGTACACTACTAAAGCTGCATCAAAGGTTTTTTTTTGTAGGTAGATGTATATCCATATATATATATATATATATATATATATATATATATATATATATAGATTACATGTACTTGTAGATGTAGTTTAAGTTTGTTTTTTGTTAATCTGAACGTTTTTTCGGGGTTTTTTTTAAAGCATTACCTTTCCATTTCCACGGCTAAACAGAATTCGACCTATTTCCGGCTGATAAGATCCAATGTTGAACGTAAACGTTAAATCTAACGCTGTATCCGTTTATAAAGTAGCCAAGACAACTTTAAATCGATCGGAGATCCGAGTACGGGTATGTAATGGATTTTTAGGCATTAGGAATTACATATGTGTATAATATAAGACAAGACGACTCTTTTAATAGGTAAAAAGAAAATTGATGAAAGTGGTCGTTGCCTGCAATGGATTTAATCTTAGCTGTTACTTTTTATACGGGTATATTAAGTGTAAAAGTATTAGATTATTAGGTGGGCAAGTGTGTGTACTATTGATATAGATATTTGTGTTTTATATAAAGAGCTCCAACTTGTATCGTTTACGTATTTCTTCATACATTAACAAGTATTGAGTAAATAGATGTACGCACTATGTATATACTGTACACATATTTCATAAGTAAGCAAATACATTTCTTACCTTTGTCGTCGCTCGTAACCCTCCGGAAGTGGTGAAAACGATCGGATCGTGAGTCGCATCAATAATTAGCTTAAACCTTATCATTATTATTATATTATCATTTATTATTGTTATTATTATGTGATATTACATATTATTATTGTATATGAAATTTTTGATTGGATAATAGGTCTATATTTAACTGCTATGATGAAAGTAACTCCATTTTTAGAATATTTTGTTGTAGTATGTTTTACTTTGTTTAATTATATCGAGAAATTAGATTGGCTCGAGAGTGTGTGTGTTATATATTGATATATTGATATATTACGCCGACAATTCTCAACTAATGGTAATAGAATTTTTTTTAATTCCTCTGTGGACAAATACTTTGATCAAGTTCGAAGATGAGCAAAATCGATCAGTCAGTTTGTGGGTAATAAACGTTTTAAAATTTTTTTGATTTCCAAACTTATTATAAAATTTATGCAATCATCTTTTATTTGAGCTACTAATTGTCCACTTTTTATCACTTTTTTCAATTCATTTCATAGCGTGGAAGGTTTGAAAAAGTTTTTCAAAAAATGAATTTTGAATGTTTGTCTTCAACTAACTTTTATACTTTATCATGAACTCTATTTTTTTTGTATATTCGTTTAAGAAATTTACCTACTCATGTTGAGTGTGATAAAGGACGATTTTTAACGAGATTAGTCTACTTTGCGCGCTAGAAAAAGGCTATTTTAACGAATTTTTTTTTTTTCATTATAGATGTTAATTTAAAAATTTTTGTGTTTAATAAATATACTCTCTAAATAATATATAGAATACTCAGATCATTCTGGAATTTTCAGAGAATATTTTTAAAAATAATTAGATTTCTAAAAATTAAAAAAAATTAATTTTTCAAAAGTGGTTTTGTTATCCAGTAATTAATAAAAAATTCTAAATTGAAAGTTTTATGTTAAGTAATGAAAAATATGGTTTTTTAGCATGTTATATAAAATATAAAAAGGACTACTTAGGACTGTCACGCTGGAAAAATACAAGGAGGAACGTGTACACATGAATATTTATGAGGTTTTGTGTATTCAGATGACTGGCTGGAGTCTTGTAGGTATTGGGGGGTTTTATATAAAGTCAACACTTTGGAGGTGATTTTAGTGGATTCGTATGAATTTTATAGGATCTACTTGATACACTCTGTGGTTTTTTGCACTTATGTGGATTTGGAATGTCTATGAATAGTTAATGATCAAATATAGGATTTTTAGGTAAGGAGAAAAAAATATTTGAGTCTGTCTGTGTTTTAACAATTTTTTATATGAGTATATCTGTAGGTTCTTTTTGTTTTTTATATGTTGGAAAAAATCAAAAATTAAAAAAAAATCAAAAGTTTTAATTGAGGATATCTTATTAATTTGAAAAATATCTGATTTTTTATCTACGAAATGAAATCTTACCCTTTTTTTTATTGATGATAACAATTGGGATTGATCGTATTATTAAAAATAATAATAATATTCGATATAATCTAGAGAATAAGGAAAATTTTATCTTCAGCATATTTGTGAGATCAAATAAATTTCTAGAGTCAAATTTGGTATCATAAAGAATGTGTTGACTTGAATTTGCAGTTTTTTTTAATGGTTTTTTATGTTGGTCGGTGATAGTTCATTTGTTATGTAAAACTGTCGAAGTAGTTATACAATAAAATCTCAATAAAGTTTCGTAAGTTGTCTTTTATAAATTACTTGTAATAAGGTGAGAAAAAACTATAAATCGTTGTTTATAGATTAAAATTTCGCATTAGATAAATTTTTTTCATTTATTTTCTTATAAATGTGAATGTAGAAAAAATTAATATAGAAATAAAGAAATTTCAAGAAAATTGAACCATCGATTTTTTGTAAAAATAATTATTATTTTTCTTATAATTTTTATACGCACTTTTACACGGAAAAAAAAAATTAATTCTTGAGCAGAAAAAAAAATTTCTTGGTTTAATAAAATAATTATGAAGACAATAATTATTTTGAATAAAATAAAATTTTTTTGACCGATGAAAATTTTGTTTTTTTGCTTCCGTAAAAAATTTATTTGAGCTAAGAACTATTGTAATTTTTTAATTTAAGTAAGCGTTTTTTCAGCAGTTTAATTATAAAATATATGCCACAGTAAAATGGTTGGTTGAGGAATTAAATTTTTAATTTTACAAGTTAATTCAATGACATCTTCCATCAATTTATTACAATATCATTTTTCTAAATTTATTTCGTTTGAAATTTATTTTCGTTTCAAGTAGGTAAATATCACTCGTACATTAAAAGAAAAAAAAATAACAAATTAATCATGTAAGTTTCCAAAGGTCATTTACTTATGGTAAGACCAAACGTTAATTATTACAGTGACCTAGCGTGACTCGATGAATAAAATGAAGATGATAAAAGAGAGAGAGAAAAAAAGAGGAATTTCGCGCTGCGCTGGTTGCTTATACATGTCTAGAGCATGATAAAATATTCAGATGTTACGTTCTCTGGATGCGATCAACCATCGAGAATCCGTCGTATCGTCCACATCACGAATAAAAAGATAGTGTAACGATGTCGAGAGAGAAAGAGGTACCGATAGGGGGCCGCTGTCTGACGAAAGAGGACGAATAAAAGAGAAAGAGTACAAGAGATTGCTTTCTAATCTACATAAAGTATTCGCATGCAATTCCATGACATTGCTACAAAACGTTGCTGGTAATAATAAAAAATAATCGCGGTAACAGCCATAATAATAATAATAATAATAATAAGAATTGCAGGTGGCAATTAATAAATAATAGAGAAAAATAATATGGTGAGTAAAAAGTTTGAGGAAAAAAAAAGTTTAATTAGTTAAATAATTCTCGCGAAATAATTGCCGGGCATTTAAACACTTTGTCGTTGCAAAGCGCCGAGAAATAAAATAAATAAATAAAAAAAGATAAAAAGAAATTGTCCGCTTTGTTACGACAACCAGTGTAAAACGACGTATAACGTTATTTCTGGACTTATATAAGCTTACATGTTGGATTTAAGGCTGGCAGTCAGGCATCCAGGCAGGCAGCCAGTCTGGCTCGGTGGCAGGTGAGTCTTTTGCCTGTACTGGGAACAACCTGTTGACCATTACATATCACTTGAGAGGATATTTAAAGGCCCCTGACAAAAACCCGCCTTCTCCTCCTGCTTCTCATCCTCTATAACAATCTCTCGATTGCTAAATAAACATCCAGATACCAGACACATCACCCATTATCCAATCGATAAAAGTCCCAGAGATAAAAAGAAACAAAGTAAAACCGTAAAAGTAATAGTAATGTTAAAGCAAGTGTTTTTATACGAGTAAATTTAAAATCACAAAAGAAAAAATTAAAGCTTATTTCTAAAAGTAAAACTCTAACTTGACTCGACAATTTTTCCCTTTAATTTATCATCCTAAAACTTTTCTTATTAACTTTTGAATGAAAAATCTTTTTTACGACATTAATTAGTGACGTCGGAGCTAATTAAAATATTATCCAAGTTAATTACCATTAATTAGAGTATCAAAGTTCAATTGATGATAAAAACTATGGAAAATTTAATTACAGTTTATTCGTTACTTTTATTATTATCATTTTTTTTTTTTTTTTTACTAACATGGGTGATTTTTTATTTACTACAGCCAAACTTGAATTAATTCATTTTTGACTGACGTAACTATCTAATCAATTTATTTCGTACGATTTCAAAAAGAAATTTTTCCATTTCTAATGTAATGAATCATTCGAATAAATTAAATTAATTTATTTTTGCTCATTAAAAATAAAAAGCGTTTTTTTAAGAAATACAGGACGGTACCAAGCCAAAAATCGAACTTGGATCTTTCAACTACTTGTCTAAAAATTAAAAAGTTCCCTTCCGCAATGGTTGAAATAAATTAATTGTATTATTCCATTTGTCACAAATGAATTAAATTTGATAATTACGTAAAATTAGTATCATTAAATGAAGAAAAGCTAATTAATTAATAAACTAATTTAATTCAACCCAAAGTAAATTTATGAAATGATTGATAATGGAAGTAATTATCATTAATTGTATTGATAGATTGCCTGAAATACAACAGAACACTTTCAGAATTATAGCGCAGAAAGTTTTGTACAAATTCTGAGAAATTTAATTCAGTAACACACACGGAAAAAAGTAAACTGTAATAAATAACAGTCGATTTATAATAAGTAATGATCAACTGCTAAAAATTACCATTTCAAACAGTAAAATCGTGATTTTACTATTCGCTTTATAATATTTACAATTTAAACGTTATAAAATTAACTCTTTACATGGAAGAAAATACTATTTCAAACAGTAATATTCGCTATGTAAATGTCTAAAATGTTAAAGTATAATAATTAAGAATTCAGACTTTGATATTTATCATTTCGTTCCTAAAAAATGATGTTATGATATGTAAAAAGTATAAAATAAAGTTAATAAATTTCTAATACAAGCAACGTCAATATTTACAAAGTAAAATTGGACTATATATTGAAATGGCAATTTTTACTGTTTGAAACTGTAATTTTTTAAGATGAAAGAGTCGTTATTTACTATAGTGACAGCTACTAATCACTTATTTTCGATATTAAATTATAAATTGTGGCTTTTATGCTTTCTACATTAAGTTCTGTAATATTTATATTTTTGTCACCCCGATGTCCGCTTTACTGTTTGAAACTATAAAAATTAATCGGAATCCGAGTGAATATTACAGTTTACTTTTTTCCGTGCAACTCCAATATTACTGTTATTTAAAAAAAAAATCAAAATTTTTAAAAATGTCTATAAGCCATTAACAAGTTTCCAGTGATATCGTTCTCGTTTAAGTCAGCCGACATTCGTTGGAGGTCAAGGTAGATCGGATTTCATTATCATAAAACGAGTCGGTGAAATTAAACCGCATCCATCTGATCCCCACATGTTTCTCCATCCCAGTCTCAAAAAAATAACCAATAATCACACCAGACCTCCGTAGTATGTATCTAGCAACCTCGAAACTCGAAACTAACAACTCGATATACATACGATTCGATTCTCTGCATACTTTCATCAATATCGTCACTTCCTACTTGCATTATTGAGCGTATGTTTGTGGATGCACTCAGGTATTTCTTGATAAGAAACCAGCCGTGAACGCCTGCAAATATATATATACATTCATATAGAGCATACATACATCTTATATTTATACCACTACTGTAGACTGTTTGCTAGTAAACGTAACGCTGGCCGATCAAAAGGAAAGCTGTGTGATAGAATAGAAGCCTTGTGGTGGGAACGAACGGTACTTTCAAAGTTTACGTCTTTCTTATATTATAAATATACATATATATTGTACGTATCCTATCCGTAAAACGGCTATCTCTATACCATCGGTATAGGTGTGCTTCTCGTCCTCTACTTTGTCCGGCCGATCGAGTTGTGTGAATACATCCGTCGTCTCCAGACTCTCGTCATCTAGGAGTCTTTCTCCTCTCGGAATCCAAGAGACGAAAAGTCTCGTGTAGAAAATAATAAATAATATAAATATAAATATAAATTTATAGTGAAGTAAGAAGTTTTACAAACTGCATCGAGGTCACGAAATTATTTTTTGGATTGTTATTTTTCTTTCCTGGTTTCCTACTTCCGATACTAGTCGACACGGTCTATAAATTTCTTCCTATACCAGAGTCTCGATGGCCTGCTAAGTAGATAAAAATTGTTCTCGAGATGAGTGAATGTACCGGTTTTATTCTCGAAAGGCTTTCTCAAAAATTACATCCACATCCACATCTACAACCGCCGACTAGAGCTTTGCCCGGTAAGTAGAGGCTGCACCATCGTCTTCTTTGCCTTCTTCAGCTCCTTTGGATCTCTTCTGTTCCTCTTCCCGCCCACCCAGCCCGTCTTTATCTCATTCCGGCGCTGTCTTCTGCTCTTTTGTGTCATTAATTAAATTTTTATTTTTTCTATTTTTTAATTAAAACAAAAATAAAATAAACCTGTAAGAGAATTATCAAGATACGAGCCAGCAACTACCAACTTGATTAAGAACTAAGCAAAAAGTTAAGGATCGAAAAAAAATATTACAGAGAAATTAAGTGAGAAATGAGGATAATAACTTCGATATGGTATTACACGCTATTTATTCATCCATGAATTTTAATTTCGCTACTCTTCTTCCGTTGGATTTTAGTCGAGGGAGACATCTGTCAACTTGTAGTGACTATAAATATGTGAAAATGTATTTTTTTGATTGAAAATATGGCTTGGTAAATTTTCATCCGGTTAGTATTTTTATTTATTTACAAACTTTTGTGTACTCATGCTTTATTCAAGTTTGCGAACTTTAATTTTTATTATTTTTTCATATTGTGTATTATAACAATTTTGGAAGTCAAATATTTATTTTTCAATATTTGCTCTCTCTCATTGAGTGCAGCACAATATTCTAAAAAGTGAAGTCCGGATTTTAATTCTAAAACACTTGGTTGAGATTTATGACGTTAATCTGAAAGCTCAGGAAATTAACTTTTTAATTTAAAGTAAAAATTAAAAAAAAGTTTGGAAAATCCAAAAGTGCACGCCTCATAACGCTCATTCATTTTTTAAGAAAAAAATTAATTGTGTAATTGATTAAAAAAAAAAAAAAATTATAATTAAGTAATTTCTTACAGAGTATTTTTTATTTTTTTTTTTTAAATATCGGCGCCTTTTCTTCTTGTCACGCGCGCACGCAGTCTAAAAACATCTAGCTTGATCAAGTGGCGCCATAGTTATCACGTGACAAATAAGGAAAGTTCATTTAGCTTTGTACGGTTGTATCGTAGTAAATTTTAATAAAAATTCAATTTAAAAAAAAAATACGTTAACTAGGCCACTGATATGAAATACGGACCCAGTTAATCGAATTCTTAAACTAATAAAAAAGATCCGGTCTTGAAATATCAATTTGTTCGGGAGTAATCGTTGGTACATCCAAAATGGGGTGACATCCGGACGTCCACGTAAAATTTTTTCAAAACGTTTTTTTTTAATTTAAGTGTTTTTTCGGTGTACATCTACTTATATCATTGTATAAGTGTAATATGGTTGTGATAGAGGCATTTAAAGATCACAAAATTGCTTGATCTTAACGAGTCGAGTATAAAGCACAACCTCACACGCTTCGCGCTATGAGGCGTGCAATTATTGAAATTAGGATAGAAATATTAATTCTCTTGTATGCCTTAATTTTTTCATAAGAGAATTATATCATTTTATTAATTTATTCACTCTCGGCAGAATATCGCAGAAACATAAATAGTGATGATACACAGTAAAAAATTTTGCGTCATTGCGTCAAAAAATTTTTATGTTAAATATTTAACACTTTTTTGTATTAATTTAACAGAATAAGTGGTTAATTTACACATAAAAGTGTTAAATATTTAACACAAAAATTTTTAACACTGTTTTTTGACGCAAAATTTTTTACTGTGTACAAGAGTAAATTTCATTTTTGTAAGATTTCCAATATACAAGTAACAATATCTCCGATGAACTTCTGATCTGTGTATATTAAGCATATTATATCACACTTTATATTATTTGTCCAAAAGAGCATATATAATATTCATGTACGCTGACAGCTATGTTTTGGTTTTAAGTCTCTAAATTTTAATTCTTTATCTAATCTGAGTTATCTAAAAATCTGAAGTCTTCTGATATTTCAGATGAATAAATCTCGATATCACTTAAGTCGTTATTGAACGACATTTTTACTTCTTCTTAAATAATTGACCTATTGTATAAGTGATTTAATATCATAAAATGCAATGTTTTTATAACTAGAATATATATACTTCTGACGTGTATCAATAATGTGCATAACTTGACACTTAAATTGTAAAATTTAAATTGAGTGTATTATTCACGGAAATTATTGATACACTTTAGAATTATTTCGTCGTTTAAATCTCTAGGACCTTTGAACAAAAATTGCGAATGATCACTTTTATAAATTACAGAAGATAAGCGTGTCTTTTATTTTTTATTTCAACGTAGCACATTCTCTTTGAGGCGTGCAATAATTTAACACAACAACTTCAGATTGTTAAATCGGGAGGTGTCTGCCGTCGGGATTTGGGAGCATGATGCAAAGATTTTATAAAATAAAAAATAAAATGTAGTTGAAAATAAGAACAGATGGAATTGGAAAATCGCGAGAGTCTTTCTCAGCACACGTTATTCTATCTTATTTTATTTATTCATTTTTTATTTCATACTTTCCTCTTCTCTTCTCTTATATTTTCTTGGTTTTTTATAATTTTATTTTATAATAAAAAGTGAAGCGCTAGGGAGTATGATTACTTATTCAAATTGAGGAAGAGGCGACGACAAGTTTTTTAAAATGTGAGAGGATTTCGGTTAAAAAACTTATTATATCACGCTTAAATTATTCTTTAATAACGTCAGTTTATTTTCACATATTTATACGATGCAAGTGTATAGATATATACATGGTTTTCTCATTTTATAAATAAATTTAAGTTGCATAAAAAATGGAAATAGTGAATTCATTGCATACATTTCCCAGAGACAAAGTGGGAGTACAAACGAGCGAGTACTTGGTTGAATTTCCAACCGACAAAATTGAGGAGGGTAACGACGACGACGGCATTATTCCTTTTCTTCTCCAGTGGATGCTTAGCCGGTACCGGTGCACCATAGTACGGAATACAAAATACGAAATACAAGGAATAGTACAAAGTACAAAATACTATATATACAATATAGTACACTGGGAACCATACGATACGGAAAGGGTACCGAAAGTACGGAGTAGTAAGTGTATAACGTGCAAAAGCTTTAAAAGTATAAGCCAACCGAGTCGTCAAGTGAATGGCCCGGAGCCGCCACAAGAGGGTATAGAGAATAGAACTCTAGAATTGGCAATAAACGGTGGCAAATAAAATGTATACCAGAAGTGATGGCTCTCACTGCGGCTACATACTATATACTACAGTACGTACTCTACCGACACACTCTAGTCTACGATACTTTACTTTTATTTTCAACCAAAACAAAGTCTCGATATTGTTTGGTTATTGCCTATTTTAAACCCGTAATTCTACTTCGTTATTGTTATTGGTTGTTATTATTAATGTTATTGTTTTCCGGGCGGTATTATTCTCACACAGATGTATGGAAAGTTGAATTACTTTTGTACTAAATACTCATATGCTATATTGTGTTCGATATTTGTAGGTATATTAATAATTATTGTGAAGCATGTGACTATATGGCTGCGTTTGGATTGAATCAATAATTAATAATAGTACGTGAGCTTATGCTGAAAATAGAGAATACTTCCATTAAGAAAACTTTATTGACGCATGAACATATATTCTTTATAATTGTCGAGAAGTTGTAAAAAAAATTTCTGACATGGTCTAATATGTCAATGTAAAATGGGCTGTATCAAGTTATAAGCGCATTTATTAAAACTAGCATGAACCGCGCACTACGCGCGGGTAATATGTCTGCGAAAAAATCACATTGAAATAAAATTAAAATAAACTTTACAAACCCGTAATTCGTACACTAACACTGATATATAATTATTGAATACAAAATTAATAACAAAAAATATGTAAAAAACAAAATAAAATAAACATATCAGTGAATTAATAACAAATAAAATTAGTACAATCAAATTAATAAAAATAATCTCGAGCACTTACTACCCTTATAATGTTTATTCCTCCCCCCCCCCCCATAGATGACCCCATAAAAACCCCATGTCAACCTCATAGATACCTCAATAAAAACTCCATAGAAATCTTCACCCTCATAGCAACCCCCCTCCCCTCTCCTTATAGAAATTCCCCTCTCCCCTCCCCTCCTTACCCTCCCCTTCCCGTAGCAATGCCCCCCTAGGAACAAGGCTTCACATCTTACCAAACCAACTTTTTATTTGGAGAGATATCTGGTTCGATATGGTATATCAGGCCTGATATGGTCATATATAACCATATATAATTTTTCGATCAAATCTAGTGTTGAAAATTTCCGACAGATAGCGTATAATCGCTGAATCGTCTCTTCACAAGAGAGTTAAGTTCTAATATCAAAATAATTTTCTAACGCTTTAAAGGAGCTTATCTGATATTGGTTTTTAGTTTTATCAATTATGAACCCCAATTTTTGTTTAATATGATATGTTAATTGACGTAAACATTTCTAGAAAAAATAAAAAATTATTTTTAGTCTCATACATAACCTGGTTTGTTTATCTGAAAGAAAACAGATGTTCTTTTATCAAAAAGTTATAAATTAAATGGCCCATTTAAATAAATTCTTGCATTAAAAAATCTTCGTGTAGACAATGTTTTTTATTTTTATTAGTGCAGATCATGCTAACTTATATTGTTTTTTAAAGATTTTCTTAGAAAAAAATTTAGCCACTTTCAATTTCTAGGATAAGACCTGCTAAGAACAATGTACTCGAGCGGAACCAATGGCTGCGTTCAGGTTTACTGAGTACTAATTTTAGATTACTATACCTTACAGTGTTTTAATTTAGATGTTAAATCCACAAAATAATCGGTCATATTTTTTAATTTTATTATTATCATTGTTTTATGTATAAATAAATAAATCAAGAAAATTCGTTTTACAGTGCTACGAAATATAAATATCATGAATTATATATATACGAATGGAGTATATAAAATCAATTCTATAATTTCAATACTAAATTCAAAGTTAACATAAATTTTCTTAAAATAATTAAAGAAATTTAAATTAAACGGCTAATGTATAACAATTATAAATATTACGTGTTAAAAGAATTAATATAACAGGAGCAATAAAATAAATTTATGTTATTTTCTTAATAAATAATTAATTTTTATTACAGAAGTTTATATTAATCGACTTCCAATAGTTCTCAGAACCGATAAAAAGTAAATAAACTTTCAGAACAAAAATATAACTCACAATTAGACTCGAATTATTTAAACCGAGTTTTAGATTTCCCCTTATTAAATTGAGTTTGCTCACCGGTCGGCGTTCTAGTGCCAACTAACAATGGATATAATTATAAGTAAACATTAATTATTGTTATTTGCATTCGTCGGATAGAGACATTTTATCGCGAACTATGATTATCACATTTACCAATATTACATAAATTGGTACTATTCAAACAGTGATTTATTTACAGTAACTATACTTGATAACTGATAAAACAAGTTCTATTACTCGGTTGTAATTATTAGAGGAATATATAGACGCAGATTTGGATGATAAAAAAAATAATTAATTGCAAGTTCCAAGTGAGCAAACTATTCAAAGTTACGAGTTATTGTCTGAATGTCATTAATTAAACATTAATTGTCCCAGTCACATATTATATTGCACAGAGAGTTAGTAATAATTCGATTATACGCGGGAAAGGGATGCTGGACGGTGAAAAACTTAGATACTAAATATTTAATGGAGTAATCCCTTAAATTTTTTATCGCGTACCCGAGCAAAGTGGTTTTTAATACTTTTTATCAAGGTTTTTACGTAAGCTTTGATTTTTTTGAATTATTTCGAAGGGTGAAAAGCTTTTGCGTTCCACTTTTAAAGTTTAAATGCTCGAGAAGTGAAATTGATATGGATAGTTTTTTTTTATCTGTATTTTGCTCTGTGCCTATTTTTTGTCAGAGGACTAAATTTATCCTTTTTTTTTATTTAAGGTAATTTTTGAATTTATATCCGTAAAAAAATTTTCTGATAAGTCTATTTTTAAGCCATACTTGAAAAATTTGCAATATTAGGTCATTTTAGGTCACATCTAGCTCGATATGACTTTCCATGTCCACATATGGTTTGATATGTTCATGTATCTCCATATATAATTTTTTGACGATATGTTATGTTAAAAATCTCTGACAGATAGCGCACGATCGCAGAATTTTCTCACTACAAGAGACTTAAATTTAACAAGTTAAATAATAAAATAAAAATTAGTTTTTTTGCTTTTCTAAAAAGCTTATGTGACACTGGTTTATAGGTCAATAAACTATTAATCTAATTTTTGTATGATACATGTTAAATGATGTACACATTTCCAAAAAGAAAAAAATGGAACAAGTAAATCAGATACAGAAATTAGTCATATATGGCCATATTACAAAATTATTTCATGAACATATTTGGTAGTATTTGAGACTTTATGAAGCAAAACATTATAAAACACAAAATAAGTAAAAGTTTTTTCATGCTTGACAATTTTTTACAATAATTTTTATACCTTAAGTTTGATTTTGACAGAGAAGAAACATAATTTCATGATGGAAGCTTTTTATGGAATTCGCCAGTAAAAAATTTTACTTAAAAAACAAGAAATTATAAAAATATGAGATCTTAAAAAAATATTTATCATATTTTCAATATAAAAAATTTCGTATCATAAATTTTCATTAAGGTAATGTTATTTTGAAAAAATAAGTATTTTAAAATTTTAACTATTTAGTAGAGCTTGTAATTATTCACGGACTCTGAGATAATGAATTGAAAAATATTTATGAAAACAAATAGAAAAAAAAAGGAGACAAAACAAAGCAATAAAAAGTTTTAGCTGAACTTGCTTACCTTATTAATATTACTAAGATCACCGGGAGTATTAAAAAAAGTAAACGCTATTTATCTTTCTCTTTACTTCATCTTTCTTCGTATTAACTATTAATTTATTTCTTCTTTTACCTTTTTTATCCGACATTTCTCTTTATCTTTTTCTCATTGGAGCAACTCCCAGAGCTTCTGAATCTTCTGAGATGCTGCGGTGTCTCTCACCAGCGGAGATGTTGCATAACGGACGTAATAAAATGTAGATTAGCAAGGCGCGCAAGGTTGTACGCATTCCACATCTCTCACTTTGTTATGAATCATTTAAATAAATCGCTGCGTCATTCGAGAAAAGTTTATGTTTATAATTTATTATTTATAATGCATTATTATTAATTATTGCCATTATAATAAACTAATTACAAAACACATAAGCTGTACTAGAAACTTTGATGATAGTATTACCGACAATTACTCATGCTCTTACGCTGTCATTATTTTATTTTTTTTTAACACTGAATTCTATTAAACTGAGCTTATAAATTCATTAAATTTTCAAAGAAATCAAATTAGTGATTAAAACTTGTTACAAAAATAAAAAATCGGTAATTATATAGGAGTATAGGGCTTTACTTATTTTTATCCGTATAAAATTGAAAAATTAAAATTATTACATTACCATTCCAATAACAGTATAGGAAGAATTACTTTATCATTATGGGAACTATTCCCATAATGGTATAGTAATGATTTCCATACTTCTAAAAAAATATTCTAAAAAAATATTTGTCGAAGAGCACAATATCAGGTTTGTTGTGATCTATCCGCCGGGTTGTTGCAAATGGCATGTTCCAATAGATTTTGCAACTGTTATTCTCAACAACCTGGGGAATATCTCCTGGCAGATAAGGCAGCACTGGTGTCACGTCAATACCGTAGCAATGACGAAGATAATAGTACAGTACTCTCAGGGCAGCATTATGACGCTGGATGTACGCCCCTCTTGCCAGCACTGGACATGCCGACAAAAGGTGCATAAGCGTCTCCGGATGTTGTTTACACGCCCTGCAGGACGTGTCCGGAAGCTGTACCTGGAGCACCTTGCTACGGTACTCTAGAGTGTTAATGACACCATCTTGGCAGGCAAATATGAACCCTTCAGTCTCGGACATCAGGCCAGCTGACTTTAAGAAGGAAAACGTCAGCTGGGTGGACAAACCATGATCACGTACGTGTTTAAAGAACACGCTGTGCATGGACTTGTCCATCAATTCGCCAAGGAGTAGTTTTTCCTCGGCGTTCCTGATGACGCTCTTAACTTCCTCCTTTCGAAGTTCCATAAGAGCGTTTATTTCTCCAAGACCAAGGGTTCTTGCCGCATATATTGCTGCCTTATACAAGAACGACCCTTTATGCGCATTTTCATGTTTATGTACAATTTGCATAAGAAAGTCATTCTCGTCTGCAGTGAAATTGACAACTTCGTATGTTAAACCCAGGACCAAACGATCATGAAGCCTCTCCAAACTCTGCAAACCTCTCCCACCGATGGATCGGGACAGGTATAATCTGGCGACTGATGAATTGGGGTGCATGCTCCGATTCATATTGATAACCTTACGGGTTTTGATGTCGAGATCTCGCAGATCTTTTCGGGTCCATTTCAGGACACCGAAAGAGTATAGTAAAACTGGGACAGCGAGCATATTAGTTGCTGAGACTTTATTTTTGCCGGAAAGTTCGGAGGACCAAATTTTCCGAAGTCTCCTAACATACTCGCTACGGAGAGTTGCTCGGACTTCAGAGACCGCATGCATGCGGCGCTCTTCCATTCCTAGATATCTATACAACTCTCCAGCGTCTAATTGTCTTAAGACGCTCCCATCTACTAACTCGACATCATCCCCTGCATCAGAGCACTTACCCCTCGCCAGATGTACAACCGCACACTTGTCCAACCCAAAAGACATCCCGACATCTCGTGTGTACTCTGCTACGATGTTAAGGGCCACCTGTAGATGATCTTCATTAGCACTATACAGCTTCAGATCATCCATGTAAAGCAGATAGGTGATCGAGTATTTTCGATCACCCGGGGGCCCCACAAAGTACCCACGAGTTTTACGGAGAGCAACAGATACAGGCAGCAGTGAAATGCAAAACAGCAGAGGGCTCAAGAAATCGCCTTGGAAGACCCCTCGTTTGAACTCTACAACTCCGGTTATGTGCAATGCGTTTCCACTTCCAAAGTGAAAACGCGTTCTTCAGAGCTCCATTGTACGCCGAATGCATTCCACTATTCCAGGATTGACCCCTAGGCACTTGAGAAGATATAGGATCAACTC
>CAJNRD030001120.1:13598013-13610889 GCA_905319865.3 Cotesia congregata
ATTTTCGATTACCCGGGTGCCCCACAGAGTACCCACGAGTTTTACGGAGATCAACAGATATAGGCAGCAGTGAAATGCAAAACAGGAGAGGGCTCAAGGAATCGCCTTGGAAGACTCTCGTTTGTACTCTACAACTCCGGTTATGTGCAATGCGTTTCCACTTCCAATGTGAAAACGCGTTCGCCAGAGCTGCATTGTACGCCGAATGCATTCCACTATTTCAGGATTGACCCCCAGGCATTTGAGGAGATATAGGATCAACTCATGAGAAGTTGAGTCAAATGCCTTGCGATAGTCGATCCAAGCCATTGACAGGTTGCGTTGATAGTAGATCGCATCTTGTATGACACATCGATCAACTATCAAGTTCTCTTTGCAACCTGACAGGCCTCTTTTGCTGCCACGCTGTTCATATATCTGTTGCCGTATAGGTTCTATCTCCTGCAAAATACGGTTGTTTAAAATTTTCGTAAAAATTTTATAAACCGCATTCAAGCAGGTGATAGGCCTGTAATTCTTTGGGTCAGACAAGTCACCTTTTTTAGGTATCAGTACGGTTCGCTCTTCCACGAGCCAGTCTGGAATCGGTTCGTCAGCTCTAATGTACGATGTAAATATGCGGGCCAGATGAAGGTGGGTAGAAGTGAACTTCTTCCACCAGAAGACATTAATGCCATCTGGTCCCGGGGCAGCCCAATTTTTGCTGCCATTTAGAGCTGAGCGAACTTCATCCAAACTGACTGCAGGACTCTCTTCATCAGCATTCTGTCTACGGTGTTCCTGACAGAATGCTTTGAAGTCGTGCAGAGCTGGAGTATGGGCGTTCACGTTTGGTTGATCTCCATACAACTCAGTCCAAAAAGCTTCCACCCGCTCAGGTGTTGGATAATTCCCGGTAGCATCGGTCTTTGGTGTCAGAAAGCGTGAAGGGCTGGATCGAAACAACGAGTTGTCGACCAACCGCTTCAGCCTTTTCTCTAGTGATTTTTTGGCAGTCACTAGAGCCCGCAATTTATTGAGAGACTCTTCCTTGATGACAAGAAGAGTACTCTTATTCAGTGTGTGATGACGCCACCGAAGTTCAGCAGCAATCCGCCGGATTCGGGGCGTGTATGCTCTTTGAGTTGTTTCAAACTCAATCACACACTGAATGCGGGAGATCTGTTTCCGGGATCTGCCAATTTTGAGTCCAAGTTGTGAGATGCGCTGTCTCAACCTTGCCTCGATCGAGAGACGATGTCTCTCTCTCGGAAAAGCCGAAACTGCTGCACCATACACAAACTGGCTCACAGTGAGCAGGGTGGAATCTTCCAGGATGTTTGCACGGACATCTTCATTTACCGCGTCAAGCTGTTGTTGGGAGTAAGTTATCTTTTTAGATATACTTACTTGCCGTCCTATAAAGGGATTGTTGTCATCCAGGGAGGAACGGCGTCGCTCTTGGTGTAATTGCGCCGGGAAGGAAAGTCTATTAGACTGCCTTCTATCCGGCACAAGCGATCTTCTATTACGCCGAAGATAAGCGGCATAATTACGCAGGTGTTTAGGCGTAAAATGCGCTAGCTCCGGATGCATTTCACTCTAAAGAGTGTGCATCCGAGCCATATAACCGCTCACCCCTGGCTCGCTACGTTGGTAGCACACCAAAAGATCGACTCGTAGTTCCTCCGTTCACTTAAAATTAATCCTTAAAGCGCCAGGGTCGTCAACGTTCATCGGGTCCGGCGTGCTCCTCCCACCTGATGAATGGTCCTCATCCGAAAAGGACCGGTTGTGGGGAGCACTTCTGAGATTACGTCTTGTTGTAACTCAGTATTTCAATGCAGTGGGTAGTTGGCCCACTGCATCGGCTACGTCGTTCGCCTACAGACCTGGTGTTATGGTCTGCGTTTCCCGCGATGCGCCGCTTGGAGGCCACGTAGCAAGCACCGTGGCCTCCAATAATAATAATAATAATAATAATAATAATAATAATAATAATAATAATAATAATAATAATAATAATTGGGACAACTTAGTTGAGCTTCTTCGAAAGAATCCTCCAAAGAAATGAAGTTTTTTTCAATCCTCAGTCTCTAAAGAACCTGAAAACTATTGGCAGAATCAACTTAGAAATCTAATCAGATCCAAAGTCTTTTCAACTTTTTAATCACCCTGAAAGGATTTTATCAGAAGGTTCTTATCTATACAGAGGCATCATAAAACAACTTACTCTGTACACTGGAGTCCAGTGACTGGACAAATAATTTTTTCATTTTTAATTTTCACTACTTAAAAAATGTATTTAAATTTTCAACTAATTTTTTTTATAAACGTAAAACAAATCATTGTATAATTTTTTTGCATTAATACTCATTCAGCATAGGTCATAGGTTAATTGTCTTTTGATTTCGCATTTAGAAAAAATAATTCAAGCGAACAATACACCGTTTCAGTATAAACTAAGCTATCATTAAATAATTTGCGATAATTCATAATAACATCTTAGTATTTTAATCAGACTCTTTAGTATTTATATATGTATAAATATGAATTATTCATTCTTTTAAAGTCGATAATAATAAATGAATTTTCTTGTCGGATTATTTAAGAATTGATTGTTGGAATTTGAGTTTCAATTGAATTTTACATTCATTCGCAGTTAATGAATGAATAGGTCATAATTATTCGAGGTTGAAGACGATAGAAAATAAATCCCGCGATTATTAACCGTTGCTTGAGTTCTTGTATCTAAAAGCTTCGGATTTTATTAAAAATTCTACCAATTAGTCCGATATAATGCTGTGCATTAAATATAAAGCCTTACCTAGAATTGATAAATTAAGGGGGTATTCTAGTTAAGAAACTCACAAAAATCGAAATTTTCTGTTTTAGATATTTTCAAAATTAAGGAATTCAAGTTCATATTCTGATAAAGATTTTTCAAAACTGCAACTTTTAAGAGAATATTTTCCTTAAATAAAGTCAATTTTTTTTCACTGTGATAACTGATAAACTTGTAATTTGCTATGAATTTTCTCTACATATCCTTCTATATCTTGTACCTGAATTAAATCAAAATTTTGATTTTTTACGATTTTTTAAAAATTAAAAAAAGTGAAAACTAATAGGAAAAAAATCAACCTCTTTTTGTAAACAATCGCTAATTTGTGAAAATAATTTTTTTTTCTTTTCTGAGTTACCGACTATAACGACATTCTTTTTGATTAAGAATCGGTTTTTTTTTCTTCAGTTCCTTTGACTAGAAGGGCTAAAATTAGATCAACTAGAGCGCGCTATTGGATGTGACTAGTGATGCGAGGCAAAGAACGTGCTCGTCCATTGACCAACTTAAGAAATGACCACTGGTCATTTTTTAAATTTAATGGCGGCCACGAATTATTAATAAATTGACCAAAAAAAGACCAAAATTATTTTGACGGTCATTTCACATTTAATTTATTATAAAAGTTAGGTTTTTTCTAAAAATTTTGAAGTTTTTAAAAAATCTTCCTTCAAATGTCTTAAATACTAAGCATAATTACAAATAAATAATTATTTATTAATAAATTTATATTCCGTAATAAGGATCGTTATTATAAGCTTGTTTTTTCGAAGTTTCGCTCGTATTTTGGTCAAACTGAAAAAAAAAATGCCTAAAACCCATTGTGACTGACAAATGCTCGTAAATTGGTCGTGATTTGACCGAAGTTAAAATTGACGGTAATTTCACAGGTGTCACCTTCTATATTATCTCACTGTAACTTGTTTAATTTAAAATATTTTTGCTAGAAAATTTTTTAACTTATTCTCAAAATATAAATAAATAGATGACAAAAAAATGGATGGCAGAAATATTTGTTGACTTTTTTTTTCTTGACTCAAAAAAATGTCCTAAATTCGTGCCTACAGACTATAATACCTCTTTACCAGCTGGCCAATTCATATTGTAGTTTGTAGTTCCAGTTTTTTTTTCTCATCTTTATTTCAGATATCTTTGTTAATTTTATAAATTTATTTAACAGTTACATACTATGTAATACAATATTCATACGGTTAAATTTAACATCTTCAAGTATGCAGCAAAATGAATAATTTTCAGAACCACGGGATTTAATTTTCCAGTTTTCCCTATGAGATATAAATAGATTAAGTAATAAATAATAAATCGGAAATCTGATATTTTAGATGAAAATAACTTGATATCATTCAAGCCGTTATTGAATAATACTTTGACATTAAATTCAAGTTAATTCACATTTTTGTCAGTTATAATAAAATAGATTAGTTTTATAGTTGGAATATTTCTACCTCCGACATGTATAAATTATTCAAGTAAAACTCACATAAAAGTTGTAAAATTTTATTTGATGGGCGGAAGTATTATTTTCGAAGACGTTTTAATTATTCTACATGATATATATTAATTATTAGTGATATTGAACGAATGTATCTTAAATTATACACTTAAGTCGAACCCAATTGACATTTTGATGATATTAATATCATATATCCTTACACTGACAAAAAAAATTTTCTTCAACTTAGAAAATTTTTTCGAAGATCTGGTTGATTTGGAGCAAGAAAAAATTTTCTTGAAACATTAAACTTTTTTGTTTTTTACATAATTTCTTTAGTCAAGAAAATTATATAGTTCTCCACATAAAAGTTTTTGTTTTAAATTTAAAAAATCGAATGTCAAAAAAAATTTCATTTCTTATTTCTATGTTGGTTAAAAAAAAAGTTTTTTGTACCCACTATTGACACTAAAAACACAATTTATTCTTAAAATATGAAAAAATAATTTCTAATTGTGCTAGTACCTTTAATCATTTGGTATTTAAAATAAAAATAATGATAAAAAATAAAAAAAAAAAGAGTGTGAATGAGAATGTAAGATCTAGAATGAATCTATTAGCAAGTCTGTAAAGACAAATTGCCGGATCGTTAGTTAGCTCTTAAAAGGGTTATTTGTACAAGATGTACCTGTCTCAAGTTGGCTTACACTCAACATCAACATCAGTAGCACAGCATCTACTGCTCGCAGCAGTTGGTACCAAGCACAACTCAACTCAACTCCTTTTTCTTCTTATATTATTCCCATCCTGTTCCATCCCCGTCTCATACGACAAACTGCTGTCTCAACAACCCCGATATAGCACAGTAGCTCCCAATGAAAATGAATATACGTTTGTAATTACTAAGCCACATTGTTGCATCGCTGGTGTGAAGTACAATGAAAAGGCGAGAGACAATGTCGATGCAATCAACAGTACAGTTTGCCGTGTGTCTTCTCTATTTAACATTGTCCTCTATTTCATCTCTATTTATACCTTAATACACATCCTTTTGCACAAGTACTTGCATTTGTTGTACTCATATATCTATATCTATAACTACACTTCTTACACATACCAGATACGCATATATATACTTCCATGCATATCATTTATTAGATTACATGTGCATCTATCATACTTGCATCCAACTAATTATGGAAAAATAAGTAATGAGCTGTGTTGCAAAATTTTACTCTAACTCTACAGTATTCTGATCTTATTCATAAGCTTCTTTTTTAATTACTTATTATTTTTATATTTATATTGTACTGAAAACATCTTTAATTAATAAACTTCAATTTAACTTTTAGACAAGCTTGCTTGTACATTAAACAATACTTAGGAATGGTTCCCATAATATATAGGAATGGTTCCCATAATATATAGGAATGGTTCCCATAATATATAGGAATGGTTCCCATAATATATAGGAATGGTTCCCATAATATATAGGAATGGTTCCCATAATATATAGGAATGGTTCCCATAATATATAGGAATGGTTCCCATAATATATAGGAATGGTTCCCATAATATATAGGAATGGTTCCCATAATATATAGGAATGGTTCCCATAATATATAGGAATGGTTCCCATAATATATAGGAATGGTTCCCATAATATATAGGAATGGTTCCCATAATATATAGGAATGGTTCCCATAATATATAGGAATGGTTCCCATAATATATAGGAATGGTTCCCATAATATATAGGAATGGTTCCCATAATATATAGGAATGGTTCCCATAATATATAGGAATGGTTCCCATAATATATAGGAATGGTTCCCATAATATATAGGAATGGTTCCCATAATATATAGGAATGGTTCCCATAATATATAGGAATGGTTCCCATAATATATAGGATTAGTTTCCATAATATTATAGGAATAGTTTCCATAATATTATAGGAATGATGTCAATAATATTGGAGTAATTTTTTTTCACACAACTGGGTATTTAATTAATTACTTTTCACTAGATTTATTTTTTTTTGATTAAGTGATTTTTTTTTATAATATATAAATTGATAAAAAAAGTTATCAGTAATAATATTTATTATTATTATCATTATGAAATTAATCAGTTGCAGCAGTTGATATTTTTTTAATCTTGAATGGTATACATGCTTGTAAATTAAAACAAAATTAATTAAAAAAAAAAAAATTAATTTAAGAAAAAAATTTCTACTAGAAAAAAAAATTTCTTAAACAAAATAAAATTTCCAATGGGTTTGAAATTTCAAATATTCAAATGTTTTCACGGCTCAACGTATGTATTGTAAATAAATAATTTGTTTTAAAAATAAAATGAAATTATAAAAATAAACAATGAATTTCCATATCTATTTTGCTTCTCTATAATAGTATAGTGAGAAAATATCCCTTTTATTAGAGAAACTTTAGAATTGCTACATTATTTTTCAATATCATCTAACACAATAATAACTGAGTTGGAATAAACAATTTAAGATTAAGTACACACGTGAATAAAAATTACGAAAAAGAAATTTTTTCACTCTAGTGAAAGATCAATTTTTATTTACAAAAAAAAATTTATTAGCAAAAAAATATATAATAATTACTTTATATTTTTGAAGTGAATGTTTCATTATTATGAAAATAAACATTTTTCTATTATTATGTACGTCATTCCCATAGTATTATAGCAACCATTCTTTTAGTAGAATAGGAACCATTCCTATAATATTATAGGAACCATTCCCATAATTTTTGGCAAGGTTCCTATAAATTTCTCTCCGTGTACATCTACTTGTTAGATACTTACACTCACATTTTTTGTGAAAAAAATTTGTAAATAAAAAAGTTACACGCGATTTTTTGAAATTGGTATATCAATGGTTGACTAAATATTTCACGTTCTAATGAACTAATTGGCTTAAAATTTAATGCGGATCTTCTCAATATGATTCTCTATTGCACCTACTAAATTTATCTCAAAAAAATTTTTTTACTTTTTGAAAAAATTCAAAACTAAAGAAAAAATACAAAAATTACATCATTTTTCTCTTAAAATTTTTGACGTGATAACGTCTTATAAAATGATGAACACCGACAGCGCTCACGAAAAAATGTCGCGTTCCGACAGACCGTTCCGCTTTTGTGTTCCTCCTGTGCGTTCCGCCTGAGCCTGTGAGTGCAAGCGAGAGCGCGCAACAAGCGATAGAGAGGCACGATCAAACAAACGATAGAGAGGCCCAAGCATTGGCTTATGACATATATCTCTCTTTTCGCGTAACGTCAGAGCTAGCAGTCAGAATATTGTTCTATAACTAATTGTTCGTGATTATATTTAAACAAATTATATCAATTATATCAGATTATTATTGTTGATAATATTAATAATTGTTAATAAAGAATATCAATTATAAATAAATAAATTAATAATAATTGTAAACGATAAATTAATAAAATAATAATAAAAAATAATAAATTAATTAATATTAATTATTAATAATAATAATCATATCAATTATCAAATTATTGTATCAATTTTTGATTAACAATTTATCAATAAGTCCTTTTTTTAGTTAAAATAATTTTTAAATATTCAAAATTTTTTAATTTTTAAATACAAAATAATGATAATTCAGTGACAATAATTCAATTCAATCCATAAAAGTATGCAATTTTTCATCAATGTTTCTTTATGACGTTATCACGTAAAACTATCGTCCGTAAACCGACTTTACAGACAACCAATTTTTTTGTATATTTTTAGAATATCAGTAAAAATCTGGTGAAAAAATTTTAATTTTAATTTTCCATGAAATTAAAAAAATACTTGAAATTTGTACCTCTGGTCTAGAATACTTTTTCGAGTAAATTATCCATATGAAGATATCTAAAAAGAAAAAAAAAGAGAAGAAACTGAAAAGAGTTTATTTTTTTCCTCGCCCTTTCCGATCATCAATTATCATGATCCCACTTTGGCGTTAAAATATTAGATTTACGAATAAAATTATTTTCACCTGAAAATTTATTTGAAATAAAGAAAACGGTGGATCTTGAAGGCAAGAACTGTAAGTCTAAAGTCTCGAATGTCTATTATACGTCAGACAGTAAATAACGTCGTGAGTATTCAGTGATCCGTAGCTATACCACTTTCTTTTTATTTCCAGGTGTCGTCTGGTACAACAAGGACGGCGACGTTTATCTGCTTGGCTTTTCTATTTCTACTTGTCGAAGTTACCAATCATGCGGAAGGTAACGCCTGTTATATTATTATTTTATTTTATTTTATTTTATTTTATTTTGTACATTGTGTAACTCTAGTTCTTATATATGTATATGTTACATGTGAGCGCACTTTGATTTTATTTAAAAATTTTAATTGATTTCTCGGTGATAAAATAATCAGAGAGCAGCTTCCATTTAAATAAACTTTATTTTCATTTTATTTCTCCAATAAATTTATAGTGAATATTGATAAGAAAAATGTTACGCAAGATTTAAAATTACGTAATTTTGTATAAAAATAGGAGTCGTAAAAAAAAACACAATTTAAATATAGAAAAATATAAGATGGTGGGTGGAATGGGGAAAATAAAAATTAATGTCTTGAATATAAAATAAGGATTCGCAAGGATTTTATGTACATCGATATAAACTATTACGGACAATGTAACTTTATCCCGCTTAATGTACGGGTCATAAAAATCGCTAGCATACATTTTCGTTTTATTATTTCTTATTGCTATTTTTTTTTTTTTTTCATTTTTTCTTTATATATATTTTATATTCATATGTACACACACATATGTATGAATATAGTTAAACATTTGTGTAAAGATGAGTTATTCTTAAATGTATTTACTCGCGTTTGGTGAAGCATTAATTCTCCGGCGTTTAAACCCATTGAAATATTTAAGAGAATATTTAAAAATAAAGTTTGTTCGACAAAGACAAGTAGAGCTGCTTCCTCCTCCTCTTCCTTCTTGTCGTTCTTCTCGACTTTCCACTTCTCTTTGAAGGAGAACGAAAAGAGAAGGTGTGACAGTATTTATGTTAGTTTTTAAATTTTCGGAATCCATTTTTCTTGATATTTTATGTCCGTGAATTTAAATTTAAAATTCAATAGTGGTAAGAAAAAAAATGGGTATACCATCAATTTTGGGAAAATTTTTATTTTTTATAACCATGATTTGTTACTTTAATTTTTAATTATTCACAGTCGAGTCAAAATAATAAACTTACGATGAAATATAATTATTAAAATTGAATAGACTTTTATTGAATGTGCAATAATTTTAAAAAAATTTAGTCATCAGAATCGGCAAAAAAAATTTGTAGTCATTACTTAATCATGGATGATAATAAGTTTTTCCATTTCAATTAAAACCTTTATGCATGAAATTAGCACTTTTTTTATAAAGACTGTAAAAATTTTTTATGAAAATAATTCATATTGAAAAAAATTGATAACTCATGACAAAAAAATTTTAATAATTCGTATTTTATTTAATTAATTAATTTTAAATAATGAATTCCTCATTAAAAATCGATGTTCATTAATTCTTTCATTCTTTTATAAATTAATAATTGAACAGAGAAATTTCTAAATCAATAATTTTATTCAATTATATAACCTAATTGAAAAAAAGTTATTACATGCAAAGTTACGAAATAAAAATAATTAGTTTTAAAACCTAAAGTATTACTAATTAATTGGACTTATTAATGTAAAAAAAAAAAAAAAAAAAAGAATAATAATTTAATCGATCCAAGAGATGAAAATTTAATCATACTTGAATACTTAACGATCATTGGGAGTAAATACTGTTTGTTTCTATGATTTCTCTTTGATAATAAATAAACTGAAAGGATCACCGGTTGAGCAGGTAGCGAATAGGGGAATTAATAAAGTAATAATAACAAATAACATTATTGGGCAATCAGGTGCGAGAAAAAGGTTCCGTAGGCCAACGACGTCGTCACCAGGTTCGTTGACGAGCGATCAAGAAGTCTCAGCCAGTGTAAACAGATTCAAAGTCACGCGAAATCGTTTGGGCACAAAGAACACGAAAAATGAGCTCCAGCCAACCAGCGACAGCACTGCCACTAGCAGTACCAAGTCAAATGATTACAAGGTAGAATGATCAAAGAGGAGCAAAAGTCAGCTTGTAAAATGTTTTTCTGCTAAATTAGTATTGCTTGCCAGAGAATATAACCTTATACTTTGTCTAAATTACCTGAAATATAAGACAACGTGGTTTAAATGTCGCAAATGTTACAATATCACTTTAGTGTCCCTTTGTCTTCTATTATTTCACGTCTCTCTATAATAATAAAAACGTACTCGCTACTTTTACTCCAATCTCTATTTAATTTACTATTTCTACTATTTAATTCTCGTATGCGGTGTCAAATTAAGGTTTTTGATAATATAATTTTTAATAATTGCTTTAATTTTTAAATCTTGTACGAATTTCGCAAATCTCGATCAAATTATTATTATAAAAATTACGGTAATTTTTTTTAATAAGGATCTTGGCTCCATTGTAATTAATTTAAAAATTAACATAGTTATTTTTTTTTGAACAATCTCACAGCTTTTTTCTTTTAAATTTCATCAAAAATAGAAAAATTTTGAAAATGTTTAGCCATAATTAATAGCTAAATTTGTCATTAAAGACAAATTTGGGAACTGGGAAAAGAAAAGATAAAACCGAAAAATAATTCGGACAGCCCAGACCGGGACACTTTTTTTGATTTAAGTAAAAATTTTTTCAGAAATTGAAAAATTAATGTTTTCAAAAATTTTTTCCCTAATTGTATAATAAAAATGTGTGATTGCTCGAAGAAAATTTAATCATGAAAATTCCGAATAAAAATGATGAAAGACAAAAATTTTTTAATTTATAAATTGAATTTACTCTATGAAATTTTAATTTTCGTAAATTTCTCAATTTGTAAACTCAATTTGACTGAAAAATAAAAGATTTTAACAAAAAAAAAATTTTTTAACATTTTTGTTTATTGGTATTTTATAATTATGCACACTGATAGAAGGATTTTTTAGTATTTAGAAAGATTTCTTTGTATTTAAGAAATCATTCCTTAAACATCATTTCATAGTATTTAAAAAATATTTCTTAAATGCTAAGAAATCCTTCTATCAGTGTGATATGACCAAAAATAGGTGGAGCCATGATTCTAAACAATTACCAAAATTATATTGTCGAATAATAATCATTTAAAATTCAATATTGTGTTCTAAGTTCGTCGACGGCATCAAAAATTTATTTAACTACTCGCGTCATATTAATGTAAACTTACTCCATTAATCATATATTACTGAGACCAATAATATGATTATAGATTGTATGCTACTATACGAACTGGTCGCAGTACAGAACGAAAATAGGTAAATTCATGCCAGAGGATATCCAACCGGAATTATGTACACACATAATTTATGCGTTTGGGTGGTTGAAGAAAAACAAATTGACCTCCTTCGAGTCAAATGACGAGACCAAGGACGGAAAGATTGGCCTATATGATAAAATGATGACGCTCAAAAAAGCAAATCCTTCTTTGAAAATTCTTCTTGCTATCGGTAAGTACTTTTTAAGTGTAAGAATATTCGAATAGAAAAACTATATTCCCCTCCGATAGATATTGGTACAGCATCCAGAACTTTTGGAATGATTGATGGAATTAGTTGACATTTTTTATATTGTACCATCTATATATAAATACATTTTTACAGCTAGCTTCAAGTGCGATTAGATTTTATGACTTTTATTTAAATTTATACGGGACGTTAACTTCCGGATCACTTTTCTCGTAAACTAAGATAGCTAAGCACTTCCGCTTGGGCTTGAGCTTTAAATATTCATAAAAAGTTTCTTGACATAAATTTAGTTTTACTTTTTTACCAAAGTCTTTAGACTGTAAATTAATAATATTTTACTTTGCGAGATATAATGAGCGAATTTTTCTAAATTACAAATAATTATTTTTTTAATAATTTAATCATAATTTTTTTTATAAAAGTATCTTATAGTTTTAGATAAATTCCAATAAAATCTGAAGTGGAATAAAAATTTAAAGATAAAAGAAAAAGAGCAATTAAACGGAAAAAATGTTAAGTGTTTATTCAAATGATTATGTCCGGTTGTTAAAAAATTAATGGTACATTTTATTGCCAGGTTTTTTTTTTACTTTTTATTGGTACGTGTAAAACAAGTTAATTGTAATTTTATTCAAAAGTTAAATTCTTGAGAAAAATAAAAAAGTAAATAATTTTTTATTATTCAAAATTTTACGTAGAATTTCTGAATCATTAATAAAAAAATTTTTAAAAACCAATTTTTTTTTTACTTTGACAAGAAAAAATTTAAAAAGCATTTTACCTATAAGGTTATTTTTAACTTCCCGCTAAAAATCTCAGATTTTCAAAAACCGTTTTACAAAAATCGAGTTTTCATCAGATCTCGACGTTTGAAGGTCACAGGAAGCTTCCCTGACTATTTTTACGATGATGTCCGTACGTCTGTATGTATGTGTGTGTGTGTGTGTGTGTGTGT
>CAJNRD030001120.1:13618928-13711827 GCA_905319865.3 Cotesia congregata
TTTTTGATTTAAAATTGAAAATCAACTTTTTCATTCATAAAAAATGTAATTAAAAAATTTAATACAAATATTTTTCATTTTTAAATGAATCTATTAAATATTTATAGTATTATTTTTAGTATTATTCAATGATATGTTATAAATCTTTGAATATTTCAATAACACGTTAAAAATTTTTGGTTTGCCTATTGCCATATATTTTATTAGTTCAACTATTGCTCCCGGAGTGTTCAACTACTGCGGCTTGTCAGAATTGATTGTTCAACTAATACTCCTTTCATAGTCTATCTTAAAAACGTTGTCAAATTATAAATATTCAATTATTTGCGTTATTTTGCACTTCAATCAATTCAAAATTGTTTATATTTTCATGAAAATCACTAATTTGAACTAATAATTACATCTTTATACATTAAAAGTAGGGTCAAATACGTTTTACTTTGAAACCTGTTCAACTACTGGGTACTTTACCTTAGTTATGTTTATCAAAAATGGATTGAGTTTCGTTAAAATGAAAACTTAATTTCAAAATAAATAAAAAATCACCCATCTTATTAATACAATAATAATAATAATAATAATAATAATAATAATAATAATAATAATAATAATAATAATAATAATAATAATAATAGAAAAAAAATGGTTTTCAAGAATAAATTTCAATATTTGTTCTCGTTCATAAAAATATAATTGAAAGAAAAAGTTTTTAATTAATTTTAACCTTTTAATTGACGTTTTATAGTAACAATAAAATCAATAAATATTAAATTAGTAAAATAATTTCAATATTAAAATACACATTCATTAAAAGAACCTTTAGTTTTAGCAATTTTAATTAACGAAAGTACAATACATCATACACAGCTAGCCATCGACAGAACAAAAAGCATGATATTGTATATCAACTCCTTTCACACACTAAATTCTCTAACAAGATTTCAGTAACGATCACAAGCTAATGAATCACATCTCTCGATAATGAAAAGTGACCCGAAAATAATAATAAAAAAAAAAACAATTTTAGAACTACGAGAAGCATTCGAAGCAGAAGCCCAAGAGCGAAAGAAGCCGAGACTATTGTTGACCGCAGCAGTGCCAGTTGGCCCGGACAACGTGAAAAGCGGATATGATGTACCGGCAGTAGCGAGGTAATCACAATCACTAATTGGTTAGACAGCTCTTTAGGTGCAATAAATCAACATCGACAGCAAACGCGTCCCAGATCAAGTGGTAGAATCGTTAATTGATAGAATTATGGCGATAGTCCGGTCCTATCAGTACAAGTTCCGCTGGGTAGTCTGTGCACCCGGGCGCGCCGACTAAACGGACGGCTGAAGCATCAGGAACAGTTATAATTATCCAGACACATTGTGTCCCACGTAATTTAAGCTTCCACTGTATAAATAATCCCCACATCCATACACCCATCCATCCATCTTTGTCGCCATCCACTCCCACTGCCGCACAAAATCTACTACCCCTTTGCCCTTCCCCTTCCCTACTCACTCTATAGCTTTAGTAGTCTACAGTCTATAATCTATTGTCTGTAGTCTTCTAAACTAATACGATAATTTATTAGGATTTAATGAAATTTGCTTGCTTAATAAAAACTTTGCAATATTTACACTTAGATAGAATAAAATATCATCAATTCATTTCTTAAAATACTGTTTGACATGTTGAGAAATCATTCCAATATTCGTCAATTAACGTTTAAAGCTCAGTGAGAGTCATAAATATCTGAGAATTTTTTTTAATCAGGCAAATATTGATTTAAACTTGCATTTAAAATTTATTCATTTTTTTCTCAAAAAAAAAAATTGATTTAAATAAATAAGATCAATTTTTTATTACTAAAAATTTATTAATTCCAAATCAAAGATCACTGTGTTTGAAAGTACATAGCTTTATGCCTTCAAAATTCCACAATCTGAATTTTTTTTGAATATTTCTTTTTTAACAAAAATTTTAACATGAGAAGCACAGGGACAAATTTTGGAATGAGAAATTTTTATGTGAGAAAATAGAGACGGTAATTAATTTGACCCAGCGTGAATTTTGTAAAGTGTGATTTTGACGTATGACTCCCAGGTGTGATTTGACAAGTGAAATGTCAAGAAAAAATTTTTAAATATCGTCAATTTATTTTATAGCCCTATTTTTCCCTCCATTGAACAAAAAAAAATTTTTTTAACGTATTAAAATTTATATTCACACATATTTATTTTTTCATATTATATTAGCGAACATGAATGATAATAAATATGATTATTAGTTATAATATATACACATTGACACAAAAATTAGTTTGATCCATAAGAAAAATTTTTGAACCAAGAAATTCTCGATTTGATTAAATTTTACTTGATTTAATCATTTTGGGTCTTGAATCAAATTACTCCTTTTTCCACGTATACAAAATTTTTCATTTTTGTTTTCGGCAAAAATACACTAATAAAAAAATGAACTTGATTGAAAATAAAAATTCTTTCAAGGACAATTTTTTAGCTCAAGAATTTTTCTCGCAAATCAACTTTATTTTTTATCAGTGATAAATATAAAACTCATTTATGTGTGGATATAAATTTTTTATATATTTTCGTGTACATTTTTGTCATTGAAATCCATCACAAGTCAGTTAATTAATAATGTATACCAGAATATATTTCGACCAAATAATTATTATTTTCCTGAAACAAATATTTGTTTCAACAAATCTAAATTTCGTTAATGTTACAAATATTTCGAATATTTATTTTCAACACATCAGCAATAAATTTAATATTAATAAAATAAATATTTGTCAATCTCCAACAACTTCAAAAGAGTTCCAATAAACGTGGTTAATTACTAGCAAATAAACCCTTTCTCATAGAGTGTCGACCTGAACTGATGAAATATCAGCTTTGGAAATTGAAAACTCTGAGGCTTCTATTCTGCAGTGTATAGAATATAGTATATAATAGAAAGTATATATAATACTAGATGGCCGTCAATCCATTAATCAACTAAACGATAATTAATAATCGTAGTTACCTGGACTTCATAAACTTGATGGCGTACGATTTCCACGGTAAGTGGGAGCGTGAAACCGGACACAATGCCCCTCTCTACGCGTCATCCCTGGACTCTGAGTGGCAGAAGCAACTCAGCGTCGACAATGCCGCAGCTTTGTGGGTGAGACTGGGAGCACCCAAGGAGAAGATGGTCATCGGAATGCCGACTTACGGGAGATCATTCACGCTGTCAAATCCAGATAACTTCCGGGTTCATGCCGCCGCCAGCGGGGGAGGAAAAGCGGGGGAGTACACCAAAGAGTCTGGATTCTTGGCCTACTATGAGGTTTTTGCCTTTCTTTTTTATGTCTTTCTTTTTATTATCATTACTTTCAAGAAGTTTATTTGTTTATTGCGAACTCAATTAGTTTTACAGCTTCCACGCTCGTGGCTTTTATTTCCCGGCAAATTATCTGATAAATAATAACGATAATAACAATTGTTAACAGTAAGATTGGATATTGAGCGATAATAATTCAAATACATTCTTTGCGGTATGAAAATTATCAACCACTTCCGCGAATCGAGTTGTTGTTTGAAGTTGAATTACCTTTTTATTGGTCAGAGTGATTGCATCACGGAGTTATCGGGGTTAATATTGATTTATTTTTAATTAATTATCTTTGCTGATACATTGCATCGGTTTATGCTAATTAATATTACGTTTAATTTAGTTCATTAAATTCGTTTTGCGGTAAAATAAAAATAAATAATTATTTATAGATATTTTATAATTATACATGATTATTAATTCACAAAATCGTTAGTAAAAAAATAAAAATATTGGTAAATATGAGTTAAAAAAAAATTTTTATTGATAAATTGATGTTTATAAGAATCTCTTACAACTCTCTACTTCCAACGCCATTTGTCTATACTAGGGAAGCATATATTTCTATACCTTATATAAAAATAGTTATTTGTTAAAAAATTATGCTCGAGTTTTTCCAGTGTAACTTTTTTTTGTAAAGAAAAAAAAATAGATGACCTATTTTAAAAAATAAACTTTCGGATTGTTATCTAGGATCGAAGTAGGTTTTTGCGGAAATACGGTGAGCTTTTGTGTAAACTTTTTTTTTTCATCTAGTTTTTAAAACTAACAAGAGTTAGTTGTTAATTAAAAAAAAGTTTTGAATAATAAATAATAATAATTTTATAATTAGAGAATTTTATTAGTATTATTATAATTATTTATTAATAATACAAAAAAATATAAGCTATAAATTAAATAATAAAAATAATTTTTTTTTCTATTGAAAATAAGCAGCTAACTTACAAATTATTAAAATTTTTTCAGCTTAAGACATTTTACGATATTTGCGAATGGAAAGTTGTTAAGTCCTCAATAGTTGACGAATTATAAAACGCTTAAACCTTTTAATCCAAGAGTTCAAATTTGTCAGATTTTTATTTAACAATTAGAGATTAACTAGGATAAGATTTCGCAAAAACTGACTCATCCATGTGCCGGTTGCGTAAGAGTGATGGATAGTACTTATGATGACAATTTTTAAGAAGAAACATCTCTATTTATCCGTAGAAATTACAGTTTGTAACTGAAATTGTGGAACGTGTGTATGGATTTAATAATGTTTTACAGTCAATTATTTATTTATCAACATTTAATTGATACCTTGACATATTGTTTGACTAGTTGGATCATTGTTGACTATATAATTTTGACAGTTGTGGATTAAATAAATTGTTTGAGCCCTGAAGAAGTCAAGAAATTTTGACGAAACGTTGGCAAGAATAAAAAAATTTTTTCCACATATGGTGGTCCTTATTTCCCGATATTCATCTTTAATTTAAATTTACAAAGACATTATTAACATCATGGATTTTTTAACCCTCGGAGTACACTGGGGGTCATTTTGACCCCAGAGTTTTTTTTATTCTAAAATATTTCTCGAAAATAGGTTCGTTTTTAATTAATTTCTTCAACATTAAAAACTATTTAATTCAGAATAATAATGATTGTATTCAAAAAAGCATTGTTTTACCTACCAAAAATTTAATAACCTGAATTCCGATAAAATGCATAGTTTCTGAGATGTAATTCTTCGAAAGTCAAGTGGGGTCAATTTGACCCTGTGTGTACTCTAAATTCTATTCGAAGGTGTGTACTTCGAGAGTTAAATTTTTAATCTGTTGAAGTAGAAGTATAAGAGAAATATTTCAGTCGAGTTTAAAGTCTAGATTTCAAAAATCAATTTTACTATAACAGATAATGTAATAACATAAGGGTATTAATATCCTTTCGAAATCTAATTTGATTTTATATCTTTCACGTAAATTTACGAAAATAATTGACACATATTGAAGATACGAAAATATTAATCTAACTGTGAAACAGTGTTATTTTCATCATCTTAAATCAATTATGACATATCAGTTCAGATTAAACGAAAGTCACAGTAAGACTCAATAAAGACTTGAATCATTCATTGAGATACTTTTATTTATAGACTCACAGAGACTTCAGATGAATAATAATTATTTAACTTAATATGTGGAATGTAATTGTATAAATCCTGGATGTAATTCTTACGATATAATTCAATAAAATTAAGAGTTAATTTTATGATAAAATTTCAATTTTGACTTTTAGAAACGATAAAACTAGAAATTACAATTTAATATTTTATCTATTATTTAACATCGTCTTCAAATTAATTACATAATAATAATAATAATAATAATAAAACCGATTCATTTTAGATATGCGAGATGCTTCAAAGTGGAGCAGCATATGTATGGGATGACGAGATGAAGGTGCCATACTTGGTGGATGGCGATCAATGGGTGGGCTTTGATGACGAGAGGTCCATTAGAGGGAAGATGAAATGGATAAAGGCCTCAGGATATGGAGGTGCCATGGTTTGGACAGTCGACATGGATGACTTCAATGGAACCGCGTGTCCCGGAAACGTGAGGTACCCGCTGATAGGCGCAATGAGGGAGGAACTCCTCGGCGTATCCCGTGGCGTAAAGGCTAAAGATGTTGATTGGAGTACCGTCGCGGCGACTGTCAGTGAAGTCGTCATTAAAAAACCAGAGCCCTACAAGATTCCAGCCTCAGAGGTTCTCAGCAAGGCTAAAAAGGTGTCGAAACCGACCTCACTAGTCATTAATTCACCGCCTAGAGGTTACTATCTTTTATCTTGATTTAATGTCTTTTAGTCTTTATGGTGTTCCTTCTGTTTACCTTTACTTTGTTTACCTTTATACTATGGCATTCATGGTAAACGAGAATAGTCATTACTCATTACAATTAGATCATTATCATTAATTACTAAATTTGAATCCACATATGTCAGATTCTTACTTTAAATTCAAGGAGTTATAGACTATCAGTTTCTTTAGTTTTTCTATAATCAATCCATTATTATTACCGATCTCAATAACATTATTTAGCAGTTATTAAGGTTTAATTAGTCAGTAACGAGTCACGAAAATGCTAAGAATTTCGAAATGTCAAAAGATTTTATAACTTTAGAATTTAATTTATGTTTATTAATATGTAGAAAGCAGATAAAAAAGTGCACGCAGAAAAATTTTTTGTTAGAGTAACAAAAAATAAGTTGTGAATCATCTTAATGTGAGTTTATAGAATATGCGAGAAAAAATTATTAGATAGCTCGGACTGGGATTCGAACCCAGAACCTTCCGAAGACATGTCGGCTACTCTACCATTTGAGCTATCCGGTCTATACTAAATTTCCTTTCACTTATTCTATATACATTAAGCCACACCGTCCATCTTACGGTTAGCATTTTTAACAAATATAAATAATGCTGTGAAGCGGGAAAGAATTGACAACAAATTGTTATGTTGATATAGGGATAACAAATAATATGTTGTGTTAACAAACACATAGGTTATAATAAGTAATTCAGATGTTAACTCAACAAAATTATTTTGTTATTGTAACCGAATCTTTCAATTATTTAAAAAAAATAGTTTTGTTGAAGTAACAAATCGATTTGTTAAAGCAACGGAATAGCTTGTTCAAGTCACAAATTTTATTGATAAGAATAGTAGATTACATACCTAGGCCAGTAAAATAAGAAAAGTCTCAGACCACATGTAATTGTTGGCCGAGGCGAAGCCGAGGTTGACAAACATGTGGTCTGAGGCTTTACTTTTTACTGGCCAAGGTGTGTATAATATTTTTCTGCTCGACGTAGCCGGAATGTGGCAACTTTGTTTAGCGCAGCGGCCAGAAAGTTGCCACTTTCCGGCCGGAGGGCAGAAAAATTCATTTGTTATCACAGCATATTTTTTTGTTATCCCTGTTTTTGTTGTCCTAACAAATAATTTTTATGTGTGTGTATATTGTTAAAATTAGTTTTGTAATTTATAAATTTTTTTGGTCTATCAAAGAATAATTGAACAAAACTCATTAACATTTCAACGTTCATTAATATCTTCTCAAGAATTAGAATTATAAATGCTTTAAAATTTACTTCAAATGTCGATATCGCTTACAAAAATGTATGATTAGCAAAAAGTGATTTTTTCACCTTTTTATAACGATTAGATTTTTAAAAAGGATTTTAATAAATAAATTAATTATTAAGGTAGTACTTCCGCGACAATCCAGATAAAAAATTTTGACTCACTATCCATGTTATACGTATCGACAGAGCTAAGGTTGTAGGTTAAGATTTTTTAACGTTACTGTACTCGTCGACTTCTATATTCTCTATACATATACACACACACTACGGTTTCAGTGACTAGCAGCTGTTTTTCGTACCCCCTCTCCTAAAAATAATCCTCTAAAAGTGAAATTTATTTTAATTAATCTCGAAAACTACACGGTAAATAATTTTCATTTTTTTTTTAATTGTTCTAAGTATCATATTCTTTAATCTACTAGTTTTTTGATAAAGTCGTGAAATTTTTTCGATGGAAAAAATTAAAAATACTGTCATTTTCCCACGTTTCTCCTATGTTACATGTACAAAAATGTCATTTTCAATTGCAATTATCTCAAGTTTGGTACGGTAAATCGTCTTCAAATTTTAACAGCATATGTATTATGTATTTAATGACTTATATTCAAAGTTTCGAGGATTTCTTAAAATATTGCTTTCATAACCGTACTACCTTAAAGAAAAAATCTGGAAATTGGTTGACCACGCAGGCCAACCCTAGAACTTCCTGCTAAGTTTGTTAAAAAAGCATTCGACGCAGTTTTTAAAGCACAAAAAGAAAATGTACAGCTTTATATTGATTAATTGAGAAATTTGAGGCCAAAAAACGGGGAGATCCGATGAAAACTCGGCTTTCGAAAATCAGACCGAACTTCCCTTTTTTCGAAAATTTTCAATTTTGTTAACGGGAAGTTAAAAATTCCGTTTAAAAGTTTTGAAAAATAGAATGCAATTTTTAACATACTTTTAAAAAAACTAAAAATGGTCTAATTTCTGCTGATTTCAATATCATAACAGTAGATATTATAAAAGTTTTCAACTTATACTTTTTTTTTAACCTTGAATGGTTTAATTTGCGCAACCTTTTCAGTACTTCAAATTACAACAATTTTATTGTTTTCTGTGACATTATTTTTGTGAAAAAAAAAAAATTAATTAATTAAATGTAATTTCATTTAATTTTTTTAGCTACATAATTAACGCACAAAAAGAAATGTTCACATTACTTATTTACACTACAGCGGAAACCAGAAACTTTAATTTTTTTATATTATGTTGGAGTTAAATTTAAACTTCCAAATGTTTGTTCCCATTTACATGCAATTATCAAATAGATTTTTTTTTTTCAAAAAATTTCGATATAATTCATATTTCAATACATTCAAATGCAATAAATTTAAAAACTTCATCATTTTTGCGATAAAGCACCTCCAGTATTAGACGAAGAAGATTTATAATTTATAATTTCTCGATTAAACCGGCAACAAATCTTGAATTTCACCTCTAGCGTGTTTAAAAAAAAAAGGAAGAATTTTTTTTTCACCAGATAATCTCACATTCGAACGATTTTCCTGGTGAACATTATTGAACTTTTTTTACGAGAGTATGTAAATCCATTTTGAATCCGAAATCGAGACATATTTCTCCGGAGATATGAATTATTTTTCCCTGAGCGAGATCTTTGAAATGGTTATGAAGAAAGCGTTAAAAATGTCGCTGAGACTATTATTAAAAATTCCATTCTACGATTTCATTAAAGGTGTTAACTTCCCTCTTTCTTGAGAAAATTAAAATACAGTTCTGGATACTTTGTTTACTTTCTTTTTTTTTTGTTTGTTTTAATTCCAACAGACATACTAAGTATTAATGCGGCAAAATACTAAATCTTCCAGATTAACTCCTCAAAACTTATAAATGTCAACATCTGTTTGTGATTCACTTCTTTAATTTTTGTTTTTAATTTTTTTAAGGAAAAAGTCTTGGAATCTTTGAAATAATAATAAAATTTTTTTTATTCAATAATTTATTACCTGAAAATTAAACACTTCGTACTTTGTAAAATTGATTTATTGCGAAGAAGAGTTAAGAAATTTTTTCTTGGACTTACTAGACACTTTGAATTAATAAACTAAAATATATTATGAACAAAAGTTTGGTAATATTTTAAAAATAATAATTAAGTAATAGATAAATTATTTTGAGTTAGTAGTTATAAAAAAAGTTTTGAATTTTAACATAATCTTCTGTTAGAGGTTAATTTAAAAAAACGAAGACTAAATTACACCTTCATTATACTGCAGTATGAAAAAAAATACAGTCTAAATAAAATAAAAAAAAAAAGTTTAAAATATTTATTTATAATTAAAATTAAATTTTTGACCGTGATAAAAATTTTTAGGTATCCAAGTACATAATAATTAGTATTTTTAAACTTACGGGCTCAACGATTAATTTTAGAACAGGCCATTCTTGTTTGAGAGAAACTGTAGGTTCTGGTAGAAGTGCACTACCGCGCCACCTTGTGGTGATTTTCAACAATACAGTGAAATAGTAGAATTCCGATCTCAGCTGTATTTACTCGTGAAATAAATGGATGTTTAAAAAAAATGAACATTACGGGTGATCAGAAAGTATACAGAAAAAAAAATTTACTTGAATCGAGTAAATAATTTTGTAGAATTTCTTCTTGATTTGAATAGAAAAATTATTAAACTAAGAAATTTTTCTTGGTTTAAGTAAATTTTACTTAATTCAAGTTAAATTTTTTTTTCAGTGTAGGAAATTGCGTGTGATTGCCAACCTAAATATATTAATTACTATTAAACAAACCAATATTGAGCAAAGATATTTAAAAGGGTTCTCTCCATTAATCATATAAAAGGACTCAAGAAGAAGTCTAATTTAAAAATTGTATTTTTAAAAAGTTATAGTGTTTACAAGCCCGTTAACTCTTGAAAAATGAAATACATAAGTTATGCAAAAAGTTTCTTGTATTTAAAATTTTTCCGTAAAAATTGCTTAAATTAAAAAATTAGTTTATAACATAAATAACTGTGAAAAAAGAAGTGATTTAAAGTAGTTTTACTTTATTTAGAACGTGAACCACTGACGTTTTGTTACTTAACAAACTGGGCACATAAACGCGGGGGTGCTGGAAGATTTATTCCCGAGGACATTGATCCCAGTCTCTGCACCCACGTTGTCTACTCATTTGCAACCTTGAAAAATCACTTGCTGGTGGAGGGCAACGAAAAGGACCCGGAGATGTATGAACGGTTAATAGCACTCCGAGAGAAAAATCCGGACTTGAAAGTGAGTACTTTTTTTATTTAACTTTATATATAAGGTTTCTATTGTCCATTGGGTAATAAATAGATTAGAGGAATAATAAATTTTCCCTGCACAATACGGAATAGAAAAAATACGGTACGTGAAAAAAATTTGCGATTTATGCCTTAATAATTTATATTTTACATTTTTAAATTATACTATCTTACAGCAATAAATACGTTGCATAATCCAGTAAAAAAAAAACGCCAGATAAATATTATCCGATTTAGTTTGGTGAAAAGTTTTATTTAAACGATAAAAAATCGTTTAATTTAATTCATAGAAAAATTATGTATTATTGAATGATTGATATAAGTTTTTAAACAATACTTAAAAATAGATTTGTTTTATTTTATTTTATAGTTCAAGAGGCATTTAACTTTTAAATTGCCCAGTTAAATATTTCAACCTGAGTACTACTTATAGCATTGCTGTTTTTAATTCTGGTGGATAAATTTTTGAACTTTGTCAATTTTAAATTATTGGGGCAATCAAATTAAAGATTCTTAAGATTTATTACAAAATTTTGTGATGAATAATTTGTTCAGGAAACAAAATTATCTTTAATACTATAAAATATTAAATTTTTAATCTATTCTAAACCATAGTAGTGTCTCCAGTCAATTATGCATTCAAACAAATTTAGAGTCCGATTTAATTTTTTTTTTTTTGGGAAAGTTTAGAAATGTAATTCTGGATTAAATTTTGAAGATCTAAAAATAAATAACATACTTCTGGTAAAAGTCATAGTTATTCAATTAAAATTAATAAATAAATTTTTTTATTGTAACTGAACACTAAATTTTGATTAAAAACCACACTCGGAATTCTCCGGCAGCCAAAGAGAAACAATTCAAGATGTGAAACCCATAGAGACTATCAGAAATCCAGCAAATTACAAACTTTCGCGAGATAGATACAGAGTACGGTCTAACGAAAGTGAGATCGGTTCAGTGGAACTTAACATTTGATTTCTCCTTCTGTATTAGAAGTTAATAGACGTAAAGTCTATATAATTTAGTTATTAGACGTTAAGTCTAGATAATTGTTCTGCTATCTTATAGGGTCTTCAAATTATCAAATTAATTTACGCTATTTAGAGTTAGGGGAAGAATAAGAGTAAATTAATTTTTAAGCTGGAGATTTGTCAAGACTCAATTAAACACAAATAGATAATGAGACTTATAGATACTTAGACGTTCCACTAATAGACTCTAGGAAAGATAAACGATTTGTGAGATTAAAGATTTCATTTCAATTTCAATCCTTTTAAGTTATATCGAATACAATTTATTTTAGAGATCAATTCCGGGATATACAATTGATAACTTTGCATTGCTACATGTACAAAATAAAACATTTAAAATAGACTTAATACATCCTCGATTTGTTCATTCAACTAAAAAATTTTGGTAAATTAACTGAAAGGTTCTGCGATAATAACAAAGCTGTTTTATTGTTATAACATTTGAATTACTTATTGTAACCTAGATTTTGTTACTATACATATGATGTTCCTATGTATCGTTTAATGTATTAACAAGTTTCATAATATTGATAATAGTCTTGATGTCTATCAGATAAATAATGTTGATTGTTTCTCGAAACTGTGTTTACTAAATACTAAGTAGAGACTGAGTCAGAGCACTTTATGTTTATATTTACTAGCTTCTTCAATTATGGACTTATTACTATTACTATTACTTATAAGCACTATTTTCAAACATTATGTAACTGTTATTTTTTTTTTTTTTCTAATGGAACCCGCTTATTGGCTTTGCTGTAGGGTTCAGTGTATTGTTTAAAAATAAAAACATAAAATATAATATGATTTGTTAGCCCTCTGCTGACATATTCATTTGTTACCACAACAAATCTTATGTTGTCACGATAAAATTTTTTTTGCGTGTGATTTAATTTAACTTTTGGTTGAAACAAGACTTTGGTAGAAAATCAAATTTAGTTGGAACTAAATACTATTGTTAATTAACTATGTTTTTTTTTTATATTTTCACTACAATATACATGGTTGAGGTAGTTTATAAATTAATTAAATAATATCGTTATTACAAGATCAATTAATAATTATTCAATGAAAAATGCGACAGAAAAAATTAATAAATAGTATATTACACTACAAGGGCAGAAAGTTGAGATTCCTGCACTGCGCGCCATGTGACCGAGGCGAAGTCGAGGTTCAGTTCAGGGCTCTCAAATTTCTGCCCATGTAGTGTATACTATTTTTCTTGCTATGCAGTCGAAAGTACGTTAAAAATTGCGTTGAAAAAAATTTATGCCTGCCCCCGACATTTGCGGCACGAGCGAAGCGAGTGCTGCTGGTCGGGGGGGCAGGCATCAAATACACCTGTCAATAAAGATTTTAATATATAATTTATCGTATTACTACTTTCTTTTGAGAAAAGATTTTAATTTAATTCAATAATTTTAAAGTTTTAAATATATTATAAATTAATTCTGATATTAAAAATAAAAAAAAAAAAAACACAAAAATGAATTCATAATCGTGAAATGCATAGAAAAAAAAATTTTTTTAAAAATCTGTTTGTGTATTTTTTAAAATAATTACTTGTTTAATAATGAATTTATTTATTTATTTGAGAAAATCTATCAGAATAAAATATTTTTTTTTTTTATTTGTAATTTAAATATTTAACAAGTCTCATTTTATTAAAATAAATATTCATTTTCTGTAACTAATTTAATTTCAACCTAAAATCATTGATACATAACAAAACAGATACATTCATAACAATCACAAGTAAGGTTAGGCTTGTATACATAAGTAATAGAGTGAGCGCGACTACCGACTTTCGGACTTTCTGCCGCCTCGTGACTCGTTGTCAGTGCATGGATACATTTTTTCGGCTCCCCGTCGTAGAGCGCATGCGCGATTCGACCACGGCATAAATGTGAGGCTTTCTGCAGTGAAATCGCAGCGGGAACCCGTACTTTCGACCAGCATAGTAAGAAAAATAACAAACCATTCAAAACTCCTCCAGGACTTGAAATAAAAAATTGACTATCACTAAAAAAATATATAGACCTTCCATACTTAACTAAAAAAATCCATTTTAAGATAAAAATATGCCTGTTACAATTTTTCACATTTTTTCTTCAATATTTACAAAAAAATATCGAAATTTTATGTAACGAAAAATTTGAGTCTATTTATAATTAGGCCAAAAAAATTCTTTTTACCATATACACTTCTATGTGTAAATTTAATTTTTTTTGTTAATTCTCTTAGATTAACACAAAAAAGTGTTAAATATTTAACACAAAATTTTTTAACGCAATGACGGAAAATTTTTTACAGTGCTTAATTATAAAAATAATCCTAGTCTGAGCATTCTGAATTATTTTTTCAGTAACTGAAAAAAGTTTCACTGAGTAAAAATTAACTTCTTTGCTTAATCTTAATTAAAAATAAAAAAATTTTTAATTATTAGATATATTCACCCGAGGATGGTATTGAGTATTCATACTGACAATAATGTGGTGAAAATAAATTTAATAAAAAATTAAATTAGTCTAACATCAATTTGGATCGGGAATAATGGCTTTGAAATATAGAACTCTTTAATTAGTAAAAACACCGATCTTCGGAAAAAATAGAAAATTTTATAAAAATAATTGTACTTTTTCATAATTATATACAGGAATTTGTAGTCATTCGAGTGAAAATTTATTATTTCGAATATTTTAATTGTTGAACTAAATCCAGGATTATCTGCAAGAAGAAATAACAAAAAATGTAAAATATGAATTTTTTTTTCTGACATCAGGTATTACTAGCAATTGGTGGGTGGGCATTTGGTTCAACACCATTCAAAGAACTCACCAGCAATACATTCCGTATGAATCAGTTCGTTTACGAGGCAATCGAGTTCCTCAGGGAGTACAAATTTAACGGTCTCGATGTCGACTGGGAATATCCGCGGTAAGTGCTATACAGATTAATTTTATGTGAAGCTAAAACTATAAAATAGACAAGCCGGGACCATTCATAAATTACCTTCTGCATTGTCCTCTATGTACGTGTTCACTCTACACGTGAGCATATATACTTTCTACACATATGTTTAGACATATATAAATTTAAGTGTATATGTATATGTGTATGTTTCAGAGGCACTGACGACAAGGCCGCTTACGTGAATCTTCTGAAAGAGCTGAGACTTGCGTTCGAAGGCGAAGCCAAAGACTCTGGCCAACCTAAATTGATTCTTTCAGCAGCAGTACCAGCGAGTTTTGAAGCCATTGCCGCTGGGTAAATAATCTTACTCTACATCTCGATATAAAATGCTTCTCAAGCTTAAATTGCTTTACTCGCGCTGTAATAACTTTTCAAAACTACTTTATAGAATATTTGTTCAACTTTTTTTCCTTCCCTTTTATTTATTTATTTTTTTTTTTTAGAACTTCTCTAAAAGATTTTATAACATGTTATTTATATATATTATTCACTCTTTCAGTTAACACTTATAAGTAAATATTTTTGGATTTTATCTCTAATGTCTTTATTATATTACTTTCTACCAGATTATCGGATATACTTGAGAAAGTTTATTTGAAATTGGAGACTTTTAATTCTGAGAAGCCTATAAATACCGGTTCATACTACATTAATGGGTATAGTTAATTAATACAAACAAATAAATGTTTTCGGTTTTTTGCACGACTCATTATGTGAAACATCAGAGAGTGCACGGAAAAAAGTAAACTATAATAAATAATAGTTGATTTATAATAAGTAATGATCAACTGCTAAAAATTACTATTTCAAACGGTAAAATCGTGATTTTACTATTCACTTTATAATATTTACCATTTAAACGTTACAATTTACTCTTTACATGGAAGAAAATATTATTTCAAACAGTAATATTCGCTATGTAAATGTCTAAAATGTTAAAGTATAATAATTAAGAATTCAGACTTTGATATTTATCATTTCGTACCTAAAAAATGATCTTATGATATGTAGAAAGTATAAAATAAAGTTAGTAAATTTCTAATACAAGCAACATCAATATTTACAAAGTAAAATGGTAAATTTTAAACGCAACGCTAAAAATCAAACTGTGATTATTGACTTGCTTGGACTGGTAAAATGTATATTTTAAAAGTATAATTTTTACTGTTTCAAATGTTAAATTCTCCCAGAGTGAGACCCCCTTCTCTTTCATCTGAGTTCCCCTTCTCTTCATAATATGGACTATATATTGAAATGGCAATTTTTACTGTTTGAAACTGTAATTTTTTAAGATGAAAGAGTCGTTATTTACTATAGTGGCAGCTACTAATCACTTATGTTGGATATTAAATTATAAATTGTGGCTTTTATACTTTCTACATTAAATTCTGTAATATTTATATTTTTGCCACCCCAATGTCTGTTTTACTATTTGAAACTATAAAAATTAACCGGAATCCGAGTGAATATTACAGTTTACTTTTTTCCGTGTGCTTTACGATCGAAAAATTTTTTTCGCCTCATTTTGGCAACTATTTTTATTATTATAGCCTTGTTAGTTCATGGAATCAAGATATTTTACATACTATTGTCGAGATAACTTAATGGAGATTAATTCCATACTTTTTAAAAATTGATTTAGTGCAATACAAACGGAAAAAAATATCAAAATAGGCCAAAAAATTTTCCTGTCCGTCATGTATGAAACTCCGGAAACACTGTAACTTGTGAAAAAATCAATTATTTGAGTTAAATTTATTTTTTTTTTTAATTCTAATCGATAATTGAAGATCACCAAATGCGAATGGCTAATTAATTCAGTGTCGCTTAATTACAATTAATAAAAAACGAAAACTACAAGTCTGTATATCTATATATATCCATGTAAAATTAACATGGATGGTGATATATCTATATCTATAGATATTATGTACATTTATTCCACCAGGAGCGCCTTTGCATTACCTTCCTAGTACAGCTGTTTTTTAGCGGTTTTATATATTTTTTTTTTCACATTCTTTGTTTTATTAATATTTCATGATTAAATGAGCATTATGAGTCGTGCACTTTTCGATTTTCCAAACTTTTTTTTTTTTATACAAAAGAGCTTCGTAATTACTCCAGCAGAAAATTATAATATAAAAAATCATCAGGAATACAATAGAAAATTTATTAAAATAAGCCTAACAAGGGGCCTGAAGTTTAGCGGTCGATCTGAACTTATTGACAGTCGTTACCTTAATTCGAGAACCTCGAAACTCGCATTTACAAAATTCAACAGAACGCGGGTTCTGTTGAATTGCCAAAAAGTGTAATAGCGTAAAAGTTTGAAGCAAGGGTTTGAAGAAGCTTAAAATATTTATTTGATTAAACTTTTGTTATTACTTACTGCGACTCTCCGTTTGAAATTGCCAAAGTATGAAGAAGTCGAGACTCGTGCAACCCCGAGGGATTTTGAAACATCTTTCGTGAATCTAGTCATTGAGTGCGCAAACACCGCCACCTGATTTTTTTAGTGATCAAAATGAATTAATTGTTTCTAATTGAGGCTATGGTGACTTTAAATATTATAACACAACAAATTATTACAAGCATTTTATATTAATGAAAAAGGTTTATTATTCTTACAGGTACGACGTTCCTGAAATATCTAAGTACCTGGACTTTATAAACGTAATGACTTACGACTTCCATGGGCACTGGGAGAGACAAGTCGGACACAATAGTCCGCTGCATCCCTTAGAGAGTGCAACCAGCTATCAAAAGAAACTCACCGTGGTAAGAAAACAAACTGTTATTTCATTTGATTAACTCATATTCATTTTTATTTATGTACATATTTATATATTTATATATACTTGCAACTTATATTTATATTTTTATATATATTTTTTTAGTTTTACTTATAGCTATAACATTATTCCTTTGTACTCGCATTACACGACTTTATTCAATGCATTCATTACTTTTACCTAAATTCAAACTGACTTACATGATAAAAAATAAATTTCATTTATCTTAATAATTATTTCAGTGGAAACACCCCTGTGATGAGAAAAAAAATCAGATCAATTTTTATTTTTCAATATTTTTACAGTAAAAATGTTTAATTTTATAATTGAAATTTTTAAGTAAAATATTTTAAATCCAAAAGTCAAAATTTTAAAACTCACAGTGATGTTGCCTCTTAATAAAGTTCATTATTTAGCATACACTTAAAAGTAAATCTTATACATAAGTAGTTATTTTTTATTGGAATAGATTAAAATATTATTAAATTTTATTATTTTTTTTCTTCGCATCAAATAGGATTACAGTGCTCGCGAATGGGTGAAACAGGGGGCGCCGAAGGAGAAGCTAATGATAGGAATGCCTACGTACGGAAGATCCTTCACGCTGGTAGACAAGGACAAGTTTGACATCGGTGCACCAGCCTCCGGGGGTGGAGTTCCTGGGAACTTTACTAACGAGTCTGGCTTTCTCTCTTACTACGAGGTACTTTCTATGGAAATTAAGACAAGAATTCACATAATACTTCGTTGCATTTACTTTCGTGCCGTGCACTAGTTTGTTTTTTATTTTAACATTTTATTTTTATCACATCGGTATAGTTTACTTTTTAAATCCGTTTGCGCTTCTTTTTTTGTTTTTTTTTTTTTTTTTTATTTATTTTATTATAAATATTCAAATTTAAATATTACTTTAATATTTTTTTTTTTTATTTATTTAGGTGTGTAGTTTCTTGAACGAGGACAACACGACCCTCGTCTGGGATAGCGAACAGCAGGTGCCGTTTGCATACAGAGGTGACCAGTGGGTCGGTTTTGATGACGAAAGGAGTCTTATTAATAAGGTAATTTATACTATAAAAACATACTTTTTTGTGAAAAACAAATAATACATACATACATACTCTACTAAAAATCACATTTTACATCCAATTGTTACTCTAGATTATTTCAAGTATTTTTTTCGACTTTCTATCCTAACCAAATATTTTATTAGTCTCCCGATAAAAAGTCAAGAAAAATCCACCTCTAAAATTTAATTCTCTAATTAAATATCGGGGTGGCGATCGATCTGGATATTCATTTTTAAGTTTCACAAATTTCCTTCGTTTTCAAAAAATAAAGGAAATTTACAACCTGGTTACGAAAAATTTATTTTAACTATCTATTACAGTCTGAATTTTTATCATAATGTAGAAATTTAATACCTCCAAAAAGAAACTCTATACATATATTCAATGATCATACATTCATATTAATCTGATCAAATATTATATATGACTAGCCGTATGCGGATTCAATATGCGACCATGCATGATTTAACATATGATCATATATAATTCCACATATGATCACATATGCGCTGAAAAAAAAATTAACTTGATTAAAAAAAAAATTTTTGAACTAAAAAATTTTTCTTGAATCAAGCTAATTTTTTTTAGTGTAATGACACATAATTTCACACATGACCACGCATGATCATAAATAATTCCACATGTGATCATATATATCACATATGATTTTATGCATAAAACCAAAGTAGTGATTGATCTCAATATGTGATCACTATTGATGTATATTCATATATGATATGATATATGATTATGTTTAGTTTTATGTAATCATGTCTATGTACATATGAACATATGAGCCATGAAAAATTCAAAACTAGAAATTACTCTACAAAATGACATATTATTCCACCCGAGGTCATGCATGATTCCATATGTAATACGTTATATCATAAAGCTCAATTCTTCGCGATTACAACTGTGCATATGAACATTTATGACAAAAAATCCTCATGATGCGTTTTTATACATTATATGTGACTCTACATATAAACATGCATGATCATTGATCATATTTAATATCATGTAAAAATCCAAAATACTGATTAAACAAATGTGGTTTTAAATAATCATGCACGCTGATGTATGATGTGATGTTATAATTATGTCTAGTTCTTTATAATCATGTCTATGTACATATGAACATATAAAACATAAAAAATTAAAATTTAGAATTTACTCAAAAAAACATATGTACGATTTTACATGCAGTCATGCATGATTCTATATGTAATGACATGTATTATTTGGCTTAATTCTTCGTAACTATCTCTGTATACATATGAACATATATGACAGAAAATTCTAAATCATGCGTTTTTATGGAACATTATACGTTATTCGACAATATCATGCGTGATCATGCAGAATTTTACACATGGTCATGCATGACTACACATAATTTCAGCTATAAAACCCAAAATAAAGATTGAATTTTATATTATATATTCTTCTTCATCATCATCAAGTATTTAAAATGTGATCAATGCTCAATAATTTCCGATACCACTCCGGTTATCGATAAGTACCACTTCAGTTCCAATATTCTCTTTGATTACATAATACTTGGAGGATTTTAGATTGCGTAATATAATTCATACTATTTTAGACTCATTACACTCTTGTGCATAAAATAAAACGCTACTGCGTTAATGTCATTGTTAGTACAATCAACAGATAAATATTATTAATTAACCATTATTAGGCTATTAATTTATTCATTTATAATAAACACTATATTCATAATATCAAACATGATCGTATAACCGTGTTTACATAATATAATAATTTAATGACATAGTCGCATGAATTGTTCCTCCAAAAATTAATTAATATATATTTGTCTTTAATTTTTGCCATAAAACCTTTTATTCCTCAAAGATATCACAAACTATGATAAAATTATTTAAGTACTCGCATTTCCCAGCACAATTATAAATTATAATTATTAATAACCCGGATGAAAAGGCATTAATTAACAGTATTTCATTGAGTTAATAACTGTCCTCGTAAAATGGAGAAAAATTTAATCTCCAGCCAGGGAATTTCGATCGCCACCCCCAATACTCTTATACTAGCTACCACACTATCATGTTTTTACAATTAATTTACACGAAAATTCCCGTGACAATCTAGGAATTATAAACTCCCCTGGGAACTGATATGTTGAATATTGAGCGATCTAGCATTGACTCTAAAGTGCCTTTATATATTTATATTGCTCATTATTATTAATAATTAATTAATTGATCGTTCGGTTATAAAAAAACTAATTTCATACAATACAGTATAATATAATATATTATATCAACAAATAATAAACATGTTTGTTTCTCACTCAGATGAATTGGCTGAAAGAGGAGGGCTTCGGTGGTATTATGATTTGGTCCGTGGACATGGATGATTTCCGCGGAAGCTGTGGCGCGGGCAAGTACCCTTTGATAAGCGCAATGAAAAATGAATTATTAAACTACTCAGTAAAACTGGAGTACGAGGGCCCTTACGAGACCTCGACTCGCAACGGAAAGTACACCACCAAAGACCGTAAGCAACCTTTCGTTAATTATTAAAAACCATTTTCACAACTCGTCTCATCGACGCACAATTATTATTGTTACAAGTTTCAGTATAACGTATAATGCTTTAATATAATTGGAAAATTTTTATGAATGGAATGTTGTTTTTGGAATTCAATTTTTTTTTCTTTTTTTATTTAAAATATTTTTTAATATTTTATTTCAAATAAGGCAAAAGTTTATTATTTTGAGTTACACACTAATAGAAAAACTTTAATAATTATATTTTTGATTCAAGAAAACTATTAGGAAGAAAATCGGTTGTCACGTTGAAAAAAAATTGATTCTCTTTCATTGAAAAAAAAAAACTTCTGTCAAGAAACTTTTCTTTACAAAAGAACATATATTCCTGACAGTTATCAAATAAAGCAATTCGTATGTTTACTTATAAAAACAAGGAAAAATATTGAAATTTTTTTGTCAATAAATTAATAAAAATTTTAATAGCTCACTTTAATAAATTCATAAGCGAAAAAATTCTTATCTAAACAATATTTTATAGTTTTTGAGTTTTTTGTGTCAGATAATTATATCTTTGGTTTATAATTAATGTCACTTGATTCAAACGAATATTATTTTCGATCTATAAGATCACATTATATATATTTAATTCAAGAACGATTATTTAGATTAAAAATAATTTCAGTATGTCCTGTAAAGTATAAAGAATTTTTTTTTATGACAGAATGTCGCAAAAATCCGACAATATTTGTTTTCACAGAATTCTTGAAATAAGTTGGTAATAATTTAAGCCAAAAGCTCCAGGTTTCTATCCCATAAGCTGTAAATTAATTTATTATCTGAGGAATGTCGAGGAACAGGAAATACTTCTGCATCCTCGGGCGATCTATGAAAATACAATGATAACTATTATAAAATTCTTTACATCGACAAAAATAATTCTATGTTATGGTGGTACATGATATTTGACGATCAATTTATAATTATTTTTATAATAATTTGATTGTAATAATTTTATTATCATTATTATATTGTAAAGAATTTTTAATAAATTATCATTGTATTTTCAGAGATCGCCTGAGGAAGCAGAAATATATCTGCGAAATGTCGCATAAAATAATAAGGTGTATTAACTAACTTTCCTGTTCCTCTACATTGCGCGTATTAAAAGTTAATTTTAAATCAATATTATCGCGTATATCAACCCTCGAGAAATAAATTTTTGAACAAAGTATGTAAGGGGCCATTCATTAATTACGTAAGGATATTGAGAGGGAGGGGGGGTGAAGAAAATCTCTACATGTCCTTATGTTGGGGGAGAGGAGGGTGAAATTAATTTTTACGTAATATTTCGTGAATCAAAATTCAATATTAAAAAAACCTAATTTCATTTTAGATTCCAAATAGTTTTCTTATTTTTAAAGTGTACAGTCAAATTTTTATTTTATTCAAATAATTTTTATTGCTTATTGAAAAAAAAAAATAGCTTATTAAAATTTCATATGTTTTTATTGTTATCCATGTTTGGTTGACCTGTTAGTTTTAGTGAAACTGATCCTTTCCTAAAATAACCGTTTATTATTTAGAAGATCAAGATATAGAATCTTACGTAAGAAAGGAGAAGGAGGGTTCAAGAAATCTTACGTATACTTACATGGGGGTAGGGGAGGGGGGGTCAAAAGTCACCAAAATTATCCTTACGTAATTAATGAATGGCCCCTAACCTTCTCTCGATAATTTTCTGCTCATTCAACAGTTTTAACAAATTAATTCAAGAATTAATTTCTTAAATTAAGAAAACTAAATTTCTTGAAACAAAAGTAAAATTTTCAAGACAATATTTTTTTTTTTGAACCAAGTAATTTTTTTAGTGCAAGATTTAATGTAAAACCAAACTTTATAATGAGTTTCATTCGCGTAGTAGCAAGTCCCATAAGTTATTGACTTTCAATAAATAATTAAAAGTTGGTGATTGCAAATTATAAAATTTAGTAGTACATATTTCTTGAATCTTCAAAAAATAATTAGCCTTGAGACTGTAGTGATAAACTTTGCCTGTCAATGGAGTAAATCAATAATTGGTATGAAATTTATGAATTCCAAAAACAATGTCCCATCAATTTTCGGTTTCCCAAAACAAAATAAAACTCGTGAACATGACACATGACAATAAACGAGAACTTGAATGTTATTTTCAGCTAACGAGGTAACTTGTGACGAAGAGGATAATCACATATCGTATCACCCCGACAAAAACGACTGCACAATGTACTACATGTGCGAGGGCGAACGTAAACATCACATGCCGTGTCCGGTAAATTTAGTTTTCAACCCGAATGAAAATGTCTGTGACTGGCCGGAAAATGTCGAAGGCTGTCTTCAACACACGCCAGCGCCGCCTGCCGCCTAAATATAATCTATTCCTCAATTTATTTTCCTTCTCTCCTTTCCTTTCCTTTCCGTTCCTTTCAACTCTTCCCTTCTGACACTTTTTTTATTCCTCAGAGCACACCTCGCGCTCACTTTCCTGCAAGTTTCCAAGTTTGTATAAAAGCAAAAAATTAATAATAGGGTATGAAGAAAAAGGGGAAATAAATACTAAAATATAAAATGAAATATAATAAAATAAAAAGAAGTACTTTAACAAGCTGCGTCACTATGTAAATTTAAGCATCTGTCAGCGTCGACTCTACCTGTCACTTTTTGTTGACACCAGCAACTAACTAGAGCTGTGTCTTCTGTCTGATGTCTTGTGTCTTTATAGCTACAGAGATACTTTTATTTATTTATTTCTGTCAGCACTCAGTACTTTCCGGCTTTATTATTTAATTTATTATTTCCGCGTTCGTAATTAAAAGAAATTGCGCACTGAAAAAAATTTTAGTAAATATTACTACTGCACTGACTAGTAACATCATGCGTACTTATGAGATTACTAATCGAGTGGTGTAACATAAGTTGCAATATCATTTACAACACTAACTAGTAAAAATTACTCCATGATAAATTATGACTGTAACTTTTACTACTACACAATATAGTTCAATTTTTCTGCTTTCAATTATTTTATTGAATGGCATTTATTAGATTTCATTATTTTTTGTTAAAGTTTAAGTTTGGATGATTAAAATATATCATATGTATCACGTATTTAGAGTCAAAATTTTTCTCAATTGAGCGACAATTAAATAAAAACAGATGACGAATTAAAAATATTACGTGTCCTAAATTTCTTAAACTAACTTTCAATTAGTAAATATGGATATTTTTTCAATCACGTTAATAAGTAATTAGACTGATCCATATTTTTATCGGTTGGTTGAATGTACACGGAAAAAAGTAAACTGTAATATTCACTCGGGTTCCGGTTAATTTTTATAGTTTCAAATAGTAAAACAGACATCGGGGTGGCAAAAATATAAATATTACAGAATTTAATGTAGAAAATATAAAAGCTACAATTTATAACTTAATATCCAAAATAAGTGATTAGTAGTTGTCACTATAGTAAATAACGACTCTTTCATCTTAAAAAATTACAGTTTCAAACAGTAAAAATTGCCATTTCAATATATAGTCCATATTATGAGGAGAAGGGGAACTCAGATGAAAGAGAAGGGGGTCTCACTCTGGGAGAATTTAACATTTGAAACAGTAAAAATTATACTTTTAAAATATACATTTTACCAGTCCAAGCAAGTCAATAATTACAGTTTGATTTTTAACGTTGGGTTTAAAATTTACCATTTTACTTTGTAAATATTGACGTTGCTTGTATTAGAAATTTACTAACTTTATTTTATACTTTTTACATATCTTAAGATCATTTTTTAGATACGAAATGATAAATATCAAAGTCTGAATTCTTAATTATTATACTTTAACATTTTAGACATTCACATAGCGAATATTACTGTTTGAAATAGTATTTTCTTTCATGTAAAGAGTAAATTGTAACGTTTAAATGGTAAATATTATAAAGTGAATAGTAAAATCACGATTTTACCGTTTGAAATAGTAATTTTTAGCAGTTGATCATTACTTATTATAAATTGACTATTATTTATTATAGTTTACTTTTTTCCGTGTAGTCGAGCTGGAGTGGCAGCTTTGAAAATTTCAAATATTTATAATTTATTTTTCATTAACTCGTAACTAATTTTTCCATACTAAAATACAATGATATAAGACAGCGAAATAACAAAGTTTTCAGTATTACTACGATTGCGTCTTTAAATACCACACGGTGTAGTAAACCAATTTTAAAATGGCATTAATGTTTTTCTCTTCACTGAATTTACTTCAAAATGGAGTCAATCGTACTTACAATGTACTATTATATCGTTTACGACAAAAATAGTATGGATACAAGTAAATATAAATTTGTGTAGTAATAGGAACAACAGAAGTTGTTTATTGTACACCAATCATAAGTTATCGTACTACATATTTAAACTTTATCATGGTAGTAAATAAAAGTACTGCTGGGGCTGAATACTCGAATTGTCACTTATGCTGGCACGTATATTGATGCAATAGCCTCAAATTGTAGTAAAATTTTAGTAGTTTAGTGTTGTAAATGTTACACAACTTTTTTTCGAGCAGCAATATGTAACGAAGTAATACTCGAATGACGAGTACGAATAAAAAGTAAGATCGTTGTATTAACAGTTGTATAAAAATTGAAGAAAGTATTATACTATTATTATGTTATATTACCTTAATGCGATGCGATCAGACGTAGAAGCAGAAACACTAGGTAGAGTTGATGCTGAATCTGATGAGAAAAAGGAGGAAAAACAAGAGTCGCTTGGGTAATGGCGGTCGTGAGAGGTGTCCGGGGCTCAAGGCGGACGCTTGGCAAGCAGTGTGAGGCGTCCCAAGGGTAAGAAGCACTCGATCTGACGAGTAAGACGGGGTGGTTTCCGTACAGACTGCTCGTCCAGCGAGGCTACGAAGTTGTCGTGCATCTGACTGGGAGGCTGTGTGAATTTGCCGGGCCTCACGGAGCCATCGACGTAACCAGAGACTTAGCCATGCGATCTCGCAATCACACTCCAGGGGATTCCCCGACACCTGAAGACCACCTGGAGAATTTCAAATCCTATAAATATATATTATATACTCACCTAAGGACGTTTTCACACTACTTCTAACATAACTAAAAAGCAATAATATCTTTTATTGTTATTTTTTTTATTTTTATTATTATTATTATACTATCTTGTATACCGACTCTTTTATACACATAGGTTAGTTTTATTTTATATACTTTACATTTATCGGTGATATTGAAGGTACCAGACGTCTAACAATTTTTTTTTTTCAACAAAAAAATTATTTTTCAAAAAAACAAATGTGTTCAAGAAAATTTTTTTATAAATTTTCCCAAATTAAAATACAGTTTATTTTAGGACTAAAAAATTGTCAGATTTCTAATTCTTTCAGTATCATTTCTTTATTTTTATGTTATATTATTTTATTTATATAAAATTTTTAGGGCGAAATTCTTTTTTTAGCTCGAAAATTATTTAAATTTGCGATACGGAAAGCAGCGGACATTCAAATTTTTAAGAGCAAAAATTTTATAATTATTATGAATAATAACAATATTAAATGTTTTTATATTATGAAAAAATTTTCAGTGTTGGCTACTTTCAGTATTGATTATTCTATTTATTATTTTAATTTACTCATTAAATTCCAAATAATAAAAAAATTATTTATGAAAATTGGAGAGCTAAAGTAATTAAGAGCGTATGATAAAGTATTAAATTGAGAGTGACAAAACACGATTTTTAATTACGAATTTAAAAATGTATTTGATGTATATAGTAAATATATATGAATCGAAATTTTTTTAAACGATCATAATTATTTATTTTGTCATCAAAAAAATTAGACAAATATTTTTTTTTCTAATTAATAAAATATTTCATTTCATTACTAAATCATCTAACATCTCTAATAAAAATCTTAATAATTTCACTGATTGGAATAAGTAGGGATATTTTTTAGATTTTAAATTTTAAATAAATTAAAATATATCCAAAAAAAAGAAAACGTTAAAAATCTTTAAAATTATATTAAAAAATCTTGAATTGAAAATAAATTTTTTTTTTAATAATTCATCTTCAAATTACTAAAAAAGCATGGTTTATTTTCCAAAAAAAAAAAATAGATCAAACATTTTCTGTCACCGTATAAAAATAAAATAAAATGAAAATTACCGAAAACTTAAAAAAACTTAAAATCGAGTGACGTAAATAAAAATAGTGGTAAATTAATTTTATTTCGATACTAAAAATATAAATTGGAATTAAGACTAATAAATGTAAAAATCCAAATTAGAGATTAAAGGTAAACATACATATATATTATAAAATAACATTTGTACGAGTAAAAACAAATTAAAATGTAAATGACTATTGAATACGAATAATTGTACAGTAAAAAAGTATAAAAAGGTTGTCATGCTGATGCGAACGAATAAAAATAAAAATCATGGAAAAAAAGAGAAATAAAATGTTTGAAAATGCATAATGGATGTGTAGATGTGTACGTATGATAAATTGTAAAATAAGTATTAATATGTAGAAGGTAAAGTTTGTTTAATAGTTATAGTTACCGGCAACGAGATTCGTGCCAACAGTTTCCCATGAGAGATTGCCGTAGATGACTGAAGGGCTGAGCTCGTTGATATGGTTGTTGCGTAAATCAAGTGTAAGCTGGGACATGGTACGTGCCAGTGATAAAAATATATCCGATTGGAAGCGTCTTACGTGGGTGTCCTTGATTCTGAGAATAAGCTTCCCCCCTTGTATGGTCAAAAATGCTTCGGAGGAAATCGCCTCAAGCTCTTGACCCGTTATCGTAAGCTCCCTCAGTCGTTTTGTAAAAGTATTATGTATCTGCGTCGAGAGGACTTTCTCTGTTACTTCTATCTCCACTGTACGTAGAGGTAATCCACTTAAAACTCGTTGTAAATTAAAATTATCAACCAAAGGCCACGTCTGGATGCTCAGTTCTTTCAAGTACTTTAAGTAACGCAAACAATCATTGTCGATAAATTTAATACGACGCAATTTACGTAATACCAGGCTCTCCAAACGCGGATACCCGTAGAAAGTCTCCTTCTCCAGAGCCTGAAACAACGTTTAAGAAATAAAAATATAGCACACACACATACACACTATCACAAATTGATTTTACGAAATGGGAAATGGGATACTTAAAAACTTTTGTACAAACAATCTAGTTCGCCCCAGTCTTTTGCCTTTTTTTCTTTCCTACTCTGTTTAATTAAAATTATACTTGGTAATTCTTTTAAGTTTACGAGTTATAGAGTATTTAATTTCTCAATGCTCGCCTCAAGTGTGCAAGACATAGGACAATTTATTTTTTAAATTGCTTTCCAATTATTCAAATACACTACTCGCTAAAATTGGTGCTTTGGGAAAACAAAATAACGCAAACTTCATGGAATGCAACTCTGCGAAAAATTGTCGTAAAGTGGAAAATGGAGACAAAAGAGAGAAAGCTATTAGGAAGATTACAGAAGAAATAGTCTTTTGTACAAGTTTTTTCTGAAAGCCAAGCAGAATTAATAAATATATTTTTCCAGTTGTGTTTTGTGACTTTTACACGGTCAAATTTGTGGAAAAATTTTTTAGGGTTTTTAATCAATTTTTTTAATTAACTATGAGAAATATAAAAAAAATATGAGAACTTTTTTTTTAGAAAATTTTATCGATAGTGTTTTTTGGGAGTTTTTTTATATAGCGCTCTTTACTGTCTCAAGCATTTTATACATTTTTGAAATAAATTATTTTCATATGGGAAAAAAGCGAATTTTTTTTTTAATTGCATTTGAAAGTCTGAAAAACACACACAGATAAATTAATATTTCAATCTTTTATAAAATAAATCAATTTTCATCATAAAATAATTTTCTTAACCCGTAGTGGTCACACTTCTTAAAAATAACGTAGTGGTCATACTGGGTCTAGTTGACTTCATGCACGGAAAAAATTGTTGCTACTTGCGTTCTTTTCAATATTTTCACTCGAGCCGTACATGAGAGTAATTCCTATTACTTCTGTTGAATAACTCAATAATTTTTTAATTTTTTTTTAACTGTTCAATCATTAAAAAAAAATGCGAGAGTCTAATTTCGGAAAATTTGACTTTTTTTTACAAAAACTTCATTTTTTAAGATAAATAAAAATGCTCTCCGGGGTTTCCGTACAAAACAAATTTTGGTTCATGGTGAATTTCCGGATGAACTTCAGATTGTGAAACAAACATGAATTTCATAATGAATTTCACGGCGAATTCCAGCTGAATTTCATGATGAATTTGAAACAAATTGTATATGAAACTTAATTTTTTTAATCTATAAAAAAATATTCGTAGTCAATTATTTCGGAATTTTTAGTTTAATTTATACTGACTTATAATTTACGATTCTTAAACTTCTATCTGGATAAATTTTTTGAAGTAAAAGAACACAAAATGCAAAATAATATTTTGAAATTTATCATGAAATTCAGCTGGAATTCGCCGTGAAATTCATTATGAAATTTATATTTGTTTCACAATCTGAAGTTCATCCGGAAATTCATCATGAACCAAAATTTTTTTTGTACGGCTACTCTGGATATCGCATACTTTGAAAAAAAGTAATGTCATGTTGAGCTTTTCAAAACGTATATATTTATTTGTACAATTAAAATCATAAATTTCCATGAATCTCAAAAAATCTCCAAACAATAATAAAGGGTACCACAGATACCATTTTGAATGATATCTTCGAAGCAAGAGCAACTCAATAATTGCCTGGGGTCATCTAGATCCTTAATGACCACTACGGGTTAAGTAGGGTAGGGCGGGGCTAGTTGATCACTTTTTGATTCGACCTTCCATAACTTTAAGATGATGTATCGGATTTAATCAAGTCATGTACTGTTAGGTTCGTAATTTAGTCTTCTTCAAAAGGTCTAGCGACACAAAAACGATCTGAGTCCAAATTTTCAAGTTATTCCCGGAAATACGCGAGCGCTCCAAATTGCTCAACGTGCCCCACTAGTGAGGCTAGTTGAGCATGGGTACGAGGCTAGTTGTGCAAATGGTTAAAATAGACGAAATTACTGTATAGAATGATATGAAAACAAAATAAAATTATAATTAACAAACAAATATTTAATTTACTATAATTCTACATACGTATGATTATGATTATAATAATAATTATAAACATAAAAATATTAATTATAATTATGTTATCTATTTATTAATATAATATCAATATGAGTTATTTTAATTTTTACACATCATAATAAATCACTACATGTACAAATCAATTGATAATTATTAATTTAGTAAAGAAAAATTTCATTTTTCAATATTGAAAATCTAGTAGGGCTGGTTTAACATGCAGTTAGCGCCTTGCTCAACTAGCCCCAATTGAGGCAACAAAATAAAAGTTAGGTTATAAAAAAATGATAAGAATTAAAAATAAACAATCATATATAATCGAAAGGGCAAACATTAAGTCATCTTTGAATACTTTCGTGATCACGAAATAGCATTTTTAAAAGAGTGTAGGAGAAGAATTCTAAAAACCTGTTTTTTTTTTTTGACGCAAAAAAAAAGAAAACGTTTTGTCAGTTAGTCTAAACATCGGACGGCAGTTGACTTTCGCGCGATGTGTTCTCCTCTCGTAACCCTTTCTTTTCACCATTTACACTTTTGTTGTAAGTTGCTTAGTTTTTGAGATATTTCGATTGCACAACTTGCCCCTATGATCAACTAGCCCCGCCCTACCCTATGCATAATTTTTTTTTATCTATTCTTAACAATTGAACCTCTCATAGATTAATCAAATAAAACTTTAATTATACCTCTGCTCCCTCCAAATCATGACTCTTCAGCAATTTCCGAAATTAACTCACCGATCTTGTTTTATGTTTCTTAACTATTAATTTCTACATAGAATGAATAAGTCACCGATTATTGTTAGTAAGAACTTTAGAGAAGCTATTTATTCTCCAGACAATATTACATATAGTATTCAAGGAATACATAATCACCAAATAAACTAGACCACAAAACAACTACTAATAAATTCATAAAGATTGAATGCATTAATCATCAATAAGAACAAGATTTTATAGACCACCGCATCGTGACACTATTTTTCAAAGCAAACACCAACGTCTTCTGTACGAAGAATAATTACTGTAATTAATTAAACCCTCTGGACATGCACATAACCCAGTGAATCCGTAGTATTAATTATTATTAGCTGATGATATTGCGTCGTTAGTATATTGTACGTTGCTTAAGGGCGAGAGATTACTCTGGGTGGCTCAAGTATGTGCTTACCTTTATAATCTTGGCTTTGACCATAATCAATAACCACTAACTCTAATTACTGCTTGCAAGCTCTAGTCAAGTTAGAAGTTTCTTTTAGTTCAGGAATGCTTGACAAAAATTTTGATATTTTGTTAATTCGACTCTTGATCCAGTAAGTCAAGTTTCTCCGATTAATAAATCTAATTTTAAATGATTTAATCCATGCAAAGTGTGTATCTATGTTAATTAACTCAAATTGTTTCAAATTATTTTTAATCAATTAAAATTAGATTTCTTAATCAGGGTTTATAAATAATTTTGATTAATAACAGAGGTATAATTAAGAGTCACATTCATTTTAATTGTTAATAATGGGCAATATTTTTTTAGTAAAACATTAAATAAAAATTTATGATGCAATAAAAAGTAATTTAATAAATTTTTATTATCAATGGGAGCAAATTAATAGCTAAATTTTTATTAATATAAATATCGGATAAAAAACAAATTATCAATTGAATTTTTTCAATATACGAAAAATAAAACTTATTGATTTGAATACTCGTTCACTAAATAAGATACGATGGTAAGTTGTAAAAAGTTAACATTCGATACTTTGGAATTTTATTTAATAGTTGATAAATTATTTATGTTTGTGTCATGCTAATAAACTACACTAGTGAGTATTTAATAACATTGCGTGGAAAAAATAAAAAAATTTAGATATTCGCTTTTTCTCGAAAGGGTTAAAAATAAAAGTGGTTTAATTTTTAAAAAATTGAACTGGATGAAGAGTTTTGGATCTTAAAATTTCTCCAATTTAAATTTTAGTACATGGAAAAAAATAGTTACTGCAACATGATACAGTTTTGTGATAATGACAGGATAAAATCATGTTAATACACCATGATTATCATGTTGCAGTAACAGAATAAAATTATTATAAAATCTGTCATACTGCAAAAAAAGATATTTTCAAAATCTGAATTTTTTTATCCTGACAAAAAATTTTTGAATTACTTTTATCTCAGTTTTGATTTTTCACGCAAGCGGTTACTATTATTTCAGATAATAATAGTAATAATCATTAAAAATAAACGATAGTTATAATTACCGTAACCTTCTAAGTGTAAAGAAGACTTGAAAATAAAAAAAAGTCAGCTTTTTGGCGCCAACTCAATATTTATCCAAATTGAACTTGTAATTAAAATTATTTTTTTTGACTTTATTGTCTCTACCAATGGAATAGTTACATGATTAATATAAAGTCCCGTTACCAATAAAATAAAAAAATTAGAAAAACGGTTCACCCTAAAGGCCATCCCTGCAACTTCCCGCTCATTTTGTATTTAAACGCTTCAAACTACACATTACGTTTTTGAGCTCTTCGATCTCAAAAATATTATTTTTGTGTCAATTTGAGCTCTTCGAGCTCAAAACTCTAATAGCAGTTTAAAGACACAATTTTTTTAATTTTCAAACGGCAATAACTTTTGAATGAATGAACCGATTTTCACGCGGTTGGCGGCAATCGACGCAGTTTTTGAAGCTCCATGAAAAATTTTCAAGTTTAAATCTAGCTGATTAGTTTTTGAGACCGATTGGTTCAGCCAATTCGGAGATATTTAAAAAAAATAAAAAAAAACAACTTTTTTTTCACTTTTTTTGCATTTTCTTGAAATCTACCGGTCCGAATCGGTTCAAATTTTCAGGAAATCTAAGTTTAGTGAAGCCCTTTCAAATGACACCAACCGCGATGAAATCGGTCGAGTCGTTCAAAAGTTACAAGAGGTTTACATACATACACACACACACACACACACACACACACACACACACACACACACACACACACACACACACACACACACACACACACACAAAAATTTTTGTTTTTAAATAAATCGACTTTTTTTTTTCTGTTTTTTTTAAGTAAAAGATAAACGATTGATTTTTCAATTTTTATATTTTTTTAACGATTACTTAAAACAAATACATTGGTTCTAACAAGATTGAGCTTTATTGAAATACACTGAGAAAAAAAATTACTTTTATTAAGAAAATTTTTTTGATACAAGAATTTATGTTTTTGAAAATTTTCAAGAATATATATTCTTAGCTCAAGAAATTGTAAAATTAATTGAAATAATTTTTACTTAATTTAAATAAAGCTATTCTTTTGTTGATCTATTATCCAAAGATAAATATTGATGTTTTTCTCTTCAGAAATTAATAATTAATAGGAATAGAATATTTGATCGTCAGCGAGTTTCTTGAGCCAAGAAATTGTTAATTGAGCAAAAGTATTTTTTTTTCTCAGTGTATTCTTGAAACAAATGAATTATTTAAAATGTCGAGATTAAAAAATCGTGTAAAAAATCATTATATTGTTGCGAACAAAAAAAATGCTCTGTTAGAATTGTAGCGCTTTTTCATTTGTTACACTTTGCTAAACTCATGCGCAGATATTGGAGCTCTTTAACCTGCGTTGACTCCACAAATTTTTCTCGACATAAAATATTATTGTTTTGATTATAATCATCGATTTTTCATACATCAATTGAAGAGTTATCGTGAATCGTCGATCTAAAAATGGGTTTTATAGTAAACAGAGTTGCGCTTTTCGCGGACATTTTGCAATAGAGAGTCCACAGAGGAGCAGAGTTTACTTAATTAGAGCAATAACGGTAAAGTTGTAACAGCAAACTGCTTCATCAGCTGATCAATTAAAGGATAGGTTTTGAATGCGTTTACCCACTTAAGGCCTATACAATCGACTACAATGCAGCCTCTCTGTCCTGAATCCTCTATCTGCGTGCATTTAAATGTCTATTATTAAGCACTACACAATTAGATTTCGACAATTGGTCTCTCTTTGCCTCAGGTATTTACCTTTACCTTTACCTTTGCTTGTGTGTGGATAAGTAGCAAGGGACTGGGGGCTAGGAAGGAATATTGTTTTAGTATTATATTAAACTAGATGGTTTGATTAAGCAAACGAGAATGTTTGCAGAATGTCGGAAGAGCTGAACCTGTAGCATTCTTGAGACCGATAATGTCGACGGTATCTTATCTCACAAAACCGGTAGAACAATATTTTTAAACCGGGATGGGTTTCCGAGCAGATAAACCCAGTGAGTATTTTAGAACAGAACCGCAGCGTCCGCTTTCAAAGCGACCTTCGGAGGACCGAGGGTGGAGTTGAGGGTCAGCTAGAAACGTCGAGGGATTAGTACAGAGAGTAAGGGCGCATTATAGCCAACCGAGTTTAACTAAAACTTTCCTTAGGATCACGTGGTCGTTTTATAAGTGACTCCAGCGTACCCGCTCGATTTAATAAGGAAATTTCCAATAAACTTTAATAATTACCAATGATAGTTTCGAAATAGAATTAACGTATTTACTTCACGCAGTAATTAACAGTCCAGATGATCCTTTGAGTACCGGTGACAATTTTTTAACTCACTTATTTTAATTAAAATCATTGTATTGTTTAATTGTTGATTTTTTGGGATTTATCTTTTTAATCGTGAATAGTAGAGGATTATGCGCACAAATCATATTTCAATTTATTGTGTTGGTAATATATTTCTATTTGGATTATTAATGTTCATCATATTTACTACAGTAAGTCGTTAATCATTTTTAGTGTTATTTTTTTACTATTAGATCGTAAATTGTTAAGTACTTTTTCATCTGTGTTTCGTTATTATTATTATTTAACTATACAGAAAAAATTTTTTGGAGTAAGAAGAAATTTTCTTAAGACAAATCAATTTTACTTCAATCAAGAGAATTTTAGTGTTCTTAAATGTATTTTGTTGAGTCAAGAAAATTTGTTCTCTATAAAAAAGAATTTTTCTTTTCTGTGCACACATTTAGATATGATAAAAATTTTTATAGTGTATAGAAAATACTCATACTTAAATTTAAGCTCACTTTTAAAAATTTTGAATTGTTATATTTATAGACAAAATACTAGGTGATAAATTTAAAAAAAACTTAAGATAATAAAACTTAATATTATTGACTTTCAATTGTATTTTTCTTCTAAATTCAATTTTTAAAATTTAACAATAAGTGTAATTAAAGTATAAATACTTTACAATTGTTATTTGTTGTCAATTGATTTTTCAAAGAAATAAATTGAAAATCTGAATTACTACATAAATATTCATGCTCTGTCTGATATTTAAAAATTTGGTTTCTAATTTGAAAAAAATAAATTTTTAAGGTATTACCCTCGCGACATATAGTGCGAGTAAATTAGGGTATAGTTTAGGATATTTTTGTCTTTCTCACTTGCTATTACTTACTCACTTCTACTCATGGTTATTTTTGAATAATACAGTTATTTTTTAATAATATTTAAAAATCTAGATGGTAAAAATCAATGAAAGTTTGAAAAAAACAAATAATAGCTGTTTTTTAATAGTAGTTTAGTTTTTTATGAAAATCTTAAAAAAAGTTTCTTAGTTATAATAAAATATACGAGTAAAATTTTCGGTATCCCGTATATCACAGTGTATAACCTCCTCTAAAAATTCGAACTTTGAAATTAAATATCTCTGAAACTAGATAGTCAAAAAATTTCAATTTGCGTCAATCGATGCAGAATTATATGAATATTAATCTGCCAAAATTTAAAAAAATTCCTAAGAAAACGCATCTGGCGAGGGTAATACCTTAAGGACGTTCATAGAAAAGAAAAAGACACTCATAGGTTATGGCTATTGGTTTCTTTCTCACGCACTAGTGCTGCCTCTCTTTACAGTCAATATCGAAAATCACAAATATTTTTTATAAAAAAATGAATACCGCTCGTTTATGTTATTTTTGATAAAAAATACTTGTTATATCTTCAATTAATAATTCTCAGCTCTTTAAAACAATCCTAAGAAAATTACGATTGATACTTAATGAAACGTTCGCTTGAACATCGGTAAAATGTACAAATTTTAAATGATAATATTTCAAAATTTAGTGCCGCAAGGATTATTTAAAAAAATTCCTGCATATAGAGGATACTTATGAGTATAAGTACTCAAAATTTCAAAAAAATTTTAAGAAATTAAAATAAAATCCTTTCGATCAAGTAATAATTCTGTTAAAATTAGTTTTAATAATTTATTAAATTCACTCACTTGAGTCGTTTTCATTCGACTCGCCAAACAAAAAATAATTTAGTTTGAAAAATTTTATAGCTATGCCGATAATATTAAAAAAAAACTCGATTGTTAAACCATCATTCGATTATTGGATAATAAGAAATATCATTTTTTGGACTGTAATAAATTTAACGTAACTGGTAAAATTTACGTACGTCTAAAATTTTGAAAATTTTCGTATATTTTTAAAAGTAGCAATACTTACTTATTTTCTATGAAGTGGACAATTTAATTTCTAAGTATTCTGATAAATCAGATAAACACGTGTAAGAGTGTCTATTTAATTAGATAACGAACTAATAATAGATTAATGTAAATAGACAAGCGTGATTTGGTACTGACCTCAATGGGGTTGTCCGATAGATCTAGGTGTCGTAGAATCCTTAGTCTGACGTCTGGGACGGCATTCAGGGAGTTGTTAACGAGGCTCAATTCTTTGAGGGAGGTCAGATACTGTACATTAGCTTGGTCAAGAACTTGAATGGCATTGAATGACAAGTCAAGAATATTGAGATTGCTCAGTGGTAAGACAGGAACTGTTTTCAGACCGCAATTAGCCATGTATAGCCGCTTCAAATCTGGTAGATAATGATACAGCTCTTTGAAGTTAGCTTGGATGTAATTTTTTGAGAGATTAAGACTCAGGAGTCTGTTGAGCGCGACAAAGGAATTGTCGGGCAATATTGTCAGACGATTATCCGCGAGATTTAAGTTAATAAGCTGAGAAACTGGGAATGCAGATGAATCCAAGTGTTCTATTAAATTTTCAGCTAAATTTAAGTCGCGCAGTGTGTAACCCACTTCGAGGAATGCTGCGGAAGGCACGATACTGATTCTATTAGAGCTTAAATCCAGTGTCTCGATACGTGTACCCTCGAACACGTCGCGGGATAACGATCTTATGTGATTTCCTGATAAATTCAGGATACGTAGATTACGTAGATTACGAAATTGCTCCGTAGATAATTGCGACAGTGAATTTCGGCTCAGATCCAATTCCTGTAAAAATGATGTCCCGTGGAACGTCTGCTTTCTTAATGTCGACAGTCGATTGTCTTGGAGGTTTAGTGTCTCCAGATGTTCCAATGCAAATGTGCCTGGAATAGTAATCATCTTATTTTATTTTATCCAATATAAATGATTGATAAAATATATTTTATACATGGCAAGACTATTTCAAATGGAATTAACTTTTACAACTCTGAAAGGACGAGAGGTGGTTGCTTCCAAACTCAACTTTAAAATATATATCCATTCTTTTTTAAGCATAAAATTAACGAATTACATGTAGACTAGAGTGACGGATATCATTTCGTTCGATTTTTTTTTTTAGACTTCTGGAATTAACTTTGCAGAAAATGCCATTCGTCGTCCGATTATTAGAGATAATTCAGTAAAATGTGCATTTTTATCCATGTCAATTTCACTTCAGTCTGCTATTTTCACTCTCTGATCATTATAAAAATTGAAACATTAATGTTTAAGTATACACTATCGTAATTCGATTCTATGGATTAAAATAGAGATTCACAAATTGTCAGTATTTTTGAAACTCTTTTTTTACATTTATATATTAACTCATAATTTCGGCCAAAAATGACGTTTAAAATATTCGAATACTTCGATTACAAATTTTAAAAATCTCATGCATCTTTAATTCACAAAAAAAAATGTTTAATCACGTTGAAATGCTTAGTTTTTTTTTTTTTTCACGTCCTTTATAAGCATTTGCATTCATTTTTCTGTATGATTCAAAATGCTATTTATTTAATAGAAATTGAATTGAATTGAATTGAATTTATTGATTTATGCCAAAGCCTTCACTGGCCAGATGGCAATAGAAAAATATACATTTTGTGAATACAATACATTTTTAAATTTTTTGATTTCAACATAATAATTATAACTTATATATAATTATACATAATAAGATATTAGAAGAAGTAATATTGCTTATATACTAATATTGAAGAAACAATTTAAGTGAAAATGAAAACTAATAGATTACAATATTTATGATTATGATTTTAAAGATTTTAATTTTAATAATTTTAGTGATTTAATAGTTTTACTGTATTTAATAATTTTAAAAATTTTAAAGATTTAACTGAAAATTTATTTTAGATTTAGATGTCTAGATTAAAAAGGTAATCATAAAGCTTATTTTTAAAAATTTCTATACTGGGAGCATTTATCACATCGTTTAATATGTATCAAAAATGCATAAAACTCATAAAAGCTAAATTAAATGCTATAATGTTATTCTTATAATTTTATTAATGTATAATTTTGTGTAAAAATGTTAATTTAATAAAAAAAAAAAAATTATTTTGCAAAATAAAAAATTTAAAGAAATTATTTTATTTTTTATTTTAACAATAAAAAAATCGTTTTTTCTACTTGGATTGATGAACAAGAAAAATTGGTATGACTGGGCTCAATTAATCCAAAATTCAATTGTTTCAATATCGATTTTCTAAACGCTCATTAATGGAATAATTATATCAATATCCGGTTTCAAGTTGAAAAACTTATTAATTACGTAAAATTGAATCCTTGAATAAAATATCACATATCACGGCAGAAATTTATATCCATTTACACGATTCATTTGACTCAAATCACATTTATTGAAACATAATTTGTATCTTCAATCTTTCATATCAATACAAAAATTGCTAAATTGAATATTAATTGGTGTAAAAAAAAATTTTGTAACTAAAATTTTTGTACAATTTTTGTTTTTATAATAATAAAATTTTATTCTCTGTGTTTTGAGGTAGAATACTACAACTACTGACAAAAGATGACAACAGCTATCTCTTCTACTTTAAGATAATCTCAAACCGTAAATACAGCCTAACCTAAAGTTCATTTTACTTTCAAGGATACTACTTTCATAGTTAACTCTATGAATAACGTGTTATGTATTTTGTAGTAATACTAAATCAAAAGTCCAACACACATTATGTTTTATTATTTGATATAATCCACTCTGAAAAAAAAATTTTCGGTTTTCACAGACTTTAGGAGCGGGTACCGAATGAAACTTAACTTGCAATTTGGTTAAAAAGCTCTTAAGAAGTTAATTTTAAAAAAGGTTGCAAATATTTCTTTAAAGGGAGATAAATTACCAATTAATCAATGAGTTATGGTTGTATCAACTAAAATCAAATTTTTATTTTCAGAGCTGAGTGATCATTAGGTAGTTTAATGTAACCGCTTTTTAGATCATGATTTTTAATGGGCACTTTAGTCAAGTGCTTAACTAGGATTATGCCTTCAATGCACCGGAGCATGAAAGCACCGCGTCAGAATGTTGCTTTAACACACACTGTGACACATATACAAACTTATCTATATGCAGTCATATATGTAGATATATACGTACTCATACTTTATCGTATGTACGCAAGCACATAAATACATGAATATACCTTACGTTTTAGAAATGTCACTTTGAAATAGAAATTACACTCGACTACCTTTATTCCATTTGTACACGCATATGTTAAATGTTGGTACATTCGTATCCAGAAACAGCAACAACAACTCGTAACTTGATTATCCTGCACTTCATTAAAAGCTTTTTCTTTTTCTTTTTCTTTTTCGTGTTCATTTTTTTTACATTTTTACAGCACTTACGGTGTCATAAAACCTATTGTGTAAGGTTAATAAAAAACTTACTGAATAAACCCGAGACATAAAACACAACAACTTGTGCAGTGAAAAAGTAATAAAACAAAGTATAAAAATATCATTTCGGAAAGTGGATACATTCAAGAAATTAATCATTTAAATTTGAAATTAGACAATGACCTTAAAACAATTTTAATGGATTTAATTAATATAATTGTATTTTTTTTTTTTTTTTTTCAATTAAAAATTGATATTTTTGAAATCCATTTTTTTATTTTTCTAAAAAAAATGTAATAATTAAAAGATAAATTATTTATGTAATTTGTATGAGTTGGAATATTTCGTAATCTACTTCTAAATTATGACCAAAAATTGATCTTTTTTCATAACACACACGGAAAAAAGTAAACTGTAATATTCACTCGGATTCCGGTTAATTTTTATAGTTTTAAACAGTAAAGCGGACATCGGGGTGGCAAAAATATAAATATTACAGAACTTAATGTAGAAAGTATAAAAGCCACAATTTATAATTTAATATCCAAAAAAAGTGATTAGTAGCTGTCACTATAGTAAATAACGACTCTTTCATCTTAAAAAATTACAGTTTCAAACAGTAAAAATTGCCATTTCAATATATAGTCCATATTATGAGGAGAAGGGGAACTCAGATGAAAGAGAAGGGGATCTCACTCTGGGAGAATTTAACATTTGAAACAGTAAAAATTATACTTTTAAAATATACATTTTACCAGTCCAAGCAAGTCAATAATTACAGTTTGATTTTTAACGTTGCGTTTAAAATTTACCATTTTACTTTGTAAATATTAATGTTGCTTGTATTAGAAATTTACTAACTTTATTTTATACTTTTGACATATCATAAGATCATTTTTTAGATACAAAATGATAAATATCAAAGTCTGAATTCTTAATTATTATACTTTAACATTTTAGACATTTACATAGCGAATATTACTGTTTAAAATAATATTTCTTTCCATGTAAAGAGTAAATTGTAACGTTTAAATTATAAATATTATAAAGTGAATAGTAAAATCACGATTTTACTGTTTGAAATGGTAATTTTTAGCAGTTGATCATTACTTATTATAAATCGACTGTTATTTGTTACAGTTTACTTTTTTCCGTGCACAGATGTAACAATAAAATTTTAAAAAACGTACCATATCATGCAACTAAGAACAAAACACAAAAAAAATTGTTTTAAAAACTCACCAGGATGAAGAGTAGTAAGATAATTGCCCCTCAAATCGAGAGTCCTCAAATTCGGCAACCCATCAAACGTGTCACTGGGTAGCGTAGTAATGTTGTTGAACCCCAGATCAATTTCCGTGAGATTGATTAGTCTGAACTCGGAATTAATAACCGAGATTGAATTGAAAGAGACATTTAGCGAGAATACTGATCCACCGCACTCAACAATAGCGTCGAGATCAAGAGTAGTTAAACCGTTAAATTCCAAATTTAGAAACCTGAGAGCTGACAATCGTCGAAACGCGGCCTTCTCCATAGCAGTTATTCGGTTGTAAGCCAGCGAAACAGTCACCAATTTCCCACAGTCTTCAACAGTCCCACTTGACAAATAACTCAATCGATTTCCTGTCAGATCAATCGTCCTCAGTTCCGTTAAATTTTTGAAGGGGTTAGCTGGTAGCTCTTCTAGGTAATTATACCCCATTTTGATGTCACGCAATTCCCCGTGAACTTGCGGCAAAAATAGGTTGTCCGGGAGATAATGCAATCGATTCGACTCCAAATTAATGTAACGGAGTTGGTTGAACGGATAGAGGACATCCGGTTCTAGTAAATGGAAATTGTTGTTGTCGAGGACCAGCCACTGCAAATTGGTTAGCGGAGACAACGCCGATTTTGGATAAATGTCTGTGGAAAAGGCGAAACTCAGCTCGAGCATTTCCAGGGTCTCTTCTGTTCCAGCGAACGCTTTGTCATCTAACTCGGTCAATTGATTGAATGACAAGCTGAGTTCTTTAAGCTTGTAAGCGCCCTTGAAAGTGTCGGCTTTTAGTTTTGACAGAGCATTGTTCCGTAAAAGGAGAACCTCGAGGTTGGTTGCCCACTCAAAGTCCCCAGGAAATACGTGGGTAATCTTGTTGTAACCCAAATTTAGATGCTGTAACCTTTTGCAAGGAGCGAGTGCTCCAACAGGCACTGCTGCTAAATTATTCGTCGCTAAAGACAAGACTCGTAAGTACCCACTGTATGATTCAAAAGTGTCACTGGTGATATTGTAAATATTATTATTAGATAGGTAGAGATAAGCGATCCTCGTGAGAGACGACAATGCACTTGGGATATTATGTAGATCGTTATTATCCAAATTTAGGTACTCCAAAGTATTTTCGAGACCGGTAAACGCTTCCTCATGGATGTAACTTATATTGTTTGATGACAGATGGAGCCGACGAGTTTCGAGAAACCGGAAAACGCCAGATGCTATTACTGACAACTTATTGTTCGACAAATTAAAATCTTTAACTATAACTTTTGATGTTGAATTTTTGTTTACGGTGTTACTAATGACAGATGTCGTGATAACTCGAATAGACTCTATTAAATTGTCACTCAGGTCTATCGATTCGAGGGAGTTACTTTTTAAGGATGAGGGTAACTCTAGTATTCTAATGAAGTTACTGCGCAGATACAACCAGCTCAGTGACTCTAAATTGCTAACACTCAGAGGGAAATGAGTTATCAAATTATTGTTCAAACTTAGTGTACGGATGTTTCGAGGCAGCGACTCTTCTGGCACTTGTTTTATATTATTATCGTCCAAATTGAGCGATATTAAATTTTTAAAGTGGGATAATACTCGCGGAAGCTCGGTTATGCTGTTATCGCCGAAATATCCGTTGGTCAATGTTTCTGATACGTGGCCCCAATCAACGTCCAGAGTTGTCAAGTGATTACTGAAAAAGTCAATAACGAAATGGATATAAATGTGTGTTTAATTAATCCGCTCTTACACCGAAGGGGCGGGGTTAAATCCCTACTGTCAATCCTGCTAACTTTTACCTTTCAGGGGATTTTAAGCTTAGTTTTAAAAGTTGTTGCCGGGTTTATTTTTTTTTTTCCTGACAGTGTGGTCAAGTGTTTTATCATTAAATAATTATAGCGCGTAATTGTTTTTAGTTTTTTCTGTACCTGCTTTTGGTACGCTGGCAAAAAATTGACTTTATTCAAAAGAAAAATAATCTTGAATCACGAAAATTATTAAAATTTCACTCTTACTTGGAAATGTTACATTTAAAAAATTCACAGGAAAATAAAACTCTTTGATAAAGATGGAAAATTTTTTATTTAAAAATTTACGAGTTCAACATAATACTATGCTATTTTCAAACGAGATAGCCGACATTTTACCCGAGCATTTTTTACTGTTGTAACATTTATTTAAGATTTTACTAACTTAATTAAAAAATGACAACAATGCTCGAATTAATTGAAGTAAAAAAATAATTTTTTTTTTTTTTAATAAGTTACTTAAGCAAATTTGCTATTTTCAAAAAAAAAACCTCTTGAATCCAAAATATGAAATTCTTAAAGGAAAATTATTTTTAGTTGAAGAAAATTGTTCTTGGGTAAAGAATTTTATTTTACCGGCTGAAACATATTTTTGAATTAAGTGTTACGTTTTTGCTAAACTAAAAATATTATTTAAATTAATTTATTCGAGAATAATAAATGCTTCGTTGGTGATGAATGAAATAACGTAAATCGCTTTGATAAGAGTCGCCGGGCTCCAGCCTAAGCATCGTGAAAGCTGAACTCCTACGACTCCTCTAAGGTAATCTGAGATGCAACGTTGCCTAGTTTATTAATTATTACAATCACTATTGTACTCTGGATGCAAAATCAAAGCACACGCATAAAAACGATTTTGTTGAAATAACAAAAGACAGAATAACTGAAAAATATGTTCTGGTAACAAATGAGTATAGTGATAGCAACAAATCCATTAGGTGTATTAACAAAATGTTTCAAGTTGTACTAACAAACCAGTTTGTTAAATCACAAAGTAAATTTGTTGCTCTAACAAAATCATTTTGTTGCTATCACAAAATGATTTTGTTGCTGTTACAAGGTAATTTTGTTGCAGTAACAAAGTGATTTTATTGCAATAACAAAATTAATTTGTTGCTTTTTAAATGTATTCTTATAAAATTGACTGTAACTAATTTATTTGTTATTTCAACAAATTCTCATTGTTATTCTTACAAATTCTCTTTATTACTTCAACAAATTGTCTTTGTTACTCCAACAAATTCTTTTTGTTATTTTAATAGAATAATTTTGCTGTTTCAACAAAAAAATTTGTCATACCAACTAAAATATTTTGTCGAATCAACTTCAAGATTTTGCTATAGCAACAAAACTGTTTTGTTGTTATAACATATTAATAACTTGTCATAACCTAAATTTTGTTATTTTAACATATGATTTGTTATCCCTATGTTAACAAATTCATTTGTTACCATAACATATCTTAAGTTATTTTAACAAAATTTTTTTCTGCGTGCAGTTAGTCTCAAGGAGCCAGCCGATGAACATCTTCGGTCCCGGAATTATGTCCGGAGACAGACTAACTCCACCCAAAATTATTAAGTTTTGACAATATATTTCATTTATTCACACAAAAAAATTTTGTTAAAATAACCTAAGATATGTTGTGGTAACAAATGAATTTGTTAATATAGGGATAAAAAATCATATGTTAAAATAACAAAATTTAGGTTATAACAAGTTATTGATATATTATAACAGCAAAACAGTTTTGGTATTACAGCAAAATCTTTTAATTGATTCGACAAAATACTTTAGTTGGTAAAGCAAATTTTTTTGTTGAAACAGGAAAATTATTCTATTAAAATAACAAAGAGAATTTGTAAGAACAACAATGAGAATTTGTTGGAATAAAAAATAAATTTTCTGCCCTCCGGCCGGAAAGTGGCAACTTTCTGGCCGCTGCGCTAAACAAAGTTGCCACATTCCGGCTACGTCGAGCAGAAAAATAGTATACACAACTTGGTCAGTAAAAAGTAAAGCCTCAGACCACATGTTTGTCAACCTCGGCTTCGCCTCGGCCAACAATTACATGTGGTCTGAGACTTTTCTTATTTTACTGGCCTAGGTATGTAATATACTATTGTTACAGTAAATTTTATAAAAATGCATTTAACAAGCAACAAACTCGTTTTGTTATTGTAACAAAATCACTTTGTAACAGTAACAAAGTCATTTTGTGATAGCAACAAAATGGTTTCGTTATAACAACAAATTGATTTTGTGATTTTACAAACTGGTTTGTAAGTACAACTTGAAACATTTTGTTAGTACAACTAATGGATTTGTTGCTATAACTATACTCATTTGTTACCACAACATATTTTTTCTATATAACATATGCTTTAAAGCCAAATGAATAAATCCAACATTATGACAATGAATCTTTTACGTAAAAACTGACAAATACTTTTCCCGATATTTAATCGAAGGAACATTATCTGTTCTAATTTTTTTGCTTCGGGGCAAACTCTTATAACGAAAAAATTAATTACGCGACAGTAAATACAATAATTCATTAACTTGTAATAATTGATAAATTAATGTTATCAACAGAATTAATTGGCTAAAAGCTTATTTATAAGGTTGTAACTAGAGATATATATTTTTAGCACCGGTGAAATGATTTAATAGAAAATACCACTGAAGTATATTTATTTAAAATTTAAGAATTAAAAATACCACATTTACATTTGCGAATTATGTAGGTTGAGAATACTCCAATATATTCTCTATTTACTTTCGGTTCTATACGATATGTAAATGTTGCCTTTTAATCCCAAGCTTCTCGATTTGAACTTTGCTAAATTTAAACTTTTTATGTAATTTTTCAGCCAATATGGATGCTCGCAATAAAAATAAACTCAGGCAAACAATCTTTAAACCTATTTTATGCCTTTTTTTTTAAAATTCATGTCGCTCCGATAATATTATAAGTTGAGTATAAAAACTTTTATTAGATCAATATTAACATTACTAAAGTTTAAAATCCGAACCTCAATATAATTTTTTTACTAAAATAACGCTGCAAAATCAAGAGTTCAAAGTAGCGGGTAAAAAAAAATTTAATGTGTTAAATAGAATTTTTTTTTAGCTTAAAATTTTCATAAATTCATGTAAGCTCTTGTAGTTACAAAATGCCTCATTATATAAATTCAAATATATTCAACGCATCCCTTTAATTAAGAGAAAATGAAGACTTTTTTTTTTTTTATTTATAAATGTGATTTTTATTTTAACTAGCTTTTTTTTTCGTGGTAAAGATAAAACAATTTAATTCATTAAATACTAATAAGATTGACTGCTTTTTATTAATGCTTATAAAAAATTATTTTTTCTAGTTTTAATAATTATACCACACGGAAAAAAGTAAACTGTAATAAACAACAGTCGATTTATAATAAGTAATGATCAACTGCTAAAAATTACCATTTCAAACAGTCAAATCGTGATTTTACTATTCACTTTATAATATTTACTATTTAAACGTTACAATTTACTCTTTACATGGAAGTAAATACTATTTCAAACAGTAATATTCGCTATGTAATTGTCTAAAATGTTTAAGTATAATAATTAGAATTCAGACTTTGATATTTATCATTTTGTACCTAAAAAATGATCTTATGATAGGTAAAAAGTATAAAATAGAGTTAGTAAATTTCTAATACAAGCAACATTAATATTTACAAAGTAAAATGGTAAATTTTAAACGCAACGCTAAAAATCAAATTGTAATTATTGACTTGCTTGGACTGGTAAAATGTATATTTTAAAAATATAATTTTTACTGTTTCAAATGTTAAATTCTCCCAGAGTGAGACACCCTTCTCTTTCATCTAAGTTCCCCTTCTCCTCATAATATGGACTATATATTGAAATGGCAATTTTTACTGTTTGAAACTGTAATTTTTTAAGATGAAAGAGTCGTTATTTACTATATTGACAGCTACTAATCACTTATTTTGGATATTAAATTATAAATTGTGGCTTTTATACTTTCTACATTAAGTTCTGTAATATTTATATTTTTGCTACCCCGATGTCCGCTTTACTGTTTGAAACGATAAAAATTAACCGGAATCCGAGTGAATATTACAATTTACTTTTTTCCGTGCAAGATATTTTCAACGAAAGAACCATAATGAAAAAAACATCATTAAAAATGAAGTTCGAATTGAGTAATTTTTTACAGACAGTCTATAATTTTTGAACTAAACCAAATTAAGAAACCGGTCGAATTTTATATTAGTGACGCGTCATTCACCTAAAATATTTACTTGAAAATTTTTTTTCTAACTTCGACAATATTCGAGATATTAACAATGAACGAATCTTAATTGAAAACATATTATCAAAATTAAAATTTCAAATTTTTGGACAAGCTCAAAAATGCTATATTTTTTTGAAAAAATCAAAATGAAAATACTAAGTGAATTTTGTGTCAGAGATCTAACTTTTAGCCAACGTATTTTAAGAACAAAAATTTTTGTAAGTTCAATAATTACCGAGAAATTTATAACGAAAGTATCATAATGAAGAAAACATTTCTAGTAATACAGATCAAATTTAAAATTTTGAACAAGCATTATCTATACGTTATTGTCAATTGTTCATCCTCTCAAATTTGTAATTAAAAAAATTTCAATATTTAAAACACCCTTTAATTAAACTAGAAAAATTTCCCATCTCAAAATTAAGAAGCCGACAGCGATGAATATCAATTAAAAATAATTAAACAAACCGAATTTTTTTTTTGCGAAAGTCACTCCCTGACTGAATCCACCACTGACGGCTAGATTCAATAATTAAATCAGTTATCTTTTATTTGATTTTCGTAACAGCATTTTCCGGGAGATAAAAGTTTAGTATGATAATAAATGATAAAATCAATTAAAAGTGAATTTTTTTTTTCAATAGATTAATAAATGGTTATTGAATATTTTTTTTTACGTATCTATTGAGCAATTCAGGGAGGATTATTTAAAAAAAAAGGTTTATAGATAATGGAGGGTTTATTTCATTTTATAAATGTATATATAACTAAATATGATGCTCGGAAACGAGAAATAGAATGGTATGACCGTGGCAAATATAACCCGCGGGCAATTAACGTATCGAATACTTTTTAATCCGCGTATCGGGTGTCTGAAAAAAGCTGTGCAGTGGTTGAAAAAATCTATAATGTATATCTATGATACCCGGCAAGGTATATAAATATAAAATATATTTACCAATATATATATATATTAATTATATATTATATACCTTGTAGATCAGGTGGTTGTCGGTGTAACGATACGGAGCAAATAAAACAAAACCTAAATATTGAATTTCAATAAGAATTTTTATAATTGATATTCGTTTACTAAAACTTTTTGTTTACTACTCGTTACATTCATGAATAATAAGATTTCTTCTTCTTCTTCTTCTTCTTCTTCTTCTTCTTCTTCTTCTTATTTTTATTCTAGGTCTTTTTTCTTTTTCTAGCAGAGAAGAGTTTCAGTTGAATAATTTTGAAAAATAATAAATTATTAAACAAACAGAAGAGTTGAATATTGTTCGCCCGTAGAAACTATTAATCGTGTACTGACGTAAGATCGATTTAGGGTAAGAGCGTGACAACAGTCAAATCTAACTTCTACTTCTGGACTTTACGATCTTTTTTGTATGACTTTGTCGTCTTCTTATACTTTTACTTTAAGATTTTTCTTTCTTTGGTATACGACTACACTCAACTCATTTCTTTTACTTCTCCTTTCTTACCTGTGCATGTTGAGCCAATTCAACTTTTTCAATCCTCGAAGTGCTTTGAACGGCATTTCTTCCAGGGAGTTATAGCTCAGATCCAGTGATCGTAAACTGCTCGATACTTCACTGCAACGGTCAAGCAAAGAAATATTTTAAAATTAAAAACCGCCGTATTGAATTTTTTCCAATAACATTCGATTTAAGGCGATATTTGTGAAGCTAATAAATACTGATAAAAAAAAAGGCTGCTCAGCTTTGATATTTTACGTTTACGTGGGTATGGATTCGAGATTTGATCTTTAGCTTTCGAGCAGACTTGAAATTTATTATATTGAATTTAGAGTCGTTTATTATTTTTTTTTATCAACGACTTATTAGCACTTTTTAAATGACGTTTTTTTTTTTGGTGAATTTAGGTCACGATTCAGCTAAAAAATTTAAGCAGATTTTTTGTTTGTAAGCCGAGTAATCCTGTTAAATTGTAAATCGGTCAGATATTTTACCTTCGTTGATCGGAGTCATAATTTCGGCTCAAAGGAATTTTTTTTTACCGTTTATTTTTAGTTCAGAACGAAATACTTTTAAAAATAAAATTGTCAGGTACGAATGTGTTCGTAGTAATTTTTTTTATTTCCACGGAAAAAAGAAAATGGAAACTGTTTTACTTTGAAATAGTAACACACTAGTGCTTCCACTAGAAAATTGAAAAAATTGAAGTTTCAAAAAGTTATTTCAATAATATAAGTTTTACTTGATAATATTATTACTTAAAACTATATTGCTACTTTATACGCTGAAGTGTTATATTTTTTGTAAACATCACGAATCAATATGACCAATTATAAAAATATTGACAGTATTTTATTTGTTGAAACATAAAATAGCATAGAAAAAAATAAATATCGACATCGTCATCCGATACTTGAATTCCTTAATTTAAAATTATTTCAACGAACAATTAGTTATTAATTAATTAATCAAAGAATCAAATTTAAATGAATAATACTGAATAACTTTTTATGGAATTAATGCCATTTTGTCAACACGGAATTTTTTTTTTCAGGTATCATATATGTGTTTAATGGTAATTAATAATGTATGAATTTAGATCAGTAACATGAATTATAGAATAAAGTGAATAATGCTGAATTATTACGGAATTACTATTGCTCAACATAAAAATTAATCTTTTATAAATTGCTAATATTTGTCACGGCTTTATATGTAAAAATTTTTGTGAATATTATTAACCTAGTTTCAATGATTATTTTTGGTAAGATATGAGTAGTTTTTTTTTTCAAGGAATTCAAGCCTTAAAGTGTGGTAAAATAAATTTTTATATCAAATTAGTTGATAATAGATCACATATATCAAAAGGTAGCAGATTAGACAGTTATTGAGAAGATACGGACAGCCGATATATCTTACGAATAAATGTTCTTTTCATAAAAAAAAATTATTACGATATTTGTACTCCAATATCACTCATGTAAGTGATAATGGTAAAAGGGTGATTAAAAAAAAAACTTTTGTTTTCTCGGAAACAAGCTCAAAAGTTTCGTTTAAGTATAAAAGTGAGCGGTTAGAAGATAAGCTTAATATTAATATTAAAATTTTGCGCGTCGCCTTTTTCAGGCTCATTTTTATGCCTAAAAATGTCAATAATTAAGAAATGACCTTTTATCTTGTTAACTATTGACATTTTTAAAGATATAAGCTCATTCTGATGTTACACTTATCGAGACCTTTCATTTGAGTACCCACATTAATTTTCCATATATTTTATATATTGCACGCCTCATAGCGCGAAGCGCGTGAGGTTGTGCTTTATACTCGACTCGTTAAGATCAAGCAATTTTGTGATCTTTAAATGCCTCTATCACAACCATATTACACTTATACAATGATATAAGTAGATGTACACCAAAAAAACACTTAAATTAAATCATCTGTTACTTTCTAAAATCATTTCATGTTGCTATTTTGAAAAAAAAAACGTTTTGAAAAAAATTTTACGGGGACGTCCGGATGTCACCCCATTTTGGATGTACCAACGATTACTCCCGAACAAATTGATATTTCAAGACCGGATCTTTTTTATTAGTTTAAGAATTCGATGAATTGGGTCCGTATTGCATATCAGTGGCCTAGCTTACGTACTTTTTTTTTAAATTGAATTTTTATTAAAATTTACTACGATACAATCGTACAAAGCTAAATGAACTTTCCTTATTTGTCACGTGAAAACTATGGCGCCACTTGATCAAGCTAGACTTTTTTAGACTGCGAGCCCATATGACAAGAAAAAAGGGCGCCGATATTAAAAAAAAAAAAATAAAAAATACTCTGTAAGAAATTACTTAATTATAATTTTTTAATTAATTACACAATTAATTTTTTTCTTAAAAAATGAATGAGCGCTATGAGGCGTGCACTTTTGGATTTTCCAAACTTTAAAAATTTAATTCAACCGTAAAAAATATTCAACAAAATCATGTTTTCTAATGAGGTGAGATTATTTTTTTGGTCAAATATATTTAAAAGTTGACAACTATAATATTTTTTAGAAAAAATATTTTCTTAGTACCTGTTGCTTAAAAATAAAATTATAGAGGAAAAAAATTTTGCGTCATCCCAATTTTTTTTACAGCTGCCCTAAAGGTCCAGCTCATCATCGTGCCTTGTCTATGTCCAATTTTCTAGCTAGACCTTTACTACCTACATTACTATGGACTAGACCACGACCCAAGCCCTGAGATTGATCGTATTTTGTTAAGTTTTTTAGTTATTCTTTTATTTTTTGTTCCTTTTATTTTTTTTCTTGGTTTTATCTTTGATCCATCTTCTTCGAGGGGAACCCTCAAGATCCATTAGAACACGTGCATCCACTGCGGTAACAAGTGCCCCATCAGCGTTCGTTCCGAGTCCCTTCGAGGAGAGGAGACTGTCATGAAAGAATAACGGAGTGAAAAAGAACAAAAAACCATAAACCATATCCTCATCTATTCACCTACCATCTTATTTTATATATCGTCACACCTAATGATTCTAGTATTTTCGAAAAATTAGTGGGCCCTTTACAATTATGTACTTCAGAATCACAAAGGAATAAGACAAAAGGAAAAAGAACAATAATAGTAAACTAAACTTAAACTATATTCTTATGTCCTTTCAAAATGGTTCGTAGAAAAAACATTTTTAGGATATGCTACTTTTCATAGTTTCTTTTATTTCATTTAATGACTAGAACGATACGAAATGGATGATTACGACCCAACAATAGATACAATTATTTTTTTTGCTATATTAAATTTTAAGAAAGAACTGGAAAGAATTTTATTCACATCCCACGTAATGATTTAATTTTTTTTTGTTACCGAATGGCTTATCAAAAAAATGCAATGATGAGTTTTATCTCATCGTCTAAAAAGCTACGTCCTGCGTTTTAACGCAGGCTCATTTCACGGTACGATGATTTTCACTGCCTGGAAAGATGCTTTTAGTTTACTCAAAGATTTGGAGTATGTAACGCACATCAAGAGGCTGGCTTCACTAATCTCAAATGTAATTTTCGTTGGGTGTTCCGCTTAATGCTCAGCGTGGGTAACGTCGCCAAAAATTTAAACCAATTTCCGCTTTTGTAGACATAAGACTTTGTTTTTTGGTTCATTTAACATGCTATACCCTTCATTAAACATTATTTACCCATTTTTCTTCTCAGGCATCATTACTTTCTACTTTTAACATGATTTTGAAATACTTAAGATAGGAAATCATGGTTTCTGTAATGCATACTTGTTGAGAAAATTAAGAAAAATCTACGATAACCATCTTTTTTTGTCTTAAAAGTGATATTATCTGTGGAAAGTTGGCGCCAGTAAAAGAGCATTTGATTTAACTGGTGACTTTCCACAGATGTCGAAGATTGATAATTGATGATATCTTTTAGGATCTTTTAGGCGCCAACCATAAAATTGCCAAAAAATTATCTCAAAATGTTTTAAAAGCTACAAGGATTTTTCTTTTCCGTAAAAGGTGTAATCGTATTTTTCGACTGTAAATTTTTCTTATCCGTAAAAAAAATCAAAAACATTGAAATTTTGTGCTCGTTAAAAGTAAAGATATTTATGTTCGAAAAACTAGTGTGTAATTCGAATTGAAGACGGTAGAGAGATTTTAGATTTAAACTCAATTTCATTTTCGATAGTATAAAATCTTTCTCCAGTATTTAAATAACTTATTTATTAACAAAATATTCATATAAAACATCATAATTTAATAACCAAATAAAACACTTGTAAAAATAAATAAAAAAAGTTGAACAAATCACATACAAACAACCACACGGTCCTTCACTTTGAAAATATTTCAAGTGTATTTAAACAATCTGTTAATGATATGATTATTACATAAATCCACAGTGAATCACTCACAAAAATGTAACCGTGGAATTAATTCACGACGATTACTCGGCTCATATAAATCGTTCAGTTACGCATAAGTCACCGTAACATACAATCCGTACTCAACTTATTTTCATTTATCACAACATTCTCATCTCATCCATCCCATATACAATTATGTGTCTCCAAACCTGAATATGGAAAATTTTTTTGTCAATAGAAAAACGGAAAATATTAAAGGAAACAATTTTAAAGTTCTTTTTAAGTTGTAAAACGATGAAAAGCTTGCGTTAACACTAGGGCGGTGTCGTTTGTGCTCAACACTCCTCATTGTAAATAGTATTTTTAAACGCTTACACACAAAGACGTGTCGGGCATATGGGTTCCGAATAAGTACTATATATTTTAACAAGTATAGTGATCTGTCGTCACGGAATATTAGGGCATTTTTGGTTATAGTTAGGTATTCCTTGCATACAATCTACCGCTTTTTGCTACTTTTTTTTCTTTTTTGTCCTTTTCTTTATATAAAAAAACTTTTAAGAAAAATACATACATATATTCTTAAGAAATATACTGCAGCAAGACAGCACACGAAATGTATAATAAAAAGTTAGTCAAAATGAAGGAGAAAATCGGCGTATCGGTTTTTCTAACATCACTCAAAAGAATATAAATATATAATATAAAGAATATCTTTAGCTTTAAAAATATATAATACCTTACACCCGTCTCATTATTTTTCATGAAAAGTACGTACTAATTCGGTGGAACGGGTGGTCTATTTTTGTGGACCCTCTTTTTTATAATAAACGCTATAGTGATACGTCGGGACGCGAAATCGGCGTGACGCGGTCCTTTGAAATAATATCCAGAGATTTTCTATCTAATAAAAGTGAATTCACTCTAACAACCAGCACCTTGACTTTTATATAATATAATATTCAATCTTCTGTATGTGTCTATGTCGTTGGTTTTAAAGCGACAGATCGTGCAAGGGATCAATCCATACATATACTAAATCCTTAGCCCCGTATCTAATCGTTTCTTCGGAATTTAACAATAATATAAATTGTTAATAAAAGAAAACGTATATACGCACAATGTAAAGGCTCAGAATGATGGGGTCGTACAATAGGCCGCGAAAAATAACCACGGAAATTCCGTGGCGTACCGTGTCATGTTGCCGTTGAAAATTATTTCGATCTAGAACTAAAGGTATGTAATTTGTTGGTAGTATTTTGTAAATCGATATTGAAGATGATGTATTCAGTAAGTTACTATTTATATTGGGAGTTGATTTTCCGTGGATAGAAAGGGACTCTCGAATTAAACGCTGGTTTGCAGCGAGTACAGGTGACATATCTAGAGGTGAGCAGTCGATGGGATCGTCACGGATTTCAGCCCGGGATTATAGGTGATATTACTCGCATCATTCTTCGCGGTACTCCGCTCATCGTTTACATCACATTGTAACTTAATGCAATACTTAATATGTGTCGAGATTCAAGATTATTATTACCTTAAAATATAATACTTCAAGTCTCTGTATTATATGTTATATATTATATTATATCTTTTACAAGTCGCGCTTTAACATTATCCGATTAAAAACACCTGCACGGATAACATTTTTTTATTACGGATTATTATTTATTTTAACACGCAACACTGAATATACTTTACATTATAGAGATTGAGTATAATTTGATAATTATTAACATACATTTTGCAAAATTTCTATGATTTATTTTAACGTAATAAACTATTTTTTACTCTCGTCATTTATCAATTAAAGTTGAATAATTAGGAATTTAAAAGTTACGTAATTTCGTCTAGTAATTATATTTGGTCGAGTAGTTTGAGAGATCGTAAAATCTTTCTTCGAAATATTATGAAGAAATTTCTCATTGTGATAATATCTTTATTCTTATTCTTGGAAGAGAGAAAGTCGTAAAAGTCGATTGTTACATGAATTATATTAAATAATCTAATACAAAAACTAGAAAAAAAATAGTAACATCTATAACTTCTAGCCGGGATAAGCTTCGAAGTTTTTTTATCTTATATTCTTGGTAAGCTTATGAATCAACGATGCAGCCTAAATGAATAAATTTTTTGTTTTCTTGAGACTTTTGATCAATTTTCCAGAGAAGTTTAAAGCTTGAAATTATGTAAAAAAAAAAATTTTAAGAACTTTTTTGTCAATAATATTTCTCTAACGAATTCGCCATAATTGCTGAAACTAATAACCATTAAATTTTCGACAATCACTGATTTTCATAGCGGAGAGTTATCAATGATAGGTGTCTTAAACACCGAGTAAGTCCCATTGAATTCACAAAATCCTAATCCGGGAGTGCTTGTGCGTTTGTAGGTTACACAAAATCCTTAAGACATCATACATGGACTACATACAGATGTTTAGCTTGTAGGATTTATAATAAAAGGTAAAGGAGTTCATCGATGCGTGTGGTTTTTGGATCTCTTAAAGCCAAGGCGTCGTACACACTTCTTTTCAATTTATTATGTTATTGTACTATATTTTATTTATTTTTCTCTTTATCTCTCCACTCTATTCGCTATCTACATCGTATTATATTATCTTGAACTATAAAATAATCTCCGGCAAGCCAGATTAGCCGCGAAATTTGTAAACGTCTGTATTACGCTTCGTTCAACCTCCAAACTTCCGTGTAATGTCAGTAAATTCTTGAGTCTGTGTACTATACATCGTCCTGGAGATTTATTTGTTATGTTATGAAGAGAAAGATTTTTTTTATTCGAAAATACTTATTTCACGCACCGTTTGATAAATTTAACGAACCGATTTAGAGCGAAACACTAAATCGCGTACTATCCAATGCTTGAAGGCGAACCAAAACAAACTTTCGCATTTCTTATGTATTACATCACCCAAAAAAAGGAATACCGCAAAAAAAAGCATCGGTGATTTTCGACAATAATAAAATCCCCTTGGTAAATGTAATTTAAGCTAGATACTTATGTATACATATTATATCATACGTACAGATACATATTATATATTATACGTAGAAAGAAGATACCCGTATATATTTATAAAATAAATTGACTGAATTTATTTATTATGTATTACTTTTTTTGTTTGCTATTTTCTATACATATCAAATTACTCCGTGATTTCTATAGGCGTGTACTCTCTTATTAATATTTTATGAGTAAAAAAACAATAATTTATGTATTATAATGCATAGATCGAAAAACCATTTTATTATACCTCTAAAACATCAGGGGGTCCGTCAATAAGTCACTCTAAAAAAAAACCCTAAATAGTATAACTTTAATTCTGGAATTATGGACTGATGAAAAAAAAAGAAGCATACAAAATGAGGTGCGAGTCATTTATTTAAAAAAAAAAAAAGAAAAAAAAGTGATCGTCAAGTGTATATTTTTCCATAACGATAACATACGTGATTTTTTGGAGACCTTTTTCTCGACTTACAGACCTGCAGTCTCAATAAATATAAATATGAAAGCCGAGACACTAAGTAAATTATGATTAATCTGAACACTCTTTATTATTTAATAATTTCATCTTGAGTTTTTTTTTATTGTTATTTTAGAATATTTGTTACCCGAGGGATAAACGTGAGTTGCACCTGCAAGCTCCTCCCTATTATTCTCACTGGGGCACACTAGTTAGCTTCATTCTATTTAACAGTGATCCAAAGAGAATAAGAAAAGCATAGAGAATCTAACCCACCATAAAAATATTTTTTTTCATTATTATTATATTCTACACTTCGTTTTATTTATCTCTCACTCACTTGGTAAATTCAACCGGGGGCACGCAGACCCGCCCACAAACCCGTGAATCTTCTTCTAGCTCTACTCTAGGAATTCTCAGCTCTAAAAATTGCCCTTAAGAAATTTTTACAGAGCTCCAATTTACGAGCTTTTATCTCATACCTTTTCACTACTAAGGTTATTTTCTTATTCTTGTCTTGCTCAATCTTATTCATTTATAATGTATAGTTTTTTTCTATAAGTATATAAGTATATAATAATAAAAGAGGATCAGGAAACGTCGTACACTAATTTGATGCCTTCCAATAGATCTCCGCGCCGGAAGCCGATGAAATCCAGACATCACGGCCTTTGATGATCGCCGCATCATCACTGCTCTTACTTAATCAACAGGTTAACCAATAATAATAATAATTTTCTCGAGTCATTAATTGGGTAGACTGTTTCTCGTGTGATTTTAGTGAATTATAACTTTTGGCCGATTTTCATATATATTTTAGATATATTCAAGATATATCTTATAATACATAGCTAAAAACATAAAAAAAATATATTTTGAATATATCTAAAATATATTTGAAATATATAAAATATATATAAAAATTGGTCAAAAGTTAGTTATTAAAAATATATTTACTATACATAAATTATATATATTTATATATTTTTTATAGATTTTTAATATATTTAAAATATGTTTTTTATGTATTTCGACATATATTTTTTTTTCATAGAGGAAGATTCTTTTTATATCCATCAATTGATGACATTAATTAATTAATTTCAATATTTTATTGAACTGAACTCACAACTAAGCTAGGTATTGTTCTGAGCAAAGTATCAGTATTCAGAGTATCACAATATTTTTATTTTAATACGAACGATCCTTTTTTTATTCAGAGCAGATGACAACAAAATCAGTATGGATGTAAATTTAAATAAAATTACGCATTTAAAAATTAAGAATTTAATTAAACTCTGAAACTTCGGATGACATTGTGGGATTGAATTAAAAATTCACTCCAAATTTTTTAGTTTATATTTTTGGTACTTAAAAAAATTAAACTGAAATTATCCGACATTGGACAGTTTTTATAATTTTTAAATCAAATAAATTGTTATTAAAAATCTGCATCCATAATTTTTTAGAATTTCTACAAGTGGAATTTTTTTTTGTTTTTCTGTACTAATTTATTTATTAAAAAAATTCAACATGTCTGTAACTTTCAACTTAATATTTTTGATCGATTAAAAGTTAAAATATTTCATTACAAAAATAAGTATTGACAGTTGAAATAATATTTTATCGAGCGAAAAATCCAATTTTGCCAGGCTGCCTTGTAAGAAATCATATTAGGATCTCATATTTTAGGAGAAGCAAGAAAAAAATGACGTCATTACATATTATTGACCTACCGGGAAATCGAGAAAAAGAAACACCAAGGCAGCTGATGTCCATCCGTGTAAACTCATCTTCGTCTTGTAGCCAGCAGAGACACATAGAATTGAAGGCACAGGGCACGTTGTAAGACTCGAGCGGGTGTACGTGACATTGTAGCAGAATTATCGTAAAGTAGAGGAACTTCCCGGTGGTCTCCATCTACAACGTCAAACGTACAGCCAAATCACTAGAGAAACGTATCCTACAGTCGAGTGCAAACTAAAGGAAAACTTTAAAATAAATTTAAGTAAAAAGAAAATGTGTAATGATCCCCGGCAAGCTAGAATGTCCTTAAAAGTAAGTATGAGTATGAGTATGAGTACGAGGATGACTTTTTTAGTTTTTGGCAAAGTAAGGAACTAAGTAAAGAAGAAAAGTGTAGAGTCGCGTCAAATGCTATTAGTTATAAGCCCGTGTACATTGGATGAACTCGACTTTAAAGCTCGGTAAATGCACATTGAATGTAAACAAAGCTCTTTCAGTTTGTCTTTTAAAGTCGTACCTTATACCTCAAAAAGGCTTGTCTCTAGGAACACTTTCAAACTTTAATTTTAAATCAACTTTATTCATCAGTTACACACTTGAAAAATTTCAGTTTAATTTTGCAGAAATAAAATTGCTTGAAAAATATAAAAGTTACTTTTAAATTTTCAATTTATACGATCTTTACATTGTTGAATTTATTCCAGTGTGTTAAAAAAATATAGATTCAATGTTCGGTTAAATTGGTTCGTTTAATTAAAATTTAATTTAAGCTCGAATTATTGCCATCGTTTAAAAAAATTGAAACTTGACAAAAAATTTTTATCTTAAGAAAGTATGCAAATAATGTTTTTTAACTACCCCTTATTTAATGGAATTAATAAAAAAGTTTTTACTCTAAATCGATAAAAAATTTGATTTATACACCGAAAATATACCAAGTAAAAATATATAAGAAAAAATATGTCAAGTTGTTTATTTAGAGTAATAAAAATTCAGCAATACCAAAAAAAAAAAACATTACCAAAAATTTAGCATTAACTCTGTTAAATTTACCGCCAAATCCAAATTTTTGTGTTGATTTAAAACAAATCATGAAAAGTGACTGCCTTAACAAAAGTTGTGTGTTAAATATTTAACACGATTAATGTGTAAACTTGTTAATATTTTTGTAGGGTATATTTTCAACATAAACACAGCGTTGAATTTAAATAAACAAGAAACTCAAATTTACATCTTTTTGTGTTGACTCAACATATGCAAGGACGTGAAAGAGAAACTCAAGTATATTCTGTAAACAAATTAACATTAATTTGTTCTTACTTGACACGTTTTTGTCCTTTATATGAAAACAAAAAACTTTAACTGTACTAAAGAAAATTAATTTTATCAGTGTGTTATTTTTTTCGACGTTTTAATTCATGGTATTAATGGTATATTGTTTTCCTTATAAACATTTACTGAAACTAGAAAATTTGAAACTCCTTGAAATTCAATGTATTCAATCCCGGAATCATTGGCTTGAAAGTCGCGTCGTAACCGCGTCCGCTACTAGTGGTATTGAGCTTTACGAATGTACATAGTCTATTTATATTTTGCAAACACGATTTAATTAGTTTGTTCAAAATAAAATTTTTTAATCTAAAAGTTTAAACTCCTCATCAAAATAACAATTTGAGTTACCGTATATTAATTATATAAAAAGTTACTAGATCATTATTTTATCATTTTAATCGATTTTTCTGATATGATTCGTCGGTAACTAAATTTTCAATTTCGAAATTACAATAAGCGAGATTACAGTAGAAAATTAAATTCCAAAACATTGCAATATTTCCAGCCAATAACACTCAAAAAGCGCTACTTGACGTCGATGCATTAACGTGATCAAAAAAACATATATAGTGTGGTAATTTCCCACATTTCAACGTCATTAACAACAAGCAACACATTCTCAGAGTTAAACCGTCACAAAAAGTTAACTTGGCAGTTATTGAGTGTTACATTATAAATAACACTAAAATTCCTTACTCTGCCACAACTTTCGAAAGCGGTAAAACAACACAATCATCAAAAGTTTAATTTACATTTTCCAGAAACAACAAACACAATAAAAATAACCACAAAATTTAAAAACAGTGCATTTGTAACCAACCATCCCCACAAAAGTATTCCCAGGGTAAAAATAAAAACAAATAAATTATTTAAAGATCCTTTTTTCCGTTAAAAAAGGCTAAAATTCGCGTAACCACTGCATATATTTACCGGAAAAACGTTAATTAAAAACTAGTTTGTGTATAAGCAAAAACACACGGTCCGTTGAATAATGTATAGACAGAAACGAACCTCGTCCTCTTTTCGTTCCCTTCCCATCCACTTTTCCTCTTTCTCTTCTATTAACTTCTCTTCTCTTTTTTTCCTTTTCTCTGGTCCTGGTCCCGGTTGTCGTTATATCCGTCGGTTTAAATTCCAAAGCCCAACTTTATGGCATTTACGGCATGAAACGTTTATTGCTCAGGATGTCAGTGGTGAGCCGCAGGTACACTATTCTCTCATAAGGATATTCATTTATCTAACCGATTTGTATACTTCCAACCAGCACATGTTCCCATTAAAACATAAATATCCCCATAAACAACCCAACAAAAACTTTAACAGAGCAGCGTTATCCGCCGGCCGGCGAGATTTTCCGGCGGGACCTCATTCTCCAGGGGTTCCGCCGTACCGATTCCTTATATTCTGCAGAGGAACTACACTAGACAGGTAAGAAATCAACCCCTTCAACGGTAAATTGTTTCCTTCTCCTAAAGTGATTGAAAAACAGCTCTCTTGGTGAACCTTTTTTTTCAATTTTTTTTATCATAAATTCTAATACCAACCACAAAAGTATTTAAAATCACAATAAGTATAAATAAACGCAACTGTACAATACAATCCAATCCAATATATAACGCGTAAGATCGTTCCGCGTAGCAGCGCGCAATGCTACTGCTGATTCCTTCGTAGCGTGGCGAGAATTACCAACGGGGATGCATACATTTTGATAGTAGGAGAGTAGACAGCGTGGTGTAGACTCTGAGGGTGGATGGTGGATGGTAGATGGTGAAGGAGTGAAAGAAGGGGTAGTTGAGATGAGTGCAGGGTTTGCAACAGTATAGCAGTAGAGTTGCGTGTAGTGTGTAGTGAGCCGACGGTTAGCCAGGGGTAGAAGAGACTAGTCATAGTCATGGTCGGTGTCGTAGTCAGACAAACTCTCTCTCTAATGGTTTAGTTAGTATCTATGAATATAGATATAGGAGTTGCCGTAGGAAGGAGCAAGAAGCAAGAACAAGTTGAAGAAGGGGCAGGAGTTCCAGGGGAGGGAGCTTGTGGATATATGCGGGGTAAATCGAAGTTGCGCAAGTGCTGGGGTAAACGCAGGCGCTTACTACATTTATTGTGGATGTGGAGTAGGACTAGTACCGTGGTAGTACGGTGCAAGCTTCTGGCTTATAGCTTGTATTGCTTCGACGGGATAGGTGCATCCACACCTGCACACTCCGCACTCGACACTCTACATTAGGATTGTGTGTTATGGATCGCCGCAAAATACCCCGAGGATTTATCGAAAGGGTTGTTGATCCGGTGCGTTTACGTCGAGATCCAACGAAAGGAAGCCGTACATAGATTCACTCTTTGTTGTCTAGCTGCTAAATCTTGAATCACTTTACTTACTGTTTGCCTGTACAGGTCAGCACTGGTCTCTTTATTAGAGACGAGTACTTAGGGTAACTTGAGTGGTTGCATTGAGGTATGGGGGTGGCTTTCTTAGGTGGTGGCTTTATTTCTGTTTCTGCATATCTACGTTTGGTTTAGTTTGGTTCCTGTTTCTAATTCTGTTTCTGTTTGTTTCTATTAAGGCGAAAAGCTCAGGATTTGGAGAGACGCCTGGCTGAAAACCGCAACAGACGAAGACAAATAGAAGGCGTGGGACAGAGGAAAAGGAGGTTGAATTCTAGAGAATAGAATAAAATGAAATAAAAATGCACAATCGATGAAATCTTGTGCAATCAATCAATCCCGGTGGGATAAGGGGAATTAGTTTCGTATCGGTCATATGTACGAGTGATTGGTTATTCCACGTTTTCTCGTGGACGGAGGTTCGTGTACAGATGGGTTCACTACCCACTTTACTAGCTCGTCGTCGTACCGCAGCTAAACGAAAATTTCTCTCGAGATTATACGAGCCGGAAAATTGGAGATTGCCCGACTCGATTGATGATTGTCTCAGGTCGCCACGGGAAAAGTTTATTCAACTGGGAATTATTTCTGCCCGTCTTACGACTCGAGGACCTGGGGACGACAATATTTTCTATTACACATATGAATTTTTATTTATTGGGACACAAAACTTAAATTTTACGGAATTATTGATTTTGCAAAGTTTTTTTAATAAGAAAGTAGACATTTAAGATTAAAAATTTGAATGCGTATATACTGAGTAAAACTGTCCTTGTCAATTTTTTGAGTTTTCAATTTTCTAGACAAAATTTAAATTTGAAGTTTTAAATGTAGACTTAAGATTTTGTAAGTTTTAAAAAATATTTATGAAAATCGTCATGTTTCTTATTTCTAAAAAGTAATAATGATAATTCACTTTTTACTTGCATACTGGTCTTGGTTTATACCAGGCTAATTGTTACTTTCAATTTTTTTTATTATCACTTCTTATTGGACCTCAGCACGTCTCGTTTTCGCTCCTATATTTTCCTTATTATCATCCTTATATTTCGTACGTATTTATTTCATTCAAACTTTCAACTTCCTTATTATCACTGCGGCTGTGGACCGACTTGTGCTTTCTGTACTACTAGGCTGTTGGATTAGTGACATGGGGAAACCACAGAGAAAACCCATGTCGGTACAGTATTTCTAAAAAGTATTTTTATGTATTACGACTAGCCTCCATGAAAAAAAAGATATTCCGAAATATATAAAAAGTATATTAAAAATATAAAAAATATGTACAGTAAATATATTTTTAATAACTAACTTTTGGCCGATTTTCATATATATTTTATATATTTTAAATATATTAAAGATATATTCAAATTATATCTTAAAATGCATAAAAAATACATAGCTAAAAATATAAAAAAAAAAAACATATTTTTAATATCTCTAAAATATATATAAAATATATATGAAAATCGACCAAAAGTTAGCTATTAAAAATATATTTAGTATATATTTAAAATATATTTTTATGTATATCGACAAATATTTTTTATTCATGGGGGAGATATCTTTTAATTTTTTGACCGATCTTAAAAATTCAAATTTTATCTTAAAATTTATATTAATAACTAAGTTTATATTAAAAACTTTTGATTTAAAAACATGCAACGCCGTCTGTTGACAATATATTTAACTATGTAACTGAGTAGATGGGGTTTTAGCTAAGGGTGTGTTGGCGCAACAAGCGAAGCGTGTGCGTTAACGCACGAGTGCAAAAACCTTATCTACTAAGTTCATACATAAATAAACTGAACAAATTAATGTTACCAACGAAATATTTCACAAAATATCGTAATGAAGGAACGGATAGTTATATTCTATGAAAATGAGTAAATGAAAATATTTACTAATGAAAAATAATTTATTTTTAATATCAATAATAAATATCAAGCGTATTTACAAATTATAAAATTAACAAATACAATTGTTATTTGATCAAAATATTTGTATGGGTCAGCAGGTTCAATAATTATTTTGTATTAAAAAATTTCTCCAAATAAGCTTGTAAAATAAATAATCTCTCGCCGTAATTAAATTTATCTCCAATATATTTATCTAATATTTTTCCTGTAATTTCCAATGCGTAAACTTCAAAAAAAAATACAAAACAATACTTCATAAATTCCGAAAATTCATTGAAAATGGATAAATCGATGAAAAATGTAGTCTTTTAATAAAAAATTAATAAAGTTATTTTTTTTGCCACATCAGTTCTCTATTTACTTTATTGAATCACGGTCAAAAAAGTAACGTAGCGTTGTTAAAAACGTACAGTTTTACATCACGTTTGACAGATATTTACGATTACAAATAGCATAGGAGTAAAAAAAATGGTTTGAATTGTGAAAAGTATTATGTATGGAGAGAAAGTAAATAATAATAACGTTGACGAAAAAAGTATAAAAAACAAGTGTTGAATTTCCCGTCGGTTATGAATAAAAAATGCCTTCCAACGAAAACGCTGAAAAATAAAACCCAAAAATATGATAACAATCATAACAATAATTTAAGCTCTTCTTTCTTACAATTTTTCCCGCTTTCGAGCTTATTTATGGTGTTACTGCCACCAAATATTATAATAATTGCATCGATATAAATCAAGTATGCGATCCGCGATCCAGCGATAAAACAATGCCCGGTGCATCAGATTGAATTGCCCACGTATGGCAAAACACTGCCGGCGGGTGTTTTCTGATAACGTTTGTATAAATCGATGAAGAAATACTCAATTTAATACACACTTTAATCCACTGTAAAATATTGAATAATATTGATAAAAAAAAAAAAGCAACAATAAAAAACCATAAAAAATATGAAATATCCAAGTGCCCGATATCGAGTAAAAAAATATCGCCTGCTAGCAGAGTGGAGTGGAGTGGTGCCGAGTAAAGAGGATGGTAAGGGCGTTAGAAGAAAATAATAAAATAAAATAAAAGAAACGAGTAATAATAAATGAACAAACATTTTTTCTAAATCGGTAAAAAGGCATGAGTAAAAATATATACGGCGTAAAATAGTACTCGAGGCTTTAAATTTTCTCTATTCTGCGGTTCGATTTTGATCATTACTCTTCTCTCTGAAATTTCGTTCACATATTAGATATAGAGTTTATTAGATATAGATATATGAACTAGTGTTTAGATGATTGAACTCTGCTTACTGACCTTATACAATTCGGATAATTGATTTTGCTCTCAGTCGAGTCGATTTAATTTAACCTATTCTGTAGAATAGGAAGACACTTTTTATTGTTTAAACTTTTTTTTTTATTTTTTTATTGATCTGCTTTGTTCAGTGTCTAATTCTTGTTGGAGTCGTATTTGCAATAACTAAAAGTAATCTGTATAGACAATGAAAGATTGTAGGTAGTGCGCGGTACGCTTTACAGATATATAGCTGCAGTAGGTATGAGGATTAAAGGCTCGTAAAAGAGAAATATTACGATTATTATACGATAAAGCTTCACTTGCAGAGAGTGCACTTGAAGATGAGAGCGTTATGAGAGTACACTTTAATTTTCTAGTGGGATGTTCATTTGAAATCTGATCAAATACTTCACCAATATTTAATGTTTAATGTTTAATATTTAACATTTACTACTCTGGATACACTTAGTGACAATCTACGATCTTCGGTGATTTAATCCGCTTCAATTATAAATATGTCCATTCATTTGTATTCTTCCCTATACTAAGCGGGTGATATTTTTTCAGCTATCGAATGCAGGTAGGAATTTTTGTTCAATTTACAAAACAATTAATTGCTGATTATTGCAATTGATATTAATAAACTTGTTTAATTCGGAGGCTATAAACTGACAATCTTTCAAAATTATTTGTAATTAAGGGGGTCTTCTGATTTGACGCCCTGATTTTTAAGCATTTTTTTTGTAAAGATCGATGAAGAGATAGAACTTTGAACTTCTTACCATTTATTTATATATATTTCAAGAGTATAAAGTTAAATTTTTAGCTAAAAACATTCAGTAGAATTAAAGTTATAGTGGTCTGAAGACACCTGCCTCGAAAAAAATTGACGCTCACTTCCTCCATGATATCAGCTGATTGGCGTATCTGAAACAAAAAAAACCCGGCGGGGTTTTAATCTGAATACTTAAATACACCGAGTGAACTACGATCAAAAAAAAATTTTCAAAAGTGTATTCTTGACAGACTTTGGAACAGAAAAGTCCGAATTACAATTATTTTTTGTCAACTTTTTAATATAAAAAAAATAGAAATTTTCAAAATTTTTCTTCAATCGTAGTCCACTTGGTGTATTTAAGTATACAGATTAAAACCCCGCCTGGTTTTTTTGTTTCAGATAAGCCAATCAGCTGATATCATAGAAGAAGTGAGCGTCAATTATTTTCAAAGCGGGTGTCTTCAGACCACTATAACTTTCATTATACTGAATGCAGCTGCCCAATTTCAAAACACAGTAACTGACAATTTTAAGATTTTTAAAAATTTCTTTTATTAAAAAAAAGTTTGCGCGCCAAATTGATAAAAAATTTGATTTATGAATAGAAAATACTTGAATATAAATATTTAAAAAAAAAAATACTTGAAATTAAGGTCTCAAAATTAAGAATTATCCGTAACTCCTATTCTTTCCCGCTTCACAGCATTATTTATATTTGTTAAAAATGCTAGCCGTAAGATGGACGGTGTGGCTTAATGTATATAGAATAAGTGAAAGGAAATTTAGTATAGACCGGATAGCTCAAATGCAAGGATGACACGCAAAATCGTGAAGCGTTCCACATTTTTAAAAAATATAAATAATGCTGTGAAGCGGAAAAGAATAGGAGTTACGGATAATTAATACGTGAAGCGTTCCAACATTCACGTAACAGAAATCCAGGAATTTCTATTTTCAATATTTGATTTGTTACATAGCTTTGAAATTCAAATTTCCGGTTTTTTGCATTTTTTATCTAAACTGTAAGAGTTAGACAAAAATGTTAAATGGCAAATTTGTAGTACTTATAATATTCTATAAAAAAGTTCTTGTCAATTTTTTCACATCATCAATAACAACGAAGTTACAGGCTCATGTATATTTATTTTTTCAAATTTTCACTTTTACGAACTGAAATATCGATAATTATGCAAAAAATTTGGTAAAAATTTGTTAACACATCAAACTTACAACAAAATTTGGTGTGTAAGATGTTTCGTAGTATCAAACCATAAAATTTACAGACTAAGTCAGTCATATTTTTATGATTTTTCAACTATTTTATACAATATATTGATAAAGGACATAAAATGGCATTAAGATATCAACAAATATAAATAATGCTGTGAATTCCTCGGATAATCCTATCTAATTATCCGGTGCTGGTGAATGTTGGAACGCTTCACGTAATAATTATCCGTAACTTCTATTCTTTCCCGCTTCACAGCATTATTTATATTTGTTAGCTCATTTGTAAAAAAGATACGATAAAAAACTTATAAGAAATGCAGCAATACTAAAAAAAATCAAGTATAAAAATTTTGCAGTTACTGTGTTTTAAAATTGGGCAGCCGAATGTTTTTAGCTAAAAATTTAACTGTATAATCCGGAAATATGTATAAATAAATGGTAAAAAGTTCAAAGTTCTATCTCTTCATTGATCTTTACAAAAAAAAATGCTCAAAAATCAGAGCGTCAAATAGGTAGTCAATTTTCAGTTTTAGAACAAAACTATTTCTACTTAAATAATTATTAAGATAAATGAAATTTATTTTTTATCATGTAATAAAGTTTGAATTTAGGTAAAAGTAATGAATGCATTGAATAAAGTCCTGTGATGCGAGTACAAAGGGAGAGTGTTATAGTTATAAGTAAAACTATAAAAAAATATATATAAAAATATAAACATAAGTTAAAAGCATAAATAAATATGTAAATATTTACATGAATAAAAATGAATTCGAGTTAATCATATGAAATAAAAGTTTATTTTCTTACCATGGTAAGTTTCTTTTGATAGCTGGTTGCACTCTCTAAGGGATGCAGCGGACTATTGTGTCCGACTTGTCTCTCCCAGTGCCCATAGAAGTCGTAAGCCATTACGTTTATAAATAAAGTCCAGGGACGTTGATATTTCGGGAATGTTGTACAGGTAAAAATAATAAACCTCTTTAATATAAAATGCTTATAATATTTATATTTGTTGTATTATAATATTTAAAGTCACCGTAGCCTCAATTAGAAACAATTAATTCATTTTTATCACTAAGAAAATCATGTGTCGGTGTTTGCGCAATCAATGAGTAGATTCACGAAAGATGATTCAAAATCCCTCGGGGTTGCACGAGTCTCGACTCCTTCATACTTTGGCAGTTTTCAATGGAGGATCGCCAATAAGTAATAACAAAAGTTTAATTAAATAAATATTTTAAGCTCCTTCAAACCCTTGCTTCAAACTTTTACGCTATTATACTTTTTGGCGAGTTCTGTTGAATTTTGTAAATGCGAGTTTCAAGGTTCTCGAATTAAGGTAACGACTGTCAATAAGTTCAGATCGCTAAAGTTCAGGCCCCTTTTAGGCTTATTTTAATAAATTCTCTTTTGTGTTCCTGATGATTTTTTATTTTATAACTTTCTGCTGGAGTAATTACGAAGCTCTTTTGTGTAAAATAAAAAAAAAAAACAATCGAAAACACTTATTTATTTGTTTGTATCCATTAAATGTACCCATTAATTCGATATCGACGGGCATTTACATGGTTCCGTTGATGTTGAACTAAATTTGAAAGCCTTTGAACGGCTGAAATTAAATTTGGAAAGTTTTGTACCGTTAATCTGAGCTTATCGATTCACAGGCTCGTTTGTAATAAATTTATGGGTAGTTTGTTGGTAAACGATTCTATAAATGTACAGATAATTTATTTGATTACGTACCTGAATAATTTAATTAAATATTATTTGTATTTGAATAAAAATAATGATAATAACGTTAATAACACCTTTATGAATTCAGAATGAAATTAAGCTGCTAATTAAGATGTTATTAAATATTTAATACTAAGTATCCACTTACTACAATCCACCCGGTACTTTTTATTCCGATTAATTAAATCCAAATTATAATTGGATTATTTTCGTTTTATTAATTAAACAACCCTTTTTTTATTTCATTTTATGATTATTCAATTTAAAAAATTTTAAATAATTTTCTTTGAAGTAGGTAATATTAATTTTACTTGATAGTACTAATTTTTTTGTTATTCTTCTGGTTGGGCAACGAAAAAGATTTAAAGAACACCTTGAACAAATTAAGTTTTAAACTTTTACAACTTCGCTAATATATACTGCCTTGAATATAATACAATGTATACATATATTGTTAAAATAAGGAGCAGAATTAAGTGAAAAACATAAATTTGATAAATAAATTTTTTTTTTTTTTTTTTTTTTCGGAACAAAAGTGTCGATTGGACAAAAAACAATTATATTGTAATAAAAAACTAAAACAATAATAAAAGTTAAAGAGAATTTATATTGATGTTATGTGAGTTTTTATTAAACATTTAAAACATGTCCAATACAAAGGAAAAAAAATTTTAACAAAAAAAATGTGATCTTGCTTATTTTGAATATTTAATTAATACGAAAGTACTCTGCATTCCTATTGCACGTAATTTCATGTTTTCATTTATATTCATGTTCACAGAACTATTATTATTAATACTAATATTATTATGATTATTTTAAATATTAATTAATAAATATGTGAGTGCAAACGAACAAAGGTTCAAATAAATTGTAAAATTTTAATCATAAATTGTTTAACTTCCCGCTAAGAAAAATTGAAAATTAAAAAAAATTCGGAAAGTTATTGGTTTTATTCAGTTTTGACGTCATAAGCAACCTATAGATTTTTACACACCATAAAACGTGTAAAAAATGACTACAAAAAAGAATAGTTCATTTATGGCGTTAACTATAGAACACACTTCATGTGTGTTAAAACAACTCACTTAGGTTTTTTCAATATCTTTGCCGTTATTCATCGTAATTTAAATATTAACCATTTTTTTTTTATAAATTTTCAGACAAAACACATTGATTCAATGAAAAAAAAAAAAAATTGTACAACAGTAAGACTGTAAAATCTTTTTTTATACAATATTCTCATGTACCAGCTAATTTGGAGTGAACGTCACTTTGATAATTGATTACTCTGTTAATTATGAATAACTTTGTAGAATATAAGGAATGTAGTAACTTGCTACGCTTCTCTTTGCTAGTATATAAATATGCGCATATTGTTTTGTAATGAAGATACCGATTATTACCTTATGGATCTAAATAACATTTTGTAATTAATAGTCTAATATATATGATGATATTTATATCCAAAATTACTTACTATTTAAGAGGATTTACTTATAGATTGACCTTTGATAATTTTGACTTTAAGATACATTATAATGTAAAAAATCCGGAGTGAATCGGGAGTGAATTTTACTCTCATTTCACTCCCATTTCACTCCCATCACTCGGACTTCCGGAGTGAAGTAATTAATCGCTCCGCGTAGGGATATAAAATATATAAAAATGCATGTGGGTACTCAAGTGAAAGCTCTTGATGAGTATAAAATCAAAATGGGCTTATATTTACGAAAATGTTAATTATTGAAGAATGCCCATTGCATATTGTTAACTAATGATGTTTTTAACTATACAAGCTCATTCCTAAAATTTCTTAATTTAAAGATTGTGTGTACATGACAACGTCTGTCGGGTCCGCTAGTATGTATATATATTATTTTTTTTGAAAATTTTTAATTACAATTAATTTATAAAATAAAAAAATAAAAACATTATAATAATGATTAAAATGAAATATTATCAAAAATAATAAATTAAATTTTTAATAATTAAATATAAAAAAGGTTTATAAAAATATTTTCTTCACAAAAATTTATTTATTTCTAAATTCATTTATTTTGGGTGTGAATGCGGAGTGAATTTTATTATTAATAAAAATTAACTCCTTCTCGGAGTAAATATCACTCCCGCTGGGAGTGAATCAATTAAAAATTATTCACTCCTCATTCACTCCGCGTTCACTCCGCAAATTTTTTACAGTGTATAAATACCATCGAACATCGAAATAGTACAAGTAGTAGATCTAATTTAAGTTTCATTTACATCGTGAGTATTTTAAATCACTGTTTAATTATTCATCAACTCTCCGGTCACCATTGATTGCAAGATTAAGAATGAAACCAAATAATTTACTTTTAGAATCTTCCACGTGTCGTAAATTAATAATAGCAATGGTCGTTCTTGCTCTTCTTGGACTGTTGGTACTAATAATTAATGCTTAATATAAAAAATTGTGGTAGAGTTTGTTAATTTTAAAGCGATATTTTTATTTTTCACTGATATAAATATTTTTCTCTCATTCTTAACAAAAAACGCTTTAATGGAACAGAAAAAAACTTGAATAACATATCAACAACTCGATTTCATATTCGTGTAAAAAAGGTATCAATAAAAATTTAATGAGCTAATTAATGAAGTGAAATAAAAGTTTTTACCATACAAACTTTCCTCATTAACAAATAATAATTATTACAAAACAGTAAAATCTGTAAATGAATAATAAATAAGCAAGAAATATACCTATAAGTTATGTATAAAAAAGAAAGTGCCGTAAAATAAAAGTAAAAAGTAAGAACGAAAGAGAAAAATATAATTGTTAGTGTGAAGGAATAATTAAAAAAATCTGGCCCTGATTAATTAATCTCTTTCACGTGATTAAAGAAAATGAGTAAAAAGAGATTTTACGAGTAATCTTGTAAAGTATTACGATTTACGAGTTCGCAATAAAGCAGTTTTCTGTGAAATTGCTATGGGACATCGTTATTACTTGAGAACGCCTCGGTGGTCGAATAAACTTTGTTTTCGCACTGTATAGATATCTATATATATATATATATATATATATATATATATATATATATATATATATACATACACATGTATACATATACATATAGAGAGAAAAAGACGGAGCTCAGATAAGAGAAAGTGAGTAAGAGAAAAAGAGAAAGAGCGCGAGAGGCAAAAGCTGTGAGTTTCGTCTTCATTTTCAAAACTTGGTTAGTTCTCCACTCTCATACTCTTTTACACACTTACCGTCCCACAACTAAGAGGCGAGAAAACGAGCGGCCTCTTAAAAACACCGTCACTCTTAATTAACCTGAAAAAATGGGAAATGCCTATCTGCGCAAAAATTATTATTATTATTTTTTAAATAAATAACAAAAAAGGTAAATTAACAACGTTTATGCGGAGTTTGTTTTATATTTTTCAGGTCTAATATCTCTTGCGGTGTTAGCGCCGCTGGGTCATCAAATATATTTTTTATTACCGCTAAACTATGTGTAAAATTTAATTCTCTTTCTATTTAATATAAAAAAGTATTTTGAAAAATACTTCACCTATCATAAATAACCTACCGTTTAATTTATGCATCGATTTATACTAAATTTTATTAATTTATTATGTAAAAATTTTCTCTAGTATGAGTTATAATTTATTAAAAAAAAAGTTATATTCAGTTTAATTTTAAATTCGGTGGAATATAATATATTCAAGCGATACAATTAATTTGCAAAGTGAAAATTTATTTTCTTAAATGGCATGTCATATAGCACCACAGAATAATGAACGGTGAATTATAATTTGAAAAGTTAAAAATACTGGAAGTTTTATTGACTGAAAAAGATGACAATAAATGTTTAATACATTAAATAATTTTTAAATGATAAAAAAATTTTAAATTGTCAAAAAAAAAGCTTGGACTAGCATTAAAATTTTCTTGATTTTTTTTTGTCTTTTAATTTTATTTACATTCAAATTGAAGAAGTAAAATTCTAAATGTTAACAACTGTCTTCAAAATTTACATTTAATAATCTCAAGAGATCAAAATTTACGAAAAATAATTGTAGACCAGAAAAATTAGATTATAAAGAAGAGCTTTTCTTGATTTAAGATATTTTTTCTTCGGTCGATAACAATGCTTGATTCTAAAGTAATTAATCTTTAATCGGTATAATTGGATCATTTAATAAAGGGCCAAAATCCTACACGGAGAAAAATTAATTATACTACCTACTATATAAAAATAGTAACTCCTACTATCTAAAATGGTAATAAAATTAATTAGTAACAAAATAACAGGTGATATCATTGAAAATTGTAATAGTTACTATTAATAATGGTAACGATTACTATCAAAAATAATAATTGTAATTATTATAAATTATAACTGTTTCAATCGAAGATGGTAACCGTAACCATCTCAGATCGTAAAAATTCTGAAAGAAAAAATAATATAAGTTTACTTAATTAAATCCTTTATTTACATCCATATTTTAGCTAATGTACATTTTTTTCTTTGAAATATTAAAATATTTTAAATTCCCTTCAAAATTTTTTTTTGAAAATTTGCCGTTGAAACTTGTTTTAGACATATATAAATTCTATCCGAATTTAATCCCGATTTTTTGTGCACTACACTGCACTACAGCTTTTAGTTTATTCAGAAATGCATCCACAGTAACGCAGATTCTTAATTTTTTTTAATATTTTTTACTAACTTAGATAGTAGTTATTATTATTACTGATGGTTACTGTAACCATCAGATTATATTAGGAATTACGATTTTGATAAAATAGTAGTAACTAATTAAAATAATAACAGTTATTATTACTGATTACCATCATAATAGTAGTAGTTACCATCAGTATGGTAAATACTACAATTCAGATGGTTTACTTAATTATTTAAATAATATTTACTACTATTGAATTCAGTTAACAGATTTTAACATAACTAGATAATAAACTCTACTATAAAATTTTCTCCGTGTAGTTAAAAAAAAAAAGGATTGAAATGATTTGAAAAGAATTTGACTTATACAAATTATATTATATTTTATTAATGATAATATTTTTAAGAAACTTTTTTCGAATTATGAAACAGCAGTTTTTCGAATAATAAATAATATTGTGCATCAAAAATTATAGTACAACTTTAAGAAAAATAATTTATTCCAAAATTAAAATAAAAATAAACGATCCAGATTTGTCAATAGTCGAGTACCGACTGTCAAGCGATGATTAAAAATCGGTTGAGCGAGATGAGGCCACGTTTAGTTGTCAAAAAGTGAAAGGCATCTTATATATATATACATATATATATATATGTATATATATCGAGAATCCTTAGATGTATATTCTTCCCCTACCAATAATATCCCAGATCTCCGCGCGTCTTTTATAAACTTGTTTATCTCTATTTTTTATTTTCCTTTCAGTTCGTCAACGGTTTACCTTTCTTACGTGCACGCGTAAAAAGTACTCGTACCGAGTCAGCCCTCAGCCGTATTATATTATATTATATAGTAATATAACAACAAAATATAAATAAATATATACAGGCATTACAGCCAATCTCGGATCGCTATCACTCAAACTGTGATTTTCCGACGAAATTCCACCACTCCGTGTAATTTTCGACATTCAAATATTTTTAGTGACGTGAGCATGAAAAGGTGTCTGGTAGTGACGCAATTCTTTCGTGAATTGCGTGATTCGATTTATCCTCGGGAATTCAATGGTCTACAACGCGTTTAATAGTAAACCGAGTAGAGTCGAGCCGCCCCCGCAGGCTCCCTCCGATAATAAAAAATAAACAACTGAACAAAACAATAATAAAAAATAATTGTTGAAATAGAATTGAAAATAAACTAGTATAGACTTTCGAGGAAAATAAATAACAAACAAAATCTAAATCGACAATAAATAGAGTGTGATAGGTGATCGGTGGAGTTTCTTGCGCGTCTACTCAACTACATGATGAACGCGTCAATTCATTTATAATAACTAAAACAAAACTAAATAAAATCCAGTGATACCAGAGTGATTTCTCGTGGAGCGAAAAAAGGTTTTTTAGATTTAACCTTTTTCGGTGATTCAACTTTCTGGTTTGTTTTATTTGAAATACTTCCCTTCTGGTATACTTGGGTTTACTTGTGCACCCCTTCACCCATACCCATACCCCTTTCCCATTCCACAGTTACCCCGCGTTATTCGTCTATCGTCTGCCCCGATTCATTGGGTACACTGAGTGTGTTTGCTACCGACTCGACTCACCAAGTTCATCACTCTAGCACTTGAACTTTCAATTTGTCTTAACTCTCTCCCTTTTTTTTTTTTTGTTTTTAAACTTTTTGCTTTTCAATCACTTTTTTTCCCTTATTTATTTTAAGAGTAATCGAACAGACCATCAATTAAACCTTTTAATTAATATTTATAGTGTAAATAATTGTAGAAGCTACAATAAACTGAAAAACTCTACTTTTAATCACTTCATTTCAAATTTTAAAACTTGTAAAAATTATTATTTACACGATTTACAGTAAAAAAAATCAAAAAATAAATTTTAAATGTTGTACTAGTAATTAAATTTTTTTTTTTCAAAGTTAAATAAATTATTTCCGGCGTATGTAAACTTTACCTAATTATGCCAAAAAATAATTTTTTTATTAAATGGCTAGGAAATTAGTCTAGAATTGATTCGGTACACGGAAAAAAGTAAACTGTAATAAATAACAGTCGATTTATACTAAGTAATGATCAACTGCTAAAAATTACCATTTCAAACAATAAAATCGTGATTTTACTATTCACTTTATAATATTTACCATTTAAACGTTACAATTTACTCTTTACATGGAAGAAAATACTATTTCAAACAGTAATATTCGCTATGTAAATATCTAAAATGTTAAAGTATAATAATTAAGAATTCAGACTTTGATATTTATCATTTCTTACCTAAAAAATGATCTTATGATATGTCAAAAGTATAAAATAAAGTTAGTAAATTTCTAATACAAGCAACGTCAATATTTACTAAGTAAAGTGGTAAATTTTAAACGCAACACTAAAAATCAAACTGTAATTATTGACTTGCTTGGACTGGTAAAATGTATATTTTAAAAGTATAATTTTTACTGTTTCAAATGTTAAATTCTCCCAGAGTGAGACCCCCTTCTCTTTCATCTGAGTTTCTCTTTTCCTTACAATATGGACTATATATTGAAATGGAAATTTTTACTGTTAGAAACTGTAATTTTTTAAGTTGAAAGAGTCGTTATTTACTATAGTGACAGCTACTAATCACTTATGTTGGATATTAAATTATAAATTGTGGCTTTTATACTTTCTACATTAAGTTCTGTAATATTTATATTTTTGCTACCCCAATGTCCGCTTTACTGTTTGAAACGATAAAAATTAACCGGAATCCGAGTGAATATTACAGTTTACTTTTTTCCGTGTAAGCAAAGCGAGCCTCTACAAAGATGAAAATTTTATTTTTTGTTCAAAAAATAATTTTGACGAATAAAAGACTAGTAAATTTTATTTTAAATGTATGTGTTTGTGTTATATATATTTTTTCAATTTTTTTAAGTATATCAAATATCTTTTAATTTTAGAAATATTTAGTTATTGAAGTACGCTTTGCGAGCCATCACAAAGTCGTGCTTTGAGCTAGTAAAATCACAATAGTAACGTTAGTGCCTCACAAATGAAATTCCTTTAAAATTAGCTTATATTTCTCTATTGATATTATTATCCATCAGATAATAGATTAAAAATTTTTTCAAAAAAACTTTTTAATTATCTTTTGTAATATTTAATCCTCTAAGCCATCCCGCGCTCCAACGTACCATTTGAAACGCTAAAAAGTAATCAGAACCTGAGCAAGGTTTATCATTCTATTTTTACTGTATAAAATGTCTCAAATTTAGAAACTAAAATATTGATAAATAAATATTCTAAGAAAGTTAAGACAAGTATCCTTCGTTTTGATTGATAAGTAAGCGTAAACTTGAGTAATGATTGAAAGTTTAACTTATTGTATTATTATAATTTTTTTATGTTGAAATATAATTTAACTATCTTCAGACAAAAATCTGATGTATTACCGGAGCTATCGGATAATTATTATTATGAAGTTTAAATTAGGGACTTATAATAAAAAAGACTAAGCGGATGTAGCAAGAAAGCTTCTTATTCTTACGACATTATTCGATCTAATGATGAAAAATGATTTGTCAAAACGTCATTTAAATTAAAAAGTCAATTGTCATTACGTCAATCCCTTGAAAAATTGTAGAAGGTTAAACTCTTCTGATACTCGCTTGAGAAACTATTAAATTTCAATAAAAAATTAAAAAATATAATAATAATAATTTTAAAAAATAATAACAATAATAAAATGTCAGTCACAGTCGCAATAACAGTATCTAAATTAGCTAATGTAAGTTACTATCACCGCGTGTATACTCAATTTAGTTCTCGACGTGTTACAGGGTGGATTTCAGTGAACAAGAGAACATAGTAAGAGAGTAGAGAGTTGGAGTAAAGAGACGTTTACCTGAGGGAGACTTTACGATGCCAAGTTACGAGATCCGTGCAGAGTGCATGAGCTCAATGGAGGAGGAGTGTTTGATTGAGAGACGAAGAAGCACCACCCTAAAGGAGTGCTTGGAGCTCTTGAAACTCGAGGGATCTCCTAAGTACAGCCGGGAGTCTTTCAGGAAGCTCTTTCAAGATGAGGTAATTTATTATTTATTCATCCCAGATTATTATCACATCAGTACCTCCGTTAACCAAATTAAAAAAGTATCCGACTAGCTCCGGGTTTTTTTTACTGCCCCTAAAAAATAGACCGCTGCAACTGATACCGATGCTACAACCCGTAAAAAATTTAACATCTCTTACTAAAATGTATAAATAAATCCTCTTATATTAATCAAATCTAACAAAAAGTTTTTTTTTAAAGGTATCGGTTAACTAAATCTAAAAAATACACTATATGGTAGAACTCATTTATTCGAACTTTGTAAAATTAATTTTAATCTAAATATAATTAAAAAAATATCAATTATGATATATTTTAGTTAAACAACAATATTGTTTAAATCAACTTTTATATTTTCGCAAAAGAATTATTTAAAAAAAAAAAAAAAAAAACAATTAAATTCATTTCTATGACATAAATATTCATTTTTTTTATGCAAAGGCTCACGCCCGGAATTTTTAATAAAAATGTCATGTCAACTTTATCTGAAAAATTTTTATTTCTCCTAAATTGTTACTTTGTCACCGGAGAATTAAATCAACGGAAAAATATTTCTGTTCAATCAAAAGAAGTTTATGTCCGTGTGCAAATGCTGCATCCTGTAGGTAGTAATTTAAGAAAGCGTTCAGAAAATTTCAGCTCATCAGTTGAATTTTCTGTTAAACAAAAGAAGAGATGAATCAGAGGGGGGGGGGGGCAAAATAAGGGTACTTGAGAAAATGCTCAGTTCTCGGGGGCCCAAATATAGTAAATCCCTTTTTGATTTTATTTAAAGTAAATGGAACATTTTGGAATTTCCCTTACACTGAAAAAAGAATTAACTTGATTCGAGAGGAAAATTCTTGAACCAAGAAAATAATTTTGAAGAGGGTAATTGTCTTGAATTAAGACGAAAAATTCTTGAATCAAGTAAAAGTTACTTAAACTAAGTAAAAATTTTTTAGTTTAAGAATTTGTTTACTTAAATCAAGAGGATAAAGTTCTTCAAAATTATATACTTGATTCAAGAACATTTTTTTTTCTGGTTTAAATACATTTTTATCTCTGTATAATGCATTTATGATAATATATGACATATTATTATGACAATAAAAATTTTTTGACAAAGCAAAAACTTTTTTAAAAGTTTTTTGTAGTCGAAGCTACTTTAACCTTCAAGATTATTTTCTGAAATCAAATTAAACTTTTTTCTAAGTACACTTATTTTTAATCGGTGACAGATAAAAGCGTTCTCGAGATGAATTGGAGTTCAGTTTTAAAACACCGAATCATTCTACACCGATAAAAAAGTTAAAGCTCAATTGAAAAATCTTCTAGAAAGAAAAGAATTTTGAACAAACAAAAGTTGTCTTGATTTAAGAACTTTTTTTTTCTTGATTCAAGATTATTTCTTCAAAATTTTTTTTTGGTTCAAAATTTATTTTTTCTGTCAAGCTAACTTTTGTTAATCAAGCTCACTTAAATAATTCTTGATAAGTTATTAAAAAATTATTTCTTCGATGGAAAATTATAAGTACTTAATATCTCATGAATTTTTAAAAGTGCGAGATTGAGTTTAAATATATTTCTGAGCATGTAAATAAAATGTTGAAAAAAAAAATTTTATTTTTTGAAAATAATATTTATTTTGAAAATTTTCGAATTTAGAAAGGTAATTAAATCTATCTTTATAATTTAAAAAAGCTTTTTGGAAAAAATTTTTGGGATACCCCATGTTGTCTCTTCTATCCCATTTTACCCCTACCCCGGTCACTTATATATAACATACAATTTATCTTCTCTAGATGTTTTTATAAAGCGAAACATTTCATTTAAATTCAGTAGTAAATAAACAATGATAATTTAATTGGACAATTTGTTTACTTTTCTACTCGGGGAGTTTTTAACTCGTTATCTGGTAAAAATCAACCTCATTTAATTTATTTTATTCAACCTAGAGTAATTCGTGTTCCTGGTTGAAAATGTCACAACAATCGAGTAAAAACTTTAATTTTTCACAATCTAATACTATTTGAACATTAATGTCGATAGCGTCGATTAATTACAAGAAATAAATGATACGGGAATTAATCAACAGCTAACAATTTTTAGGTTCTTTTAACAAATAACCTCGACGGAAAATATATCTTTAAAAGCAAACAGACTCACATAAAAAATTTTATATCCACACATATATCTAAATTATATGCATTTACGTCGAAAACGTATAAGCAATTTTTTATATGCATGCCTGTATGTTTTCATATATGTTGTACATATAAATTTTCATTAAAATTTTTTTTTGTGCTAAAATTTACAACAAAAAAAATTTTCTAAATTTTATATGTAAAAATTAAAACTATGAATGCAATTTTAAATAAATAATTGTTTTAATAAAATTTTATTTGTTAAATAAATAAAAAACTGTCAGGTGTAATTCTTGTTTGTAATCACAGAAAATAATTGTTTGTTCAAAAGAAAAAATGTTTGAATTACATCAATCGAAAATAAAAATTTCAATTAATAATGTTTAATTTTTTTCAATGATCGACTAAGTATCTCAAATTAACGCTAAAAAAAATCAATTCCAACAATAATAAATTAAATCGACTATTTATTTTTTTTTTAAATCTAAAACTAAAATCCAATTCCATCAATAAAGATCGTTTCTTCACGGCACGAATAATCAATAAAATTTCCAAAATAACCATAACCGAAATCATAAAAATTCTATAAAATATTTAATCCAAAATTCGCGGGAGATTTCAACGGAAATTAACAGCAAGCAGGACGCAGCTGTAAAATATTATTACACTGTAAATTTTTATATTTCTAAAATCTCCTTCTCGTAACATGATTGTACTCTCTTACAAAGGCACGTCCGAGAGATAACGAAGGTAGTTGGAGCTCCGGCAGGAAGAAGAGAGTTTGCCGTAAGGGGAAGGCAATTGGTGGGAACCCCCGGGCAATCGTCGAGGTCTCGTTAAATAATAATCGATAGATCGTGCTTGCAAACCCATTCTCTCTTATTTAACAAAGTTACTTACAACTAGCTAGCTAACTTACATTCTTCTTTTATGCTCCTCCGTCAAAAGTGATACCACGAGGAGGAACGATAGCAGTAGTAGTACCAGTAGTAATAATAATAATAATAATAATAATAATAATAATAATACTTATAATAATAATAATAATAAGAGCAAAACTGAGTTTAATATATAAAACGCAACGGCGTGTGGATTACGTGATCGGTAATGGGTTTACTCAGAGCTATGCCAGAAACTAGACAACAATCTATATGCACAGATATTATATTACACATATATACATATATGTCTCAGTTGATACATCCATGTAGACATAGGTACACACATGTCGTATGTCGTACGTCGTATGTAATATGTAGTATGAATTTGGATTATATATTAGTGTAGATAGATCGACATATCTCGAGGCGAATCAAGAAGTCGATCTATTCAGGATTGAGGGCTCTGTTTGATCAAGGCGCTCGATCGCTTCAGGCTTGAGACCTTGACGCCTCGAGCGCCTCATCACATTGCGAGAAATCTTATATTATTGCACATATATTACACATATATGTACTATTACTGTACCTACACACTACACCTGTATGCCCACACGTAAACATTAATTATACATTTGCTGATGGGTTAGTCTGTCAGTCATGGTTGGCATTCGAGCGAAATTGGCTCAAGTTTAAATTAAACACTAAATTATTGTGTGTAAATATGTATGTGTATGTTGCTTTAGTTGTTTTTATTTATTTTCGCCAAAAAAAAAAAAAAAAAATAATAAATTGAGATTGTTTGTAATCCGGTGAATTGTTGGCCTTTTTTCGGCATTCATGCGTTCACACGTATTATTATTAAAGTGGCTCATTAACTCAGTTTTAATATTACATTATGGAGAACAAAAAGCAACCAAGACGTAGCCGTACCATACGAGCGAAAGTTGTATTCAGGATAATCGGATGATAATTGCCGGCGGTACTCGAGCCGTCATCACGATTACGAGGTTTGCTCGAGTTTCGTTCAAGAATGGGATCAAATAACACACGCTAGCTGTACTGGTACTGGTACTGGTACTATATACTTGGTAACTAGTATAAGTAAACAGCGGTTTGTGTGTATTGGTTTAAAGCGTCTGGTGTGTTGGCAAATCTACTTGTGGTTCGACATTTGAGAAAGGGCGACAACCAAACGCAGAGATTGGCTTACCGATTTGACCATGGTATTGACCCATTTTGCAATTCATTCGTCTAAATAAACGATTCGCTAAAATTAAACGGTTGCATTGTTATTGTTTTTATTAGGTATAATTATTAATATTGTTATTTTGTTTTTATAATATTACGAAATTTTTTACTGACGCACGCAAAATCAATACCGGTAACTTTATTATGAATAATATTTAACTGCTTTTTTTGTTTCTTGCGGCTAAAAAAATTGGGTCGAACAATAAATTAACGAAGGAGTCTCAATAAAAAAAAAAATGATTGTTTGTAATGGGTAATTGGTATTTACATTTATTCAATAACGGAATGGGGCTTCGGTGTTGATTATTTCTTCACTATTGACGTTTATTGCGAGTAATAAAAATTATTTTATGTAATTATTGATTTAGTATACTATCATTTTTATGGTCTTTAATTTTACGGCGATAAATTATTTTGTTGTGAGAGTTAACAAGTTAATTTTGAGTTGTTATTACAATCAAATTATTGTTTTATTGATACAACATAATTATGGTTGTTTTTTGTGCACGCGCTAAGTGAGTTATTATTGGTAAAATATTGGATATTGATCTTAAAATATCATCACTGAATTTGCATACTCTAAATTAAATTGTTTCTTCTAATTTTATGTTTTGAATAATCAAAAAAAAATTTTTTTTTATTCTGCTAGTTTTTTTTCCACTTCTTTCGAGGGATATTTTTTAGTATAACAGAGAATCTTTGGGTAGCCAGAGAGATTCATATGCTTTAAATGAGAAGTAAGCCTGCACTGAAAAAAAAAATCTTGACTGGAAAATATTATACAGATGCGCCCTGCTTGCTGTCTATTTTCTTGGCTCAAGAAAATATTAAGGAAGGTTGAAAATTTCTTGAGTGAAGTCAAATTTTTTTGAGCCAAGAAAATTTTTTCTTGCTCCAAAATAACTTTCGTTTTCCTAAAAATTTTCTTGGTGCAAGAAATTTGTTTTTTGTGTGTGAAAATTGCGAATTTTGTCATTAAACATCTTGCTTTATAAATGGTAATAAATTTGGAAACTTTGAGATTTATTAGTAAACGTTATTCTTGAACCGTAAAAAAAATTGACAAAATCTGTTGAAAAGTGGTTGGATGTCGGGACTATCTTAAAATAATTTAACTTAAAAAATAGTCTTTTTAATTGTTAGAATTGTCATCGCTTGAAAAATTTAACTTTGCCGACTAAAGTTCAATAATTATTAAATCGAGCGTAGTTATCGACTGAAGGAAAGAAAATTTTAAATCAAGAATATCCTCACCAAGAAAAGAAGTTTTTGAAGTGAAAGTAATAAATTTTTTTGATGAATATTTCTTTACATCAAGTTGGTTTATTTTTCTGCTCAGAGTAAAAAAAAGAACATTACTATCAAAAGATAATTCAAGTTGCGTTTCTGGGGAATTGAGTTTACGATTATTTGATAAATAAACAACGTTGAAAATTGTTGAAAAATTTAAATTCCACGGTAGCTCTGTGTGATAACATTTCACACCCACGCACTAAATCAAATCAAATGTTTGTCCCCAGTATTTATTTTTCAACCTGTTATTTGTTAATAGGGGAGGGTGGGGCAGAGCGGCCCCCTTAAGCTGGTTTTTCCTTTTTGTGGTTTTTAACCATCAAATTCCTTTATTTTCCGTCTATTTCGAATGAATCAGTCGAAATTTTGCCAAAAATCGAAAAAAAAAATTTTTCTTTTCCTGGGGCACAACGGCCCCTTCCCTAAAAAATCATATAAAAAAATTTTTTTTTTTTTACTGAAACCATTAACACCAAATCTAGAGATTCTCCTCCCAGAAAACGCCGTCGAAGGAAAACCACGATTCTTACGAGTCTTCAGTATCCCCGAAAATTCAAAGAAAAAGAAAATCAAAATGAAGGAAAAAAAAAGTCCTCAGTTAAACAAAAAAACAATAAAATTAAAACCAAAAATTTGAAAAAAAAAAAATAAAATAAAATAAACCATTCCAAATATAAAAAAGATGATTGTCATTGTCTTTGTTGCAATTGACTTTACTCAGAATCCACAGAGTCATGGATTCAGTGTAAAAATTGTAATAAATGGTCTCATAATTCTTGCGCAGGTATTGGCAAAGATTATTCTGACGAATATGTCTGTGATCATTGCGAATAATCGTATATTCATTCAATTATCTCGATGAGATTTCCTAATTATCGAACATTTATGTTTCATGTTTTATTCCAAAAGTTTAATTTTTGTCAACGTTTAATAGAAAAATTATTATAAATTTTATTGTTAAGCTGTTAATTAGTTTTCAGTAGATAATAATTAATAATATAATTAATTCTTTTTATTGCACTTAAAGGTTTTAAGCCAACAAGAAAAAAAATATAGAGATGTTATTTAGCAATGAATTGGTTACATTAGTTTACATTGATTGAAATCACATGTTGAGTTTTTAAAAGATTGAGCTTTTAAAATACGTAATATCTTGAACCAGACCTTTTTTTTTCTATATTTTTATCAATTCAAAATTAAAAATATGAATCGCGTAGAGTAAGACGTCCTTGGAGAAAGTCCTCGGTTTCGCCTCGGTTGACTATAACATGTGATCTGAGCTATTTCTTACTTTTCCTCCTTAGGGGTAAAATCTACTATTTTCGAAAATGGAATAAAAAAATTTTTCCGAATTCATGAGAGGGGCTGTTGTGCCCTAGCGAGCCGTCATGTACCACTCCCCTGTATAGTTCAATTATTTGTTAAATTTTTCGGGTCAATTAAATTGTTTCTAATTCATTTTACCCCAAATTTATCTCAATTCGAAAAAATAAAATTTTTTTTTCGTTGTTATTTGTTTCTCAAGTGGCCCATTATGCCCCACATATCAGATATTGGCCCAAAATATCATAAAAACATTAGAGGTCATAACTTGACGGAAAGTGAAAAAAAAATTTTCACCTAATTTTTGAGGGGGGCCGTTGTGCCCCAGGTTCTCCTATATTAGCTCCAAAATATATAAATATATCAAATTTATGATAATTTGGTAAAAAAAAAAAAAAAAATTTATTTTTCGACCAAATTTTGAAGGGGGCCGTTATGCCCCAGGGGGCCATCTTACCCCACCCTCCCCTATTTATCCTTCATGATGGAGTAATTTCTGGAAAATAAATAAATATTGAAATTTAATAGTTCATGAACGCCGAAAATAAATATTTTTCAGAGTTAAGCGTGGCGAAAACAATACGCAGTATTTTACTGACCGTGTCGACTAAATTCAAATTGAGTTGTCAATTGAATGACATCCTTTTAAAGTAAAAATAATTCAATAAGACCTCTCAAAAAGTCATTATTATCAGTAAAATAGCTTCCGTTATTATTAAATTATTTGATCTCAACTATTCTTATTTGAAACTTTAATTAACTCCTGTTCAGCATCTGGACATTTTAGACAGAATAAATATCGCAGTTGAATTAAATTCTCTTGTTGTAGTTAAATCAACTTGACATTTTATTAAGTCTAATGAAATTAGTGTTATCCTCCAATATCTTCTATGATTTATAAGATTTTGTTACTCTCTATAGTTCTATCCAAATTTTATAAATTTTTTTTCCATGCATAATAATAATTAAAGTAGTTGAACGAAGTGAGCTTACCTATTTTCAATTATAAAAAATCAAAATTAATTATCAGTGAATTAAGAATTTAAATAAGATTTCTATAGGGCTTCACACGAGAGCGAGATTTTTCTCGTCTCGTCTCGTTCTCGTCTCGGAAAAGCGAGACGAGACGTTTTTGAAAATGTTATGGACAATACCGAGACCACATATAGCGCAACCCGAGAGTCTCGTTCCAGGTCTCGTAAAATTTTTTTTATGAAGTTTTTATTAGAAAAATTAGAAGATCCACATAGAGAACAATAAATTTTATAAACTATAAAATCTGGTGACCATCTGTGAAATAATTTATTGTAACTTTAAAAAAAAACTCAAAGTTGAAACTGTAATTTTTTGAGTATATGTATTAATATTTATATTCTGCATCGTAGTTTTTGTCAATACAAAACATCATGGCATCCTTAGCCAAGTATGATTTTTTCATATTTTAACTTCAACTTGTTAACTCTTCTAATAGTTACTTATTAGAATCACTTTTCATAAATACTTATTTTTGTAGATTTTTACATTTTAGATTTGAATGATTTCTTTTAAAAGATCAATGGGTTCACTTATACTCTCGCTTGTGGATATGTTTACAAGCGAGAGAGTCATAGATGTGTGTATTATTGAAGGGGTTTTTTTTACTCAAAATTTTCTACCTGGAAGATCCTCTTATTTATTACAGACATACAGTAAACATTTCTTATATTTGGCTCGTCTTTTTTCAACACCTATATAAAACAATTAAATATAAAGAGTTTCCATTATAATCACTTAATCACCAATGTGTTTTGTCTATATAATATTTCAAAAGAATATCAATTATTAAGTTGAAGAGCTTTCGAGAAGAAATTTCAACGTATGAATAACAATTTGGAGATTATGCTTAATTTTTTTGTCAATTTCAATGATTTTCAAAAAATCGAGAAATTATTAGTTTCTCCCCGATTTTCGAAAATCGAGTTCTCATCAGATCTCCTTTTTTAGAGGTTCTACGAAGCTATTCTGATTATTCCTACGACAATGGCAGTATTAGATAACTCATATTTTTAGTTACCTTTCTCACCTGGTACCTGCCCAGGTGTCACAGGGCAAACTCCACAAGTAGGCAGGTATTTAAAGTATACTAGACGCTACTAATTCGTGAAGGTTTCATCCATGTGAAAATAAGTTATGTCAGAACGCTCTGGGATCTTGGACTATATGTCTGTATGTGTGTTCAACCGATTCGAACGAAGTTGGCGTTATACGATAGGGATCAGCGAAACTTAGAGTTTCATCTAGACTTAAACCGATTCAGTACGATAGATTTCGAGAAATTCCAAGAAAACCGAAAAAAAAAAGTTTTTAAAATTATGGTTTTCCAAAATAACTTGTGATCTGCTTCATCGATCAATTCCACAACCTAATCAGCTTTTAAAGTTGAAAAATGACGCCGAATGCCGCTTAAAAAATCAAAATCGATTCATTCGTTCGAGAGATATCAGTGACGAAAAATTGCGAAAAAAGTATTTTTTTATTTTCAAATAACTTCGAAATTTCTCATCGGATCGTTTTTTATTTGGGAAGTTAATTAACAGATCCACCTGTTTGAGAGATATTTAATTTTAAAAAATTCCAAAAAAGTGTTTTTTTTAACATAACTTTAAAATTTCACGTCGAATCATTTGATAGTTAACAAATAATTTTTCTGTGCTTGAAAAACTGCGTTGAATGCTGCAAGTTCAATCAAAAAAAATTTATTCGTTCGCAAGTAAAAATTTTCAAAAAAGTATGTCCTTAACAACCAATAAAGTTTCGAGTTCAAAGAGCTCAAAACCGGAATAGATCATTTCTTAAGTGTTTTATATATAGTGAGATGTTTCAGGGATGGCCTGCAAGGTCAACCGTTTTCCAGATTTTTTTTCATGTTGCACATCACAAGTAGGATAACAAAAAAAAATTAACATGAATAAAAAGTTAATTACAATCAACAAATGATGATATTTTAAAAAACGTTAACTTAAATTCTTGAAAGTCCATTTTTGTTCTATCAAGACTCGTTCTTCGTAGACACAGAAAACTCTCCAAAATTTGAAGTCTGTAAAGTGCTGAAAGAGCGGAAAAACTAAGGATCAGGTTTCGGTCTGGTTATCTCAATTAAAATACAAAAATTATTATTAAAAATAACACTAGAGATTTATTAACAATAAATACAATCAATATTTAACTTGTTTAATAGCGGATTGGTTAAATAAAAGCGGATATGTTATACACAGCGTGGTTAGCAGCAGCGAAGCCGTTTAGCACGTGGTTGAGTAAACTGCCGGCACTGTAAAAAGCGGTGAAACAAAGGCAAATAAACACAATTTATCTGAAACAAACTGAAGCGAAATATTAGCGGTTAATTTAAGCAATTTAAATTATAAAAATAGCGAAATGCGTTTAGTTAACGATGAGCGAAATAAAATAGCGGGAAAGCGAAGCGTTAGACTTAATGGCGGAGAAGCGAAAGATAATAATAATTCGTCTTCTTCCTCGTCTTGGAGAAGAAGGCTACTGCGCATGTCTAACGAGAGCGATAGCCAATCAATAAATTCGTTCTATTGATGTCGACATCGATAGCCAATGGTAAAATTCGATATCTGTGGCGTGATCAGTCAGGCGGTTTTACGCATGCGGGTGAGAAATAGCGGGAACGATGGCTTGTCAGGTGCGTGTTGTAAATTTGGGGAGCCCACAGTGACGTATTGCTCACTGAGTGGGCCTGTTCACCGAACAAAGTCCGTCGGGCATAATTAAGATATAATAATATTTTAATCTTTGATCCCTCTGCTCCCGGTCCCATTAAAAGTCGATTTATGTGGAACCTTTGCAGTTCATTAATAAATAAGACTTGTTAATAATTTAAGTTATAAGTTATTTTTTTTTAATGTCCCGTATATAACATGCTCAATAAAAAATTTTTAGATTAAAAGTGAAGAGTGCAATTCCGTTAAAGTAAATTTCAATTATTTTTTTATAAGATAAAAATGAGTAAGATATACAAAAAAAACGTATGTTACTGTCGCACCGAAAAAAGTTTTACTTTAAAAAATTGATTTTCACTTTTTCACTTCTCTTCCATGATCATTGATCAATATTTTAAACCGAAGAGTATGAAGTTCAATTTCACAAAAGTTTAACTTTTTATACTTTAATTTTTAAAACGAAAACTATTACATCAGTTGTCTGCCACACTAGAGACAAAGTTATATTAAATGAACAAACTTCATTGTCATTTCAAATAAGACATGTATGAATAGAATCAAAATATATGAAATTAAAGCACGATATCAGCAAAACTCTCTCGAATAATGTTTTAAGGAAACGTTAATTAGGATATTTAATTAAACAAGACAGCTTATAAAATTTAACACAATAACTCACTATAGAACGGAACACTCATTCATGTTTCCGTCAACCATGTCCAATAACTTATCAGGAAATTAACATTGTTCAAATGTTAAAAATATATATATTATAATGTATGTATTTGAGGTTAATCAGAAGTATAACTGCAAACTTCCTGGTCTTACTGATAAGCAATATACGATTCAATTATTCATAACTATATACAAACTTATCATTATAGTAATGTTTGATAAACTATAATTAGATATGATATTCTGGAAGTCTGATGAAACATAAAGTCGAATTATCGTCTATATAATAAGAATGAGCATGAATGTGGGTCAATAGATAATGAGGGTAAATTATTGTTTAAAAGACTGAAAGGTGCACTTTAATAGCAAATCAAACTAAAAAGTTGGAAATAATTTTGAATAAGTTGCAAATAAAAATAAAGTGAATAATGAAAAATTTATTTTATTGTACAGAAAGCCCGGAATATGGGATGAAACTGTTGTAAATACTTTATTGGTAAGTATTTATAAAAGTCGAACAATTATAAAAATATCTTATAAAGCACTCACACTGTTTTTATTACAATAAAATAAATATTTTTACTACCTGTAAAAAAATTTTCTAATATAGCTATTATATAGAGTGCCTGACATATGGATATAAAATTTTTTGATAAAGCCATATATGTCCTGATATGGAAAAATCAAAATTTTCTGATATGTTTATATGTCCTATATAAACATTAGGGTGTGCCAAAATGTAACTTCCTTGATGGACCTCTTAAAATTAGAATTTTGAGTTCCGCTTTTAACAGGAGTTGTGTTTGGGCATTTCCTGACATATTTTGAGCGTAAAGGATTTATTTGATTTTTATAGAATTTTTTTATCTAGAAGTTGTTCGGCCAAATTTTAAAATTTTGAAATTCTAGCAAAAATGGCCAAACAAAACTCCTGTTAAAAAATTCTATAAAAATCAAATATCTATTTTTAAAAATCAAATAAACCCTTTACGCTCAAAATATGTCAGGAAATGCCCAAACACAACTCCTGTTAAAAGCGCAACTCAAAATTCCAATTTTAAGAGGTCCATTAAGGAAGTTACATTTTGGCACACCCTAATAAACGTATCAGAAAATTTTTTCACAGATAATCACTATTTTTATTTTAAACTTATTAAAAGCTATTCAAAAATATTTTATACTTTTTGGTTTAATTTGATTTTAAAATATGGTTTTTAATTTTTTGAGTTATAATTTCAAAGTTTAGTTGTATAATTAAAAACCTGAAGCGTTAGATTGTAATATTTTACTTAATTAAAAGAAGAATAATATTTAGTAGTATATTCTGTGAATGATGTATGTTTGACCTGTAAAATTCGCTATTCTGACTGAAAGTAAAAAATTATAAAGTCATGCACAAAGTTTTCAATTTAAATATTAATAACTTTTGGAGTTAAAATGAAAATTTAAACTCGTAACCATATTATTTTTTAATCGTTGAAATTTATTCTCAACTTTTCGTTAGTATATACAGTCAGAATTAGATATTCTTTGAAATAGTTAAAAAATTTTTATCTGAACAATCATTTTTGTAATAATTTCGCCGAAAATGAAAGACAAAATTACAATTTAGGATATGTCCAACTTAAATCTAGAATCATTTTTAAGAAAGTAAATTTATCGAAAAATAACATAGACTTTGTTGCAGAATGTTCTCTTTTCTACAAAAATATGTGGCCGTTAAGCTGTTTAAAGATAAGGAATAAAATTCCAAAACTCAAAAACAATTTTTTTTCTATCTTAATTATAAAAAGAAAATTATAAATTTTGACTTGGTAACTCTAAATGACAAAATTAAAGGCTCAAATTTTGACAAGATCTTTATTATGCACAGTACAAAATTTTGCGTCATTTCGTCAAAAAAGTTTGTGTTAAATATTTAACAAAATCTTTTGACGCATTGACGCAAAATTTTTTCCTGTGTACATGAATAAATTTTTGAGTTGATGCTATTTTTTGATATAATTAAATAAAGTGATAATTGGTAATCAATATAATTGAACAAACATAAGACCGGCTACAATCGACGGATATTAACAAAATGAACAAACAAAAAAGCATGTTAATAAAAAGTTGAATAATATTCTTCCAAAGTAAATCAAATTTGTTTTCACTTCTCTCTTAAATTATTCTTTATAATAATCAAATATGATTTCTACCAATTGAATAGTTATCACAAATAATATTATCAATTTACAGAAGTGAATTATTCACCCGTAACAAATAGAAAGAGCAAAAATAACGTTTAGTTATTTGAAACTAAAATATTGATTCTCAATTATTAGCACTGAAAAAATTCACATCCATTGAACTAATTTTTCTTTCTGATAGAACACTATCACAATAATTTACAATCACTTTACCCTTCTTAGTTCATTGACAATAACTATCGATTTTTCCAGAGTATACACAGAAAAAAAAAATAATTTGAATCAAGAGAAAAATTCTTGAACCAAGAAAATAGTTTTGAAGAGTTTCATTGTCTTGCATCAAGAAAAAAAATTCTTGAATCAAGTAAAATTTACTTAAACCAAGAAAAATTTCTTAGCTTAAGAATTTTTCTACTTGAATAAAGATGATAAAATTCTCCAAAATTATTTTCTTGATTCAAGTAAATTTTTTCTTCTGTGTATACGATCCTGAAAATCTACAAAACACTCGAATACCTCACAATACATGCTTTCAAACTAATAACGATAATACAGATAATAAAATGGAATCGAACAAAATGATTCATAACACTAGAGCATAAAAATATTCAGTTGAGTAAAAACATAGTTAATTCTGCGATTTGAATAAGGTTTTATTAAAACGTTTACCCGTGAACAAACAAGATAGAGTTGTATTAATAAATGTCACGTACTCGTTAATCAGCAAGCACGCGAGGGATCTTATAAAGTGCCGGAAACAAATGAAAAAAAAAGATATTTCGTGAATGATTTAGTAAGGTGAAATGTCTTAACTGGAATGTGCCGTAAGTTTTTCCAAGAATCTGTGAGTGTAAGTCGTAAATCGTGGTTGCATAGTATTTTATACTTTAAATAGTATTATGTATAGTACCGGCAAAGTATAGCAAGTGTGTAGCTCCGACAAACACAAGTATCAGTTTCTCCGGCAAAGTAGTAGTGCAGTAGTACAACTCGGTGTACAAGTGCACGTAGTGCCGTTCTACAAGACTCCGTCAGTAGTTTCATGTATAATACTGATACGTAAATGTCCATATATATATCTATATATATATATATATATATATATATATATATATATATATATATATATATA